>QODF01000043.1:5579504-5956292 GCA_024372805.1 Oostethus manadensis | reverse complement strand
GTGTGTGTGTGTGTGTGTGTGTGTGTGTGTGTGTGTGTGTGTGTGTGTGTGCTCGTGTTCCCATGCCTGCTGCTTTGAATGTGTGTGTGGGGCGGGGGTGTGCGTGCGTGTGTGTGTGCACGCGGGTGTGTGCGTGTGTGTTAGTGATATCTGACCCTGGCAGCTCAGCCTCTCTCCATCAACAGGGACCTCTGGAATGTTAATGAAAGGATTTACCTATCTATCTCCTTCCGACTAGTATCATTGTTCACATAACTTGTATTATTTTATTTGCTCGATTAGTCAATTTTCCATGTTTTCAGTATGGTTTGGTTTACTTGTTTCAGAGAAGAAAATAAATGGTTAATAATTTTTTATCATATTTAAGAAAGGTGTTAACATATTAAAATTAATTATGACATACTTAGTACAATTAATTAATATGCAAATGTGTGGGAAACAGCTTGTGCTGTGTTAGCGAAAAGGAAGCAATAAAAATTTAAAAACTGGAGTAAAATTATGAATGAATCCCACAATTGCTTAAGTAATTAATTAAAGTATTAGAATTTCCTTCGGAATCAATAAAATATCTAAATTATTAGTGGTGCTCAATGAATTTTAATTTGGCGTAATTTAAATTTATGGTAATATTGAAGACTGTTGTTTATTAATCAAGCAACACAAAACTTCAATGTGGCTATGTTTTTTTTAAGTAAATGTCATTTATCCATGTGCATTTCAATAAATTAGAATATTTGAATGAATTTTGGGTTTTTATTAGCAGTAAACATTAAAATACATTCTTGAAATATTTCACTCTGTTTGTAGTGGATCTATACAATCACTACTTACTACTACTTGCCTCTACTTACTACCACTACTTACTTTTTGACTGGAACTACTGAAATAAACAACTCTTTCAAAGATATTCGAAGTTATTGAATTGCACCTGTATATTTGTATTTTTTTAGCCAACTTGATTTACAGTAGATTTGTTGGGAAATTGTAAAATTAAATATAAATATAGTTAATTTCTAATAAAGTAAAAAGAAACATATCAAAAGATATCTACTGTGACTTCTATTAAATTATTAAAATAGAGCTTATAGTGTAGTAGTGGTCACACAACTGGTCGTGGTGTTGGGGAATAATTTGGGCCAGGTTGTCAGGGCGGCTTAGTTCCTTCACTGACTATAAGTTATTTCTTACTTGCCTCTATCGCGCTGTGCTTGAGTGAAAACAACAATTCTCTTGGTGTGTATGAGAATGTGGAGCTGCAGTCACTGTTTCTTTGTTGCATGGGTTATTTAATTATAAAGCAATGTTTGCTTCATGGCACTGTCCCACTTGATGAAATTCAGAACCACTTTATATAATGTTGACAATTGCATTGCATTCTAGACACTCACTAGAGGAACGGTGATGTTTGGTGCTTAATGGGTAGGGTTGCTTTTCCCTTTTTCCCTCTTAAATGAAAACACCTGCTGCCTGCAGTAGAAGACAGAGTCGTAAAAAAAATAAAAGGCTGAAAGTTCATTTCCTGCACTTTCTCTCTGCCATGCCATGTTTGCTTCTCTTTTGTGTCACCAATTGAATGTAAACAAAAGCAAAAGTTGTGTTGCTAAAGATTTACATTTAAAAACAATAATAGCAGGGTCTCGTCCTTGCCACAGTTTACAGTTGCACCCACAAAAAGTTGAGGCCCAGAACGTCAGCATCAGCGGAAGGCAGCTTGCAGGCAGGTTCCAGTAGAGCTGCTATCTCCTCGTTGGGCTGGCGGCGTCTGTTAACTGCCACTCATTGCGGAAGTCTGGCTAAACTGTCACCAGCTTTCATGTGATCATTTCCCAATGAGACCCTGAGGGGAGTAGTGAGGGTAAGGGGTAAAGGAGGGGTGGTTTCTGGTGTTTTTGAGATGTCGCGACACTGCGCCTCACCAATATGTCTCCGTGGATTGATGCATATTTTCACAGCTCGTCTAACCGACAGTCCGGGTGTCAAAAGTCTACACGTGCACATGTTTGCCTGCATGCGCGTACAAAGAGGTGTCACGCTGCAGGGTGTTCATGTGAGGTGTAAATGCGCTGGCCTCGGGGGTGCGAGAGGCGGCTTGGCAGTGTGCATGTTGGAGAGGGTGTAAATTGAGCTGCGATGGTCCGAGGAGGAGGGTATGATTGGATGAAACAATGAAACCTTGTGCACTCGGGCATGAGGCACTTAGACACACTGCTCTAAACTTCAGCACACTGAATTCCTTTTTTCCCCTCATCTCTCCTCCATCACTCTCTTTGTGTTTGTGACGCTTTCATCTTAGAGTGATCCTTTGAAATGTAATGCTCTCTTTCCTTCACACACACACAGACACACTTTTACTCCCCTGTCCGTTTGTGAATATCTCTTTGGAAATAATAAGTCCCACATTGGTTACATGTTTCACCATCTTGGTTACCCTTGTTATTGTCAGCTTTTCTTTAATTTAGCCTTACTTATATCGTATTTCCTCTTCTTTTTATTTTTATTTTTTATTTTTTATTTTTTTTTTACCCCCACTGTCAATACTCAGAAACACAAAGAGCGGGACAGACACAAACCCAAACACAAGAAGACCTCCATGGACATGTCCCCCTCCCTTGTTCTTCCAAACATCATGGTCCCAGAGAAGGTGAGGAGCAGCCTTCTACTCTTTTCTTTGGAGAACTGCTCTTCAAGTAGAAGTTTTTACCAAACAGGTTCTCTAGTTTGTATCTTTGCCCCCTGCAAGGAGACATTTTCTCTGTTTGCTAGTAAACTAGACAAAGATAAGATCTGGATCTATGAATTGCATAATCTCAAAATTTAGGAAGTGTGTGCAGAGGAAGTTTGAGGATATTTGGGCCTTGGTATACTAATGTGTTTTGAGTGCTATCTTAGGCTGTGTCTCAAATCGAATACTTCCGTCAGTACACTGTGTAGCTTACTTTCGTTGTGCACTTACCTGCTTTCTTCACTTCTTTTCTTTCTTTTTTTTATTGTGAAATGCAACCACTTGAGTTAGTCCCTCCCCTTCCGCTATGTAGCCAAGATGGCAATTGTTGAGGGTGGGTGCACACTCACCATTTGGGGGAATTGACGGCATACTGTATTTCTGTCATACTCAAAATGTTAAGTATAAGTGTGGAAGTGCACGAATTGAGACACAGACCTTGTTTATACAGTGTGTGTGCGTGTGTGTGTGTGTATGTATATATACATACATACACTGATCAAAAAAATTTGAGGAACACTTTTTAATCAGAGTATAGTAACCCAGCAGTCAAACTTCTGGCATATTGATCTGGTCAGTTAAGTAGCATAGGGGGTTGTTAAACTGTTTCAGCTGCTTTGTTGTTAATGAAATCAACAACAGGTGCATCAGAGGGGCAACAATGAGACAGACCCCAAAACAGGAATGGTTTTCCAGGTTGAGGCCACTGACTCATCTTTTTTTGCTGATATTTTACTGATTGACTTTCTACTGTTGTAGTTTTTTGTTTGGCTTGGATCAGCATCTCAGTTGATAGCATTGTGCGGTACCTGGACGCTACAGAGGTTGCACATGTAGTCCAACTCCTCCAGGATGGCACATCAATACGTACCGTTACAAGAAGGTTTGCTGTGTCTCCCAGCACAGTCTCAAGAGCATGGAGGAGATTCCAGGAGACAGGTAGTTACTCCAGAAAAGCTGGACAGGGCCGTAGAAGGTCCTTAAACCCTCAGCAGGATTGGTATCTGCTCCTTTGTGCAAGGAGGAACAGAATGAGTACTGCCAGAGCCCTACAAATGACTTCTCCAGGCCACTGGTGTGAATGTTTCTGACCAAACAATCAGAAACAGGATCCATGAGGGTGACCTGAGGGCCCGATGTCCTGTAGTGCCCCCTGTGGTCACTGCCCAGCACTGTAGAACTTGATTGGCATTTGCCGTAGACCACCAGAATTGGGAACTACGCCAGTGGCGCCCTGTACTCTTCACCGATGAGAGCAGGTACAACCTGAGCACATGCGACAGACGTGAAAGGGTCTAGAGATGCCGTGTAGAACGTTATGCTGCTTGCAGGATCATTCAGCATGACCGGTTTGGTGGTGGGTCAGTGACGGTCTGGGGAGGCATATCTCTGGAATGACGCACAGACCTACACAGGTTAGATAATGGCACACTGACTGCTATTAGGTATCAGGTTGAAATCCTTGGACCCATTGTCAGAACCTACACTGGTGCAGTGGGACCTAGGTCCCTCCTGGTCCACGACAATGCCCGACCTCATGTGGCTAGAGAATGCAGGCAGCTCCTGGAGGATGAACTAATTGATACCATTGACTGGCCCCCACGTTCACCTGACCTAAACCCAATAGAACACCTCTGGGACATTATGTTTAGGTCCATCCAGCGCCGCCTGGTTGCTCCTCAGATGCTCGAGGAGCTCAGTGATGCTCTGGTCCAGATCTGGAAGGAGATCTTCCAGGACACCGACCGTCGTCTCATTAGGAGCATGCCCCGACGTTGTCAGGCATGCGTACAAGCACGTGGGGGCCACACAAACTACTGAGAATCATTTGGAGTTGCTACAATGACATTTTGGCAAAATGGACCTGTCTGCTGCATCATTTTTTCACTTTCATTTTTGGGATGTCTATGATTTCCCACTCTATAGGGTAATCATTTTAATTTCTATCAAATTATGTGGCGTCGTTTTGTTACTAATACATAACCTACTTATCAAGAAAGGTATTCAAGATAATTTTTCCCCACGTTTAGATCTGATGTGTTTTCAAAGTGTTCCTCTAATTTTTATTGAGCAGTGTATGTATATACATACATACATACATACATACATACATACATATGAGGTTTTAAGGAGAGCTACAGAAGCAAGAAGGGGGAGTGAAACTAAAAACATTTAGAACTTGTAATTGAAAAATAAATAAATAAACTAGGTTGTTTATCACTTGATCAAAAGTTTAAGACCACAAGCTATAAAAGCCAAAATCTACTGAAAATTCTCATTTTCAGTAGATCATGCCCTCCTAAAGCTAAGAAGCTTTCTCTTCTTGAACGTGGTCGGATCGTCGCGCTGCATAAGCACGGCCTCTCGTAGCGTGCCATTGCTGCTGAGGTTGGACGCAGTAAGATTGTCATTCAACATTTTTTGAAAGATCCTGGGCATTATGGAACAAAAAACTCAAGTGGTAGACCCAAAACAATTACACCTGCGCTGAGCCAGAGGATCCGATTGGCTGTCCGTCAAGACACAGGGCGGACATCGACCCAAATTAAGGCCCTTTCTGGTGCCGACTGCAGCGCAATAACCATCCGCCAGCATCTGCAGGAAAAGCGTTTTAAAAACAAAAAACTAAACTAAAAACTAAGACCTCGTCACCTTCAATGCCTCTAAACTGCCCGTTTTCACTTTGCCAGGGAGAATCAAACATGAGACATTGAAGGGTGGGGAAAAAAAAGTTTGATTATCTGATGAAATTTTTTTTTTATCTTGATGGTCCAGATTGCTTCCAATGTTACTGGCATGACAAGGAGATCCCACCTGAGATGTTTTCTACCCGGCACAGTGTAGCAGGGTCCATCATGATCTGGGGTGCTTTTTCATTCAGTGGAACACTGGAGCTTCAGGTAGTGCAGGGTCGTCAGACGGCGACTGGTTGCGTGCAGATGTTGCAGCGGGCATCCCTCATGACTGAGGGCCCTCGTCTGTGTGGTAACAGGAAAACCCTGAGGTTCACAATGCTCACTTGACAAAGGACTTCTCCAGGGAGAATAACATCACTCTTTCGAACCATCCCACATGTTCCCCCGGTTTAAATCCCATAGAGGACATTTGTGGATGGATGCAAGGGAAGTTTATAAAAATAGCCATCACTTCCAGACAGTTGATGCTCTTCGTGAAGCCATCTTCACCACTTGGATCAAGGGTCCCATTAGCTTCCTGGAAACATTTGCATCAAGCATGCCCAAACGAATTGTTGAAGTGATTAACAAGAACGGTGGAGCTACTCATTACTAATCCTGCTGAGAAAATTTTTGTTTTGGTTTGGAGTGTTTTTTTTGTTATTGTTTTTAGCTATGTCTTAAACTTTTCATCAGCTGATAAACAGCCTATTTCAGTTGAATAGTTGTTTTGAATAAATTACTTTTTCAAAGTGCTTTTTGTCACACTCCCCCATCTCGCTTTTGCATATTGTAGCTCTACTTAAAACCTCAATAAGATCCAAATGTGCAAAAAATTTTGATTAGGTGTGTGTGTGTGTGTGTATATATACAGTGAGGGAAAAAACAATTTAAACCCCAGCTGATTTTGTAAGTTTGCCCACTACCAAATAAATTATCAGTCTATAATTTCAATGGTAGGTTTATTTAAACACTGAGAGACAACGAATCCAGAAAAAATCCAGAAAAGTGCGTTTCAAAAAGAGTTATAAATTATTAATTAGGTTAAATTAATTTGCATTTCCATGAAGGAAAGAAGTATTTGATCCCTTTCAAAAAAACATGCTTCAGTACTTGGTGGCAAAACCTTTGTTGGCTATCACAGAGGACAGCCGTTTCTTGTAGTTGGCCACAAGGTTTGCACACATCTCAGGGGGGATTTTGGCCCACTCATCTTTGCAGATCCTCTCCAAGTCATTAATGTTTCGTGGCTGATGTTTGGCAACTCGAACCTTCAACTCCCTCCACAGATTTTCTATGGGATTAGGTCTGGAGACTGACTAGGCCACTCCATGACCTTAATATGCTTCTTCTTGAGCCAATCTTTTGTTGCCTTGGCCGTGTGTTTTGGATCATTGTCATGCTGGTATACCCAACCATGACCCATTCTCAATGCCCTGACTGAGGGAAGGAGGTTCTCACCCAACACTTGACGACAGTACATGGCCCCATCCATCCTCCTTTTGATGCGGTGCAATTGTCCTGTCCCCTTGGCAGAAAAACACCCCCAAAGCATAATGTTTCCACCTCCATATTTGACGGTGGGGACGGTGTTTTTGGAGTCATAGGCTCCTCTAAACACGGCGAGTTGAGTTGATGCCAAAAGGCTCAATTTTGGTCTCATCTGACCACAACACTTTCACCCAGTCTTCCTCTGAATCAGTCAGATGTTCAGTGGTAAACTTCAAACGGGCCTGTAGATGGACTTTCTTGAGCAGGGGGACCTTGCGGGCACAGCAGGATTTCAGTCCTTCACGGTGTAGTGTATTACCAAATGTTTTTGTGGTGACTATGGTCCCAGCTGCCTTGAGTTTATTGACAAGTTCCTCCCGAGTGGTTCTGGGCTGATTCCTCACCGTTCTCATTATCATTGAAAGTCCACGAGGTGAGATCTTGCATGGAGCTCCAGACCGAGGGAGATTGGAAGTTAATTTATGTTTCTTCCATTTGCGAATAATTGCAACAACTATTGACACCAAAAGGCGATGGTCTTGTCGGCCATTCCAGCCTTGTGTAGGTCCACAATCTTGTCCCTGACATCCTTGGAAAGCTCTTTGGTCTTGGCCATGGTGAAGACTATGGCATCTGGATTGATTGATTGCTTCTGTGGACAGGTCTCTTTTATACAGGTAACAGGCTGAGAGGGCTGCCAATGTCAGCTCGTTACCTATATAAGATCCACCTGGGAGCTAGAGATCTTGCTGACGGATAGGGGATCAAATACTTATTTCATTCGTGTAAATGCAAATTAGTTTATAACTCTTTTTGAAATGCATTTTTCTGGATTTTTTTTGTCGTCTCAATGTTAAACTAAACCTACCAATGAAATTATAGACTGATCATTTCTTTGTTAGTGGGCAAACTTACAAAATCAGCTGGGGTTCAAATACTTTTCCCCCTCACTGTATATGTATAGTTGCTGTGCTTACTAAGCCTCATTCCTGCATCGACCATCCTTGTTCATCCTTCTTTTCCTCCTTGTCCAGCCATACAGCAGCAGCAGTTCAGTGGGAGGGGGCGGCCCTCTACCACCACCCTCGCAGAAGCGACTGGACGACAGCAGCGCCCGCTTCACCACGGCCAACTTCCAGGAAGTGTCGTCCACGCACTCGGCCGGAAGTTCCAAGGATAGCCTGGCCACAGACCCCGGGAAGGTGCCGTCTGACTTGAAGAGCAAGAAGAATGCCGGCGGAAGTCACGCAGTAGGACAGAGGGGCGGGCGGAAGTCACTCACCTCCTCAGGGAAAGGCCTCCCCTCTGCCGTGGTCACCATGGCAACCTCTTCCACATCTGCCTCTTCCTCCACCGGGCCTTTCCACCAAGGTAGAATTGATAGTTCTTGTATGTTAATTTGCATTTGGAAACATGGCAACAGAGTGACAGATCTGCTGGTCTACCCACCGTGTCTGTTTATACTATGTGACTGGATTCTGACCAGACGCCAGGCTTTTTTTTGTGTGTGTGTGTGTGGCCTTGATAACAGTGTTTTGTCTCTGGCCTGTGGCTCCCGTAATCTGGGGCCTTGTATGAGAAAAGACACATGTGCATACACACAGACACGGAACATGTGGGGAGGTCAGAGCCTGAAGGAGTCAGTGCTTACACTAAGCTCTTGTGTTTTTCTACAATCAGAACCTTGAGCTCTCATCAGGTGTGCATTTGGTCTTTCGGGGGAGTAGCGAGTGTATGCATCCGCCTGCGTGCTTCCTTTGCGGGAGGACCACATGAAGATGCGAGCTGGTTGATAAAGACAAAATTAAATTCTTGTTTTGGTTATCTTGTTTCTGCTGTTCCCACGGTGATGCGCAGGAGAGTAGTATGAAGGCATTCACACCCCTCACATCTGCTTTCTATCTCTCGTCTTTTATTGGATTCTCCATCTTCACTTGTCTTATCCTGTTTCCTTTGCCTTCTCTTTCTTACACCTGTCCCAGGACTGCTGTTGACGAGTGCCAGCAAGGCGACCCCTGCTCCCTCGTCTTCGGATTTCCTGAGCTTCTCAGACCCCTCCTTGCGTGCGGGAGGCGGGACTACCTTTTCCTCGCCGCCATCTTTCAGCAGCTGCCTTGTAAAACCTATCTCGGAGAGCGGTGCTTCGGAGGGAACGACAAACCTGTTTGGTTCTCTCACGACTACTGCCGCTACAGGTGACACTTTACTTTTATCATGTTTTCAGTCTTGTCAAATTTGAATATGCAGTGTTACATCACACCAATAGGTGACACTTTTTATATGGAGCAAGCTTCATGCCATATGGCTTAGATGGAAACCTGCAGTATTGCATTGCATTTATTGTATCAGACTTTTATAATGAGAGGCCTTTTATCGGACACTTTTCTTAAGTAAACTTCTTTCTCTTCTGTTCCTTTCATCATACCTCAACTAAAAAAAACAATTTAAATATTCAGTAAAGCTTTCTTATTATTGCAGTGGGCGGGAAGCTGTACGAGAATTCCCACAGTCTGTCAGCCAGCGAGACGACAAGCCTAAGTGGGTCTGCTGCCTACAAACGGGCCCAGCCCTCCAGCACCAGCCAGGGCATCGCCGGAGCAGCCGCAGTAGTGGGGGGAGGGGAGGATGGAGTGAAGAAGAAAAAAAAAGGCAACTGGCGCAACAGATTTGGTCCTTGCTTCACTACAGACGTCAAGCCGGCAGAGTCAGCGCCCTCCCTGGCTCCCCCCACCTCCTCCATGGGCATCCCCTCCTCCTCCGCTGCCTCCCCGTCCTCCTCCTCGTCCTTGGGGCTATCTGGTCGGCCCGGCTTGGTTTCCAGCTGTGGCTTGGGAGTGGGAGGTGGAGCAGAAAGGGGTCTCGGGGTCATAGGTGTCGGCGGCGGGATTCAGAAGTCCCCCTCACTCCTCAGGAATGGGAGTCTGCAAAGCAGCAACGGGCCAGGTGAGGAGAGCACAGAAACATAACATACCTTTTACATGCTGCTCTGGTTCCGAGGAATAATCACAAGTCTAGAGTTTTTAGGGAATTGTCTTTTTTGTTTATACAATTGGTGCCATTTTTTCTTAGAAGTTCAAAACAAAGCAGCCATGCTTGAAAGGTCATTGGTTTGATCCACGAGACAAGCAAGCAAAAAACAGGGCGGGGGAGGGAATGACTCTACTCTCGCCTTTAGCGAAGCCAACTGTTTCACGGGTGCTGCAGCTGTGGCTTCCCTGTGTGTTCGTGCGTGTGTGCAGTTTAATTTTGACAAAGCCATTTGCAATGAAGACGTTGAAGGCCAAACCACTAAGCTGTAAAGAGTCTAATAAATTGTGCACAAGTACTGCTGTTAATACATTGTCTAAAAATTAATATACAGTACTACCCAGAAAATTAAATTATTAAATTGCCAAAATAACACAACTTTTACTTGAGATTCTAGTTTTTCGGGTAGTACTGCATATGGCATTATTAAGCAATCACACTGACGCCATCAAATAATCAAATCAGCTTGCTAATTTTCATTTATAGTTCAGACAACAAAAAGCGTGGAAGATATTGTTGGCAGCAAAGTGATGGAAGTGCTGCATTTACTGTATGTTTCGTTAACATGAAGAAGTTGGCTCTCTTTTATGCGTTTAGTCATTGCTACATTGCATCTCTCTGTTCCTCAAGCCCTCATCTTTGCTAATTTGATCCCATCTTCATCCAGGTTATGATGATTGCAAATTATACTGTATCCATTGTACAGACAAATATAAACATTAACCCCTAACAAGGTTTATACAAAATGTTGTAATGGGCTTCTTGCGAAACAATTTTGGTGTGTGTAGAGGTACCAAGCTGTATGATTTTTGCTCGCATTTTTTCTACTTCTTTGTGTTCAGTTGCTTGGCAACTGCTTTGGAGTTTCCCTCCGCACATCCTGTATTTCCATTTTCTTCTTTTTGTTTATCCTCTGTTTCCAGGCCTTCAGCTTTGACCTTTTTGGTTTCATCATCTTTTCTCACCTGATGCCGCTCACCTGTTTTCCAAAATGCAAATGATGTTGGGCAAAAGAACCAGACTGATTACTTAACCAGCCATTACTTAACTGAACCAGCCAACTGTAAATATGGTGTTTAGCATTGCTGTTTGGCTTCTGATAAAATATTAATTAGCTTTAACTCAACGATTAATGTCACATTTTGTAATATATTTTTTACAAGCCTCACCATTTTGTAATATGTGTCTAATGTGTCAATTCAATGTGAATTAATTCACAACAAATATATTCAATACATCTTGTAAAGCAATATGCACACAAACGTCTTTAAGCACAATCTCTGTTATTTGGTGTGCATTCCAAAAGGCTGCTGTTGATGTCAAAACTCAAGGATTTTTCCAATAATTCAGTGGCATTGCATGTTAATGTTCAGAATTCCGTAAATGAACATCACTACAGTGATTCCCTGCAATGCAGCACTTATTCCTCAAACTGATCCTATTCTTGTGTGAAGAACTGCCACACTTTATGTTGGTGAATTTGTGTTGCTGATGAATCGAGCGGTGCTTATATTAATATTCCGTGTAATGGTATTACACATTGTATTTACAGTCAAATGGGTCAGTTGTTTAGGAACACAAAATATTAGGGGAAAACCAGCAGGTTATGCCTCTTTCACCAGGCTCTGTTGATCAGGCACATTTTAATATTTAATTTGCTTCCCACACTTCTGTACTTTCTCTTAGACTAAAATTGTTTGTTTGATCAAATGTTTTGTTATGGCTCCCTGGCCATCTGAAGGGGGTGAGTGAAATCACGTTTGAAGAGGTCAGTGTGTATTGTGTCAGCTGGAGCGGAAGAGCAGGAAGAAACACCTTTTGTTTTTTGATTAAGTTTGCTGGCCACATCTCTCACCCCAGCACCAAGTGTTTAGCTGAGAATGTAGATATGCTTGTCTAGTGTCAATGTCACTTTTGTTTGTGTGGGATTTTGCTTTAGCCAAAATTACTGAGAGCTGTGTTAAAATTGTCTTAATTTTTTGGTTCAAAATCTCTAATGGACACTTTTTTATTTTTATTTTATTTTTTTATATCATACTTGTGCGGTCATTTTCTTAACCAATTTGTAAAATGAGCACATGGCTGGCTGTGTTGTACAAAGCCCTAGGCCTCTCACATTACTGTATTATCATTATCATACATTGGAGTCATTATCTCGAAGTATTTTGTCATGAGAAGCATTTGTTTACATGAAGTTTTGCTCATTGCCAAGCCGGTGGCTACATTAGACTTAATGACTTAAAAAAAAATCTATTTAACCAAGTCACACACATTATACAGTATTTTGTTACACCTGTGATCATACTAGATTAATAGCTAGTGTGGTCAGAGGATACTACATACTAGGTTAGTAGGACATTTTAGCTCTTTTGCTCATGTCACATTGCATACATAGACGTGACGTTATGTGAGAACACTATACCTAGGTGCAAGCAGGCATTTTAATTATTTTCCTCATGCAAAAATGAAAATATCTACATGGGATATGGTAACAGAACAGAACTGCCGTGCCACTTTCTGTAATTAGTGCTATCTTGTTGGGTACTTGTATCCTAACTGTAGTTGTTATCCACCTATTAAACTGCATACTTTTACAAGGTATGCTATACAACCTCTATAGAACTTTATTTTCAGTAGCTAGCTGTCATTTTTTTTATCTTCAGCATTTTGCATATCACATTGACATTTAACACTTTAGAAAAAACACTGAAGCAAAATATGTCCCCGTGTTACCACACTGTTTTCTTGCAGGTTGTGCAACAAAGCCACCATTTTGGCCTCAAACAACAGGTAGTGGTCCCATTCATAATTTCCATGGTAATTTTTTGTAGTTGTAGGTAAAATTACCTGTTTTTTTATTTTATTTTGTTTTATTATTATTAGTTTTTTTTTTTACAAATTCTCCCATTTTT
Organism: Oostethus manadensis; assembly: GCA_024372805.1. Taxonomy (NCBI): domain Eukaryota; kingdom Metazoa; phylum Chordata; class Actinopteri; order Syngnathiformes; family Syngnathidae; genus Oostethus; species Oostethus manadensis. The sequence goes on along the minus strand of QODF01000043.1, from coordinate 5,943,465 downwards.
ATCAAAATTGTACAAAAGCAAAGTACTGTTTAATTTTAAGAACAAAGATACTTTACTTTGCTGTACTTGCGATTCAATGCGTCGCTGTCCTGTTGCTTTTGCGTCCAACAGTGGTGTCATTTGTGACCATCGACGTGAGAAGGTGGTGGTTATATATGGTCTTGCTTTGTGTGTGTGTTGGTCTTCCCACTGTAAATATTTAGCTGAGGGTTAATGCAGGCCAGTGATGGGGAGGATCCTTAGGCCGCCCTCCCTCCCCCATCATCCTGTCTGCTGACTCCACCGTGCTGATGGATAGATGGTTAGCTTGATAGATACGTGCTGGTGGGTGGTGAGAGGCAGGGGGTTAGTTTTTGGTTAGGTTAATGTTTGACGGCGGGGGGGATCGGGGAAGGGATTTGAGTTTGTATGTGCGTGAAAGATGTGGGCTGGAGGTGAATGAATTGTGTGTGGGTGTGAAATTAAGAAAAACTTACCGTAATAATTTTATATTTAATTATTTAACTATTGTCTTATTTTGTATGTGAGGAAGTGAAGGTATAAAAATAAGGTAAAAGATATTTTTAGGATTTAAAAATCCTAAAAATATCTAAAATTAATGTACAATAAAATTCATACATTCAAAATTTCCTGTAATTACCCAATTTGTCTCTTTAAAAACAATGCAACTTTGTAGTTGATTTAAATAGTTTTTGAAATTTATATTAATAATGGGGGGGGGGGGGGTTATGTTTGAATCCACTGGAGCTTGCAAAACACACACACACACACACAATAGTCCTTTATTTTTTCAAATTTAAGGTGAGCTCTTCTGTGTGCTTTTTTGTCTCCCTAAAACCACAACATGATTCTATTTATGTGCTTTGTAGGTCAACTTTACCGCCCATAAAAGGAAAACAGTTGATTTCGTATGTAGAGGGAAAAACGGCTTGCCCACGGTGCCTGTTTTAGAGCATACAGATGTGCCGAGCAGGAGAGAGAAAAGGAACAGGAACTGATGCAGGAGGCTTTTGAGGCCTAAATATGTTATTGATTACGTTTGACAGGTTAAGACATGTTCATTGATGAAGTGATTTTTTTACCACATCTTCTTTTGCATGCAAATTTTGGCAACCTTGCTTTGATGAATTCCTTTTTTACATACAATCATGGAAAGGTCACAGGATTATTTAGACCAGTTTAAAGAACCATAAATGAACCTCGATCTGTTCATACATTCACACAATGTTGTCTTTTCCTGCAATGAAGCCTTTTCATTGTTGGCAATTTCCGGGCAAAGCGAATAAATTGTTGGTTTGGCCTCTCGTCCTGTTGCTGGACATCTCACAGGAGCCACATGCCCTTTGAGTGACTGCAGCCCTGCTTCGCCTATCCTTTTTCTGCTGGTGCATATTACAACGTCTTATAAATAGTATGTAGGCCCATGTAGTGTTCATATCTCTCGCTTCCCCCCCCCCCTCCTGCCGTCATCTCCCTTCTTCCCTCTTGGCACAAAGATCTCTTGTTCCCTCAGTGAATGTATGCTGCCCTGAGCCATTCAGGCTTTTGTGGGGCTGAGGGGCCCTCTCCCCCGCTGCCGCCACCACCACCACCACCTCTGCTGGGGTCAAAGGGGGCCGGGGCAGGGCTTATACCCGGTTAGTGGCTGAGCACGGGTGTGTGTGAGGGAGGCAGGCAGAGATAAGAGAATGAGGCGAGCATGTGTGAAAAATAGGCTTGCTCATTCTTTGTGTGATGTAGATTTTCCATTATTTTATATATATATGTGTGTGTGTGTGTGTGTGTGTGTGTGTGTATATATATATATATATATATATATATATACATATATATATATTCAAAATGTAAGGTCAGCAAAATTTAACTATTTTTTCTTCTGTTATTTTATTTAAATTGGACACGTTTAGGCTTTTTAAAATTTAAAATACACCTAACAAAAGGAAAAAAATGGTAATTTTGTGTTTTATATTTCAATGTAATAGTTGCATTAGCTGCACATTCTCTATTTTTCATTAGGAAATGCTGACATAGGAAGTGAAAAAACTTTAAATGAATATTGGTGGAGGTGTGGAGTTGGTAGCGCTGCTTCTTCCTACTCTATTTCACACACATTGAGTTGTGCACAGTAATCACGTGACATTCCTCATTGTAACTTGTAAGGACCGTCTGAAACAAATAGGAAAAAAAAAATCCAACCTTTTGTGATGTAAAACGGCAATGACTGGTGTCTATTTAGCAATAAAATTTTATCATTATCCAATAAAAAAAACTTTATCTCCAGAAAATATGTGTTAAACTTGAAATTTTAGCTGTTAATCTCAATTACTATCTCTAATTGTATGCCCACAGGTGTTTTTGATGCGTCGTCTTCATCAGGGCCAGGAGCCATCTCCATGGTCGGAGTTACCTCGGAGCAACCGCAACCCACGCCGTCCTTGGCCCCTCCACCTCCCTTTACTGCCGCCGCACCGCTGACCAGCACGGCCACCACGCACGTAAGTCCCAACTTGAGAACACTCATCCTTCTGTTCACCGCAACACACCGTTTATTCAGCTCCCACTGATAATCTATTTTTTTTTTAACATTTTTACAATGAAGTGCAAATTAACTTCAGAAGCACAAATAAACCACCGCTCACTAATTAAATGTCTTCCGCCACAAATCTCTCTTGCACGGGACGTTAATTACGCGCAAGCCATGTTCGTTCTGACCTTGTGTGAATTGTCTATTCTCTGACTTATTGGACAGCTAATGGTACAGTGCACATGCTGAGGGGTCTTGGGGTTTATTCGCAAAACGGAAGACTAGTTTGACGTCTGTAAGTCAATTTTGATTACGAGTGGCTTCCGTGATTATAGTGTTAAACCATGCAGCAAGAAAATGTATAAGGGTTGCATGTGACAATCCCCTTTCAGAACAATCACCTAAAACTAACTAAGATACGTACTGTATGTTTTGTTAAATCATTTTTAGAATGTGATGATAGTGGGGATGAATAGAGAGTTGTAAACAACAAATACAGATGTCATTGGACATTAACAATATAGTTGAAAATGTTTTTTGGGTTCTAATTTTAACTAATATTGGCGATTTTGGGTTTTTTTTGTTTTTTTTTTTAAGCAGCATTTAACTGCCATAAAAGGGTGGCATAATCTGTTGTCACTGACCTCAGTGTCCTCCTTTTCATCTTCCTCGCAGAGCATTATCTGTCATTGCCCACCCAACTCCATTTTTCCCCCTGTGTCCCTTCAGCAGCTCCTCTCTGTCCGTCGTTCACACATCCACCCTTTCTCTCACCCTCCACCTTCCCTTTTACCCCCTCCCAATTCATCCATCTTTCTGTCTTTCCCTCCCTTGTCCTGTGATGTAATGACATCTGACAAGCACCACAGTCGGGATGCAAGGGCCAGTAGGAAGCGTGTGTGTGGGTGTGCGCGTGCGTGCGTGTGTGTGTTTTGGGTTCCCTTAATTTTTCAGGCCTGGCATTCATCTAAGCCAGGTTCCCTCTGTTCCATCCGTATAGGACAGGCAGGAGGCCCATAGGACACCACAGCTATTTGCTGTGCGTAGAGAGGGAGAGAGAAAGAGTGTGTGTGTGTGCGTGTGTGTGTGTGTGCGTGTGTGTGCGTGTGTGCGTGCGTGCTTGTGTTGCACTCCTGTGCATCTTTGACACACACGACTTGACACAGCTAAAGGGTTTCAACACCAGGCTTCTGTGCGTGCGTGTGTGTGTGTTAAAGACAGAGCCATTTGCTATTTTCAGTCCACCAGCCAGGCTCCTAGACGCCTGTTATTAGCTATCAGCTCGGGGCGGGTAGGGAGCGCATCTTTGAATGAAAAATGAATGTTGATGGGAAGGAGGCAGGAATATAGTACGAGGAGGAGGAGAACATTTGTACTAATTTCAGTGAAGGGAAAATGGACGGCGGTGGCTGCTTTTTTGGCTTCTTCAAAAGGAATAGGATTTTTCCAGGATGTTTTCCATATTTGATGTTAAATTAGTAATAGGAGATCATGGCCGTCTAATCCCTGAAGGTATCTTAGGCGTAAGCAGATGTGTAGGGAGGACGGCACCATTTTAAATGTCCATTTATCCACCTCTAGGAGACCACATTACCTCCAAGTCTATTTTGGAACGTAACATTATTTATGATAATTAGTTGAGGAATGACAAACACAAAAACAATCTGCACACCTTTCAGTGTTGTTGATCTAATTGGACCAAAACAATCAGCAATTTGTTCACTACCCTGCTGTTGGTCTCCGCCCTGTCACCCTGACCACACCCTTTGCTCAAGGGGAAATACTTTAATTGGATTAAACTCTATGCATCAGAAACACTTTGTCACTGTCGTGGCAGTTCTCCGAGGGGCTTTACGGGCCTTGCGTCTGACATAGAACAGAAGAGATGTAGTATTTAGTATTATTTTCCCCACATGGAAGTAAAATCATGTATGCAATTCTCTTGTATTATATTTGTTCCAAAAAACACAGAACCTAGATCCGTTAAACCTGCAGGTGTAAAGTTTCATTATATATTCAAATCACAACAATATCTCATTATGACCCATGAATGAAAATAAACCACAGTTAAAATTTCCACTTTTATAATTATACAAACACCAGATTTGTAATTTAACTACTTTTAAAATGTTTTCTTAATAAACTAAATTTAATTACATGAAGCACTTCAAATTTGTTTTTGTTTTCTGGAAAATGTAGACACTTTTTCTCCGCTGTGGGGGGGGGGTCTGCAGCCAGGGGCTCGGTTTTGCTTGTCGCTTGTTATGTACTGGGCATTTTGTAAGAATTAAATCAGTGATTAATGAGATGTAATATTAGATATTACACTGATTTGCTTTGTCACTTATAACACACAGCTAAGATGTGTGCTACACGCATTTCCCTACAATTGATTGGTTTTATTTTCAATGTAGAAAATGTATCTTTATTCAACTGTATTTTAACAAGAATTGTATACGAAATTCAGAATAAAGTTAAGCACTATAGTAAGCTTAAAGATAACTTTTTGCCATAACTGTGAGCATTAATACGCCAGCATAATCAAGCATTCCAAAAAAGGACATACTTCAAAACACCCTACACCTTTAGGACATATACATTTTAAAATTATTTTAATAGTTTCAAATTTTCAAATAGCCACCTATATATCTGCTTTGTAGTATTTAACACACAAAAAATATTTTCATTAATGTGGGAACATCTTTGAAACATTAAAAAAAAAATCTTAGCAGGACATTTTAATATGAATGTTAATTTATGTCAATGTTTTTCTTGTTTTGTTTTTTTAATGAAGTCACAAGCTTTTTGTAACATTTTCTTGTGCTTATTTGTGTCTCACTGTCTTCAGATAAGCGGCCTTCCGGGGTCTGTCTTCAACATGGCCCACTCCCACATGTTTGGTAACCGGCTGAATCCCAATTCAGCCATGGCGGCGCTTATTGCCCAGTCGGAGGCCTCACCCTCAGGTACGACACACACACAATCACGCACATCCATGTGACACAAACCTGTGTGTGTCAGAGAGATAGTGGAAAAGGATGGTAAGGGGTGGGCTAATATATTGTCGCCACCCCCTTCTCGGGGTCCTGCAGAAGGTCAAAGGTCAATGCTGGTGAAGTTTTCAAGCTCCTCCCCGTCGGCTCAAATGACACTCTTTCATCACCCCCCTCCCATTCCCCCAAATGAACAGTGTGCATTTTACAGACTTTTCAACGTCATCAAGTGTAAAATAGTGTCTTACATTGTTGATGATGGAGAGAATTCACTTCCTGAAACAAAACATGTGCTTGAACATGGAGGCGAGAATTAAAGGAGAGGTTTAAGTCTTGTGAATGACGGATGTCGCTATCACTGGAGCCAGATCCTATTCAACCCACGGGTCAACTCACTAGTCAGGCTGAATGACAGGGCCACAGTGTGGGTGTGTGTGGGGTAGAGGGGGTGTGTATGTGAGTCAGAGAGTAGTAAAGTCTCACTAAGAAATCACTAAACAGTAGGTTTCAATTATTCTGATTCGTAGGCGAATTTATTTTCCATTAATTTATTTTCAAAATTCTGATAATTATTTTTTTTAATTTTGTGCTAAAATTTGTGTTTTATAAAAATAAATAGTAAAAATGATTTCATTATCTTAGTGAATTACAAATGTAATATTGAATATATACATTGTTTTAAAAATATTTTGTGATTATTAATTATTTTGAGTAAACTGTTAATTCAATGTTATTAAGTTCTTTGTGTTGTTGTACGGTACTGCTCTCCACACAAGCAACACTTTCTTTTTATCATCCCGTTGATGTTGTGTGAGCACAGGCATGCAATGAGTGTGAGTGTGTGTGTGTGTGCGTGTGTGTGCGCGTGTGTGTGTGTGTTTCTGTGTGCACACTCGCCAGTTTACTTTGGCAGCCGTCTCTTTTTTTTGCTTTTTGAGTGTGTTGTGGGAGGCGCCAGGACGGAACAGGGTTACGAAGGACAGGGGGGGGGGGAAGAAGTTGGGCGAGGGACCACTAGCGCTGACCTGGTGGGGTAAATGCTTCGATAGACTGTCTTAAGTAGAGGGAGTTTAGTGCGAGCGTGTAAATGCGAAAGCGTGCGTTTGCGTGCATGTGTGATTCATTACTCTCGCTGAGGGAAATGAAAAGAAGCGTCTGGCCACTGGCCCAGAGGAAGGCGGGCACTGGGAGCGAGCGAGGCCCACTGGAAACAGAGGAAGGGAGGGAGAGAGAGAGAGAGAGAGCGGGATTGAATGAAAGGTCGTGTGTGAATCCTACAAAGAGTAATGATGTGACCACTATGCTGACAAAAATTAAGAGCAAATTCTCACGAGAATTTTATGCAGAGTTACCTTGACACACACAATAGTGACTACTAAGTACCTTTTCATCAATAGACAAGCTGTGTTTATTCAATAAGTCACTTTTTTTTGCACCTTGGTAGCAATTATGCGCCACCATGAGTGGCTTGCTTTTGCTTCTGTTGTCTTGACAACAAGAAGGGAAGGAAATAATTGAATCCACTTAATAGTTAACAGTTAACGCATGCAGACGTGCTATGCCCCTATAATTCTCTATTTGCTTAGATTGTAATTGTAAGCATGCTGTGTGTGTGTGTGTGTGTGTGTGTGTGTGCGTGTGTGTGTGTGTGTGTGCACAGATCAGGAGGCTGGAGATGGCAGCGTCAGTGTGCAGGGCTTCTCCATAAGGGCTTCTCCCAAGACCACCCCGCGGTGAGTACACACACACACACACACACACGCACACAGATGCTCTCATTCCCTCCCTACATCCCCATTTACATTCCAAACTGACCCCCCTCTTCACCCATCCCCCTCTCTGCTTTTCCCTCTGCTGGCCCCCTCATCTCCTCTTTTTTCCTCACACTACACACACACACAAACACACCCATTTTGCTCCTACACGCCTACAGGCAGTTCTCGCTCTGTCAGCCAACGATAACCTGTGTTTTTGAAGGTGGTAACCATCCTTCAACTACAATTGGATTTTTTTCTCCTGTTTTAATCACACATGGAAGGACATCCTGTTGGTTTTTTCTTAGTTTGGAAATGTTCTGAAGACGGGGATATCGATCATACAACTCCTTTATTGTTGTTTTTTTCGGATGGATAATTTCACTTGATAAGGTTGGTGACAATATATGTTAATTTTAATAGCTGGTTTGTTTTCTTATATGGACAATTTCCAAATAACTTTTCACTTGTTTATATTTGTGAAAAAGATGTTTAAGGTTTTGATGTAATGCATCATGTTTTCCACTATATCTGTGGTTTTACAGTAAACACACTATTTAAAAACTTCGCCCAATATTGTGTTTCCATATGATGAGCAAACTTCTTTCGTCTTGTTTCTTCTGCCTTGTCTGGCGCGCTTTCTCTCACTCACAAACACAGACTGAAAGCCTGGCCCCTTTTCATTAGAGGCCACTGTAACAACAAATTGATGTAGTTTTATAGCCAGCAGTGTCTATGTTTGTCTGACATTTATGTAGGGTCGTTAATCTCCCTATTGACCTCTCTATCTCTCCTTTTCTATCTGCGCCCAAATTCTCTCACTCACCCTCTATTCAGCTCTCCAATTGGTGGCCTGCAGATCCGCTACGACCCGTCAGGGTCGTTGCCGGGGCCAGGACTCGGGTTGCTAGGGGCGGGAGGAGGCGGAGGAGGCGGCTTCAGTGGCGGCGGAGAGGCGCTGCCCCCGGTGGCCACCACCATAGAGCAGCTCCTGGAGAGGCAGTGGAATGAGGGGCAGAGCTTCCTCTTGCAGCAGGGCGCGCAGGGAGACGGTGAGTGCAAACACGGTGGACATTCGTTCAGAGATCCATTTTTGGCAGAGTTAAAAGGTCGACCTTGATCCTTGCAGTCAGGTTGAAGTTCTTGTTTGGCAAGTCCCGCCCCCTGAGTCAGCCAACAGGGCCAGTGTGCTGTAGCTGATCTTGACCTCTAACCTCCCTGTGGAGCCTATATGTCAAATCAGTCATCAGAATAGTGAAAACATGCCGCATGGAGCCTGTTCAGGGTTTTATTGTCACTGGTGCCACTGATTTCAAGGGCTTTTCAGAAATGTAAACTCGCCACGGTCCAGATGCTGACTGTCAAATGTGGTCTGCTTTCTCTCCCACTCAGTGGTGGCAATGTTGAAATCTCTGCATCAGCTGCAGGAGGAGAACAGGAGGCTGGAGGAGCAGATTAAAATGCTCACCATGAAGAAGGAGAGACTGCAACTCCTTAGTGCTCAGCTATCAGTGCCTTTCACGCCCAACTCAGCATCCTCTGGTACACTTATGCACACGCACACTTTGATAACTTAGGACTCTTCTCCAAATGAACTGCACTAAATAAACCATGCAGTTCATTTATTCTAAACATTGTGTCGTAGATGTAAAGGGAGGGGCCGGTGACTCATCTTTACCTGTCGCTGCTCAGGTAAACTTGCTTATGATCACATGCACAACTTAGAGGATAGCACCATTTGTTTGAAACCACCCATTTTGCATGTGAGAAAACTTATTGGAATTGTGGAATTGTGTTTTTTTGCACTATTACATTCATTATAATTAAGGCTGTCAAAGTTAACGCATTAATGCGTAAAACATACATACATAAAAGCGATCTGATGTATCTTATTTGTTATGGATTATGCAAATCTATGACAGGAACAAGATCCAATTAAAAGCTCTAAATAAAAACAAACAGAAGCACCATCCACCAGTACGAGCCAAGAGTCTTTCAGTCTTTCTGAACATATGAACGTTATGCTCAGTAAAGTCATCGCAGCTTACCTTTATGCATTCCCACATTGCATTTGAAGAAGGTGAAAAAAGGTGAAAATACAGTATAGTAGTCCATCTGTGCAGTGTGAGAGAACATAGAAGGTGCGTTCGAGGACCGTCAAAGAGTGAGACAAATCCCCGCTTACCTTAAACATTCAAAAACTGTGGTATTTGTAGCTTTATTATTTTTTTAAAAATAGCCCATATTTCCTGAATTGAAAATTTGATGTTATCGTAGTTGTGTATTGAATCCTTTACCAGAGATTTACATCCCTACTTATTGTAGATAAAAGCTTTAATCTGTGATTAAATGTGAATAATTATAACCTAACTGTGGACAAAATGTGATTAATTGCTATTAAATGTTTTAATTGATTGACAGACCTATTATGAATCAATAGATAGCACTGAATGTCTATACTTAGTTTCAGATTGGGTAGGATAGGCTTTGCCTGTGTAGTCTGCATTTAGAGGTGAAAACAACATTAAAAGCAGCATTGACGACAGTATAACATTGATCATAGCAAGCACAACCATTTGCAATGTCCTTAAGAAGAAACCACAGGTGTATTAGGTAACGGACATCAAAAGGGTACACCACGGACAGCATCAGCAGGTGATATTAGTGTGTCATGGATGGATCACTTTTTGACCTCTCATCCACGCGCAACCTCTCTTTTGGCTGAAATGTCTTTTAGGGTTTGGTGTTACATTGCCACCTGCTACTCTGCCATGCACTTACCCGCCTGCTGGTGTGTTTTCATAGGGCATTTTGAAGACTTACAGTATCTCGGTGTTACCCGGGTGTATGATATCATCAGGTAGCTCAGGTCTACAGAGATATGACGTCTCAATATTTATATCCCTTCCACCCCCCAGGACAGTGCGTCATGCGGCGGCCACAGCAGTAGCGGCTCCACCTCTTCCCTGTCCACCCCCCCTTCACTTTCCCAAAGCCCGCCACAGCCGCAGCTAAACGGCATCATCTCTGCGGGGGCGACCACTGTGTCAGGCCTGATGGGCAGTTTTGGAGCTGGGAGCGTGCTCGGCATGGGCGGCATCGCGCTGAACGGAGTAATCCAGACTTCGATAGGGACTGGCAGCCCGCATCCGAGCGCAGCCGTCACGCTGCCCGTCAGTACCAGGTATCATATTGGCTAATTTGTTCGTACTTTAAAAGACAACATTTTTGAACTTTTGCTTACTTTTGGCTGGTCGTGCTGGATTGTTGCAGCGCTGCAGCAAATAAGAACAGGTGAGTCAGACAGGAGGTTGGTCATGGTTTATTTCTTTCAAAGTTCACATCCTGGTTTTAAATTTTTCCATTTTTAAATTTTTGAATAGAGAGGAAAAATAGAGGCGGTGTAACAATTATAATGATAGAAAATATTTGTTCATTTTGTCAGTAATGTATAAATAAATACATAATAATAATCAACTCAAAATTAATCACATTTAATAACAGATAAAAAAATATATTTTTTTGTATATAGCAAGTAGGGATGTAAATCTGTGGTAAACTATTCGCTATGCAACTACGATAACTATAACACTTTATGTAAAGGACTATCAATATTGAAATTATAGCCTATTATTTCATTCAAAAATAACAGACAAGCCCTCTGTTTTTGAATGTTTAATGTGAGTGGTGATTTGTCCCACTGTTTGATGGTCCTTGAAGGCACCTTCTTTGTTCTCACACGCTGCTCTCACACTACTATACTGTATTTGTACCCTTTTCCATTCACCTCATATGTGGTCCCAAATGCTGATACTATGTCAAAATGCATAAAGGTAAGATGTGATGACTTTATTGAGTGCTAATGTGCATATTTGTGGTGCACAACCTCTCTGAAAAAAACAACTCCAGGTGGATGGTGATTTTGTATTAATTTAGTGCTTTTAATTTGATGTTCCCGTAATAGTTTTGCACAATCCATATTAAATAAGATACATTTTATGGCTATAGTGTACGTATGATGGCTATAATGCTAGTGTCAATGGCACAGCATTAGCTTGCGCCCCAAATAGCTCTCATCAGCTGTGCCCATAGCTAGCAGCTCCTAGCCTAAATTTTAGCTAGCAGTTCAAAGCAAAATGAGACATACTTTGTGACAACTCAAGTCACAGCGACACAAATAACTTTGGTCTTGTTGAGAGATCCATCTACCAGGGATTTCAAACTAACCTTGCCATTCAAAATACCCTTTTCTTTGCCCATTTATATTCAGTATTTGTTCCGGCATCTAGCTCTAAGCAAAACCGCCGCCGCTGTGGTTCCTCAAACTACGGTGTAGGTCGAGGGTCAAACAGGACATGCTCACTTAAAAAAATTAAATAAACATTGTGCCGTTTAAAGATGCATCCTTTAAGGCGTTTGACAGCCCTAGTAATAATACATTCTAAAATACAATCAATTAAATAATAATAGAATGAATTGCAAAAATACAAAAAATGTTTTATATTAAGATAAATACAGAAATTATATATACAGGTGGATCTCAACCTGACACGAGCCACCATGTCTTCACTGAGTTTCTTGACTGTTTCTTGTCTTTGTGTGGTTAGCGCTGCACGGCTTGCCTTGTCTGACCAGCAGAGGCTTCTCATCCAGCAGCATCAACTCCAGCAGCTGCTTGCATCCCAGCCCTCAGCGGTATGAGAGAGAGACACACACACACACACACCCCTCACAAACATTCATACAAGATTCTCCAAATGATGGTTTCTTAAATCTTTGTATTCCCCCTTGTCTCCCCCACATGTCGTCTTTGAAGGAGCACTTCCATTGACTTTACCCTTGTGTTCCTTCCTCATGTCTTGTCTGAAACATTTCTCTGCTCCACCCCATCATGTTTGACCCACCCCAGCAGCTCTAGCAGCATTAGGATCAGCCACATTTGCTCCGCATCCACCAATCAGCTGCCTGTCAACCGCCATCCGTGGCAGCCCAAGCCCTTCCTGGCGCTCCAGTGCACTTACACGTTACCCCGCAGGGCTGACTGAGGAGGATTGCTTTGCAGAAGATGTGACGTTCCATTTATACAAAAAACAGAGTAGCAAAACTTGGTGTCTTTTTTTGTTTTTACTATTTATTTTTATTTTGTGCTGCTTTAAAACCTCTGCTGTGTTGCCACTTTTTTCCATACTAATTTCTTGTGGGATGTTTTTTTTTTCCGATTCTTTAACCCTGGTCTGGTCTTCCTTCTGTGTCACTCTCTCAGGGGGTCTCTGCGCACATGTTAGCACATGAGACTGCAAACAAAGATGTAAAAAAGATTTTTTTTTAAATACAATTTTTAAACAATACGTGTTTATGAGCATTTGTCTGTCTCTGGGCCATGCAGATGAAGAGGGGGCTCAAGACGCAAGTGAGCCCCCTTGCTGTACCTACCTCTCTCCAACACACGGGACCTACATGGCCGACAGCAGTGGCCAATTAAAAAAAAAAACGGCCAATAAGGGTCCACGCCCAAGTGCCTGAGGCCAAACTTTTTTTTTTTAATTTTGTCCCATCTCATATCTCTGTGCTGCTGGTTTCTAAGGCAACAGACAAAACACTCTCGTCAGTGAGAACCAGGAAATATTGTGTTGTATCCTAAAATATCAAAGCCAACTTTTCTTTGGCGCTTTTTATTTATTTGTTTATATTGCAGCTATAAGATGAAACATCTTCCAAGCTCGCCGATGTTGCTATTTAACATCCCCTCGTACTACTGTGTAAAGTTTTGTTACCCCACACCCTGCCCTCCTTCCTATAAACTCTTGGCTTTCTAATCTGTGTTTAAAAGTTGATCATTGATGACGGGTGGGGTCTGGCTGCAGCTTGTTGGAATGGGCAGTTTTTACCTCGTTAAATGTAAATAGAGCTTTCTCATTGGCTGTGGGTGTACATAAGTGATCGTGTTTGTGCAAAGGAAAGCCAATGACGCCTCTGTTTATATGTGTGAAATTTTCTTAGGACCAGACAATAAAGTTGAAGGTGACTGGACACAAAGTATTAATTTATTTTTATATGGGCAGGGACATTTTTGGTTTTCCTTGACATGTTATACTCCTGGGCACCGTGTTTTCTTCTGTGCACATTTTTCCCCTTTGGATCAGTTTTGTACAAGTGAAAAAAATCAGCAGTGGGTGGAAACATTGTATTGTATTTCAGATCACAAATAAAAGAAACACTCTGGATTAATTAAAAGGACTTTCTGTGTATTATAATTGAAAAATAACCAATCCTGCAAAACCTGCAGGAGCAGTAAATAAAAATACATACAAATAAATTAAAAGCAGCATCAGGGCTTGGAATTTTTTTTTTTAACGGCTTGAATTTGCAATATTTTCCCAATAAATTGACATTGCAACACAAAGAACCACTGTGACCAAAAAAAATTACAACAAATTATTAGTTGTACTGTCCACAAATTAATTGACATTACTTATTGTTTCAAATTCCACAATCTTTGGGATTGGGAACATGCTTCTAAAAAGCTGACAGCCCCACTCATTTCATTAATTATATAAATTAATTTTGATTTGTTCAAAGTAAGCCTCAATGTTTGAGGTATTTTTTTCAATTACTAAAAAAATGTCCTTTAACAAGGACAGTGCGTGGAATAAAGAAACCCAAATACACGGAATTTCGTTTTGGGTAAATATTTCAAAGCTGAGCACAGGAAACTCCATTTATCCATTTTGTATGCGCTTATCCTCATTAGGGTTGCGGGTATGCTGGAGCCTATCCCAGCTGACTTTGGGCGCTAGGCGGGGTACACCCTGGACTGGTCGCCAGTCAATGGCAGGGCAGACATACAACCATTCACACTCACAATCACACACTGATACCAAATGTGTACTTTTTGAAGAGCTCACCTCTGAATGCTATAATAGAAGCAATTAGAATATTTAATCTGTTTAAATTATACCGCACGGTGGCTGAATGGGTAGCATCTTGGCCTCACAGTCAGGAGGTACAGGGTTCATATCTCCGATGGGCATCTCTGTGTAGAGTTTGCATGTTCTCCCCGTGCGTGCGTTGGTTTTCTCCGGGTACTCCAGTTTCCTCCCACATTCCTAAAACATGCATGTTAGTTATAATTGGCCACTCTAAATTGTCCATAGGTGTGAATGGTTGTATGTCTTTGTTTGTCTATATGTGCCCTGTGTTTGACTGGCGACCAGTCCAGGGTGTACCCCGCCTCCCGCCCAAAGTCAGCTGGGATAGGCCTCAGCATACACCGCGACCCTAATGAGGATAAGCGGTACAGAAAATGCATGAATGGATTATAGCGCTGTATGTGTTGTGTCTCTGTGGGATTTGCATACAGGAAAACATTAAAAGCTGTGAAAATGTTTTAACAGGCTGGCTTCTCCAGGGAGCACATAAACACACTTTTGATTTAAGGGAAGCTGACACCAGCACAGACGATACCAACTTGACTGCCTTTATGTTGGATGCCCTTAACTGCATTGGGACTTCCATATGCAGCAGGAGTGGTGACAAAATGGATTATAAAATTGGATTTTATTTAAAAAGATGCACAAAATGTGGCACTAGTGGCTGAGCATCTTTTTATTTAAACAATACACTTCAAGGGTGGTGTCCTAACACCCACCCACACACATACATAGCTGATGATTTCCAGCTGCCAAGAAGCACCCCTGTGTGTGTGTGTGTGTGTGTGTTTAAAGGTGGGGGTACCACTCTGCTACATCTGCTTCTGCCCTGGTAATTAAAAGCTCACTTTGCTCCTCCAACCCTGCCACCCCCATCCAAGACCCCCTCATGACTCCCCATCTCCCCTGCATTCACCAACACACACGCACACCCGAATTCAACAACACAACCACCACCACCACCACCTCCCCCCCTCTTTTTACCGACCACTTGCACCCCCAAAACACTCCCCTCCCCTTCTTCTTACACACTATCAGCCCTGTCAATCAAAGCAGGCCTGTTTTAAATAGCACAAACACACACACACACACACACACACCACCTAGGACCTTCTCTTTTATAAGCGGCTTCCTCTCCACTCCCCACCCTGCACACAGCAGAGCCACTGTGTCCATCATCGGCCCCCCTCATGCAGGGGTGGGAGTAGTGGGGGGTTAGGCTCCACCCCGCCCTTGGATGATTACCCTTATGCCACACAGTTAATAATAATAATAATAAAACTTTATTACATATGCAATGTACAATATTCAGCTCTCCTATCATCTTGAGGAGCAGTGGACAACCTGGGCATGGGCAAGTGTTTTGCCCAAGGACATAACGGCTGTGACTGGAATAGAGGAAGTGGGATTTGAACCGCACCTCTCTAGTTACTGGATGACCCGAGCTACCTCCTGATGGAATGCACCACTTTTTTCTCAATGACTTAAAATTCCGTATGTTAAATATGACTTTTAAAAATATGTAATTATATGAGTAGAATGTATTTACAGTATAGCCACTCCACTGATATGTCCTGTGTGGGTAATTATCTGACTGCTAATTTTAACATATATACTTATTTGAATATTATTTTTTTTCAAGCATTTCTATATATTCTGCATTTTTTTGTGTTACTGCATGTCCCAGAAATTCATGATTTATTATGTTTTTTATTGATTTATAAGCAAGATTTGATTGATATGATTTTTTAAAAATGTATGCCAACATTGTAAAAACATTGTGAAATTTGTGTTTGTGAGCACATGTATTATTTTATATTTACTTTCTGCATTATTTTATGTGACGTATTGTTTCTCTGTCAACACAACACTACACATACGTCACTACACACACACACGTCACTATAATGCAAATTGCAATATTGTTAAAAGTAATGCAGATCTCATTCCATTTTGTTGTATACCCAGTGGAGTGTCTAATGATAATTTTTTCTTAATTCAAAATGATCAATTATCTAACATCTTAAACCCACTTGGTTGTGAATCAAATTTACTGTAATTAATTAAATCACCTTTAAATACACTTCATCTTATCACAGATCCCTTCAATTATCTTAGTAATTCTTATGCATCTGGGCTATATTTTTGGCTTCATTTACTTCAATGATTTAATTAGATGACCTACTCAATGGAAAGGAAGGAGCAAAGAACAATGTGAAAAAAATCCCCAAAAGAGGCTCAAGAGTAATAAACCATTAGGAGGACAAGGCAGGCAAGCCTTTGGTGTGTGTGTGAGTGTACAGTCATGCCGTGTAAATCATCACAGAGTGGCTGTCATTAAGAGGCTTAATCCAGGCAGCCAACTTGCAGGCAGCTGCCAGGGGCCCTGTTACAGTGCCCTGAGGAACCCCAGCTCTGAGGTAGAGCTTTAGGAGGAAGAGGACAAGCGCAATGTTGGGAGGAGAAAAGGTGGAGGGCGGGGGGACAGCTGAAGCAATTCCCAGGGAACGTTGTATGTGTGTGTGCGTGCATGCCCCCGCATGTCCCTCTCCTGTAGGATAATTGTGGTGAAAAGAAGCAGCGGGATTCAGCTTCATCCCTCTTCATTCGCAGACAGTTCGTATTCTTCTGCAAAGTGACACTGTGCTGCCACACACACACACACACACACACACACATCCTTGCCAATAGCCCTCCTCCCTCCATGTTGAAGGACATTTAGAAGTTTCAATGAGGTATAGCAAAACCACAAAATATTTATTGAATCATTTAATGTCAGTTGACCAACTGAAAAACTCCTCTGAGTAGACAGAAAATGTGACGTTCAAATATAAATTTAAGAAATGTAAATTTGTAAGGAAGCAATTTTAACTCATACTAGTGAAAAAATGTTGGAAAAAAATATTTTCTTTTCTTCCTACATGTTCATGATTCAGAAAAGTTGCACATTTGCAATTATTAATTGTAATTTTTTCTACAGAAAATACAGCTCATTCACACTGATTCATACATATGTTACAATAAAGCTCACTTTTATTGACCGTCAATGTCAAGCTAGCAGGAGGGTTTGGAGGGAGAGTATCAATGACTGTATCAATGACTGTATTTGCAGGTGGTTTCGGAACATAACCCTCCCGAATAGCAGGGATCTGACGTACAGTTGTGTGCTGTCAGGCCAGCAAAGCCTTCTCTGCTGGCCTACACACTATCCAAAGCACTGACCTACATTTACAACTGAAATTCTAGTATATATTCCATGAAATTGTATTCATTTAGAGACATGTGTCTCTGGGCTGCACTGCTTCCAGTATGGGTATGTCTGCATTACATTTTGTTTGTCCAATCACATTTCTGCTTCTATGTGTTGCCATGTCAAGTCTAATCTGCCGGGGACCTTCAGAATCAGTACTGCTGGCAGATGTCACTTAAATTCTTGTTAGCAATGCAGCTGCTTCTTAAACCAATCAGATTCCAGAGTTGCCTTATAGTGCCAGCTAGCAGGATCACAATAACATTTTCCCGTCCTAGGATTATTTGATCAGAGAAAAACAAAGCTAAGTTCAAAAAGCTATCTAGTTCAGAAAACTATCCAGCTTGTGTCAACCTGGGAAAGGGTTTGTTCGCCACTCCCAGACCAATGCGTATGAGCAGAACAACTGCAGTAAGAAGCATACTCCGGTGAGTTTTGATGTTTTTCTCATGTCAATTCTCATTTATTGACTGCTCCAGATGATGTTGTAGTGTAGAAGTTTGGATTTGTCACCTGTTACATTTGGCTGCTCTCCAAATTTAATTGGTGACAATCACTTCTTGCACGTCATGCCATATCTCCTGTACTTTTGTACTTTATTTTATTTTATTTGTATTGTATTGTATTTTTTTGTATTTTTGTACTTTATTGTATAAGCAGGGATAAGCCAAAAAGAAAAGATTTTATTTCATATTTCATACCTATTTTTTTTCTTATTATTTATTCTTTTATTTTCATTTCTTTTTTTTATCTATTTTTATCCCTTGAGTGGTTACAGTTTGGACAGTCGTACAATACACTTCACTGCACGTCGTACTCTGTATGTATATGTGACAAATAAAATCTGAATCTGTATTTGGAAGACAAAAGGTTAACTGGGTTTTTTGTTTTTGTAAAATGTCTCACTCAAGCTTTGCATTTTTGTATGTTATTGATGTTTTGTATTAAGAGGTGAAATTCTGAAAGTCTGTTAAGTCCCCAATGAAGTCCCAGGAAGCAAATGCACCGCCCACCACTGCTACCTTATGTATAAGTATGTTGATGTTTTGTTTTGGGTTTTTTTTAAGGAATTGTTCAGTGTCTTGTTCTGTGTCCGCAGAAAAGTGCTACATAACAATAAATGTAATGTATTATTGTTAATATTTAAAGGGGGCAAATATATAATATATTATCAAAATAATACAAAACATAAAAATATTGATAGATGTATGAATTCTATAATGCATTTTTGCCAAATAAAGCAATGTAAATATATGTTTCAAAAAACCCAACATGTTGTAGAAATAATGCAAGTGCAGTATAGTATGTACTTGGGGCTAAATTCAAACGTATGGAACAAAGCCTAAACAATAGTTACACCGTGAAATAGATCAAAAATAATTCGAACATTTTCATTTGGTCATGCTTTGTGAATATCTTGACATTCACTGTGCGTTTTGACATTTAAATGTAAATAATCAAATTTCAGTGTGAGTCGCGAGCACCGGCGTCTCCTCCACGCGCCAACCGACGGCAGTGACGCCCTGCTCGGCCAGCCTGCCGTCATTACCCCGCTGACGCCGGCTCGCTCTACCGACTCGTCGAAAAAGCGCAAATAACCGGTAAGTTGGCGACGACAGGATGGGAATGTATGCTTTAATTCAATATCTATTGAAACATTAGGGGTGTGAGTGTATTACGTGGTTTAATGGCGTCTGCTTTTCCCCCTTTTGAAAGGGAAATGCAGCTTTACGGCAAAGAGGGAGTATAGCTTCCTTGTTAGCGTCGTCTGTCATCTTCATTACAAATACAAAGTCTTTCAAATCCCTAATTCTGTCCGAATGGCGTTTTTTTTAATAAAACAAAGACAAAAAGTACCTCGTTAAGTTTAAATTTATTTTTTGCTAAATGTCGAAAATAAAGCTAGCATAGTTGATTATGAGGAGTTCACGGTCAGTCGGGAGTTTGTCTAATCCTATCCTATTTTAATGTTTGTACCTAAAAACACTGTTGTGATTACATCCTGGTGTATTATTTTAATGGGTTTTATTTCACTCTTCACAGAGATTATGAGTGAAACGTATGACTGCTGTCTGTCATGGCGACCTGCTGTCTGCATTGAGGACAGTGAAGCTCACATGACCTCCATGACAAATCTCACTGAATTATGTATCTTTTCAATGAAACTAACCAAGAAGCCTTCTTAGATTTTTTCTAGTTCTTCTTTTGAACCTCATTTTTAGAATATTTTGCATTTTTAGGAGAATCTGTGAAAATGTACACAAACGATTTATGTTGTGTTTATTGCATCCTAGTGAACGGAGCGTGGAGGAGCCCCATGGACAAATGATTCTGGCAGAGATGAATGTCAGCCTTTAATGAATGTGACGGGATATAGATGTGAGATGGTTTGATCATCAGGTAAAAATAGATCAGTCACCAGCAGATCATTACTGATAATTACTTCCAAGTGATTGGCTGTGTGTGTGTGTGTGGGTGGGGGTTATTAACTGTTCCCAGGCCAGCATGCTGAGGAGGGTCTCTCGTGCGTGTGTGTATGTGTGTGTATGTGCGGAAGGATGTGTTATTAATTATTTCCCCCTTTTGCCAGAATTGTCAGGTTGATTAATTTGATTTTAGTATTCATCAAGCCGTACATGCATATCATATTATTAAGAAATCCTCTCATCTGATTCCATGCGCCCACCTGTGTATGTGTGACTTTTTCTGATTAGCTCATAAAAAATCAGGAGGGAGTAGGCTATTACACACTCGCATAGACGATATTATAGATACATTTCTACAAACGCTTGCATATGACGCAGCATGTGTAATTAACCATTTCTATGTATTATCGGTTCCTATATAAATAATCCAGTGCAGTTAGAGGCAGCGCTAAATGTCACCTGATAGATAATGACAGGATGATGATAAATGCAGTTGTCTGACCGTAGCGACAAGTGTGAGTACAGTGTGCTGTCTATTTGTGTTTGCACTTGTAGCGTGGCTAAAGGACCATGCCAATGTGTATTTTCATGGTTAACATGGGTTACGTTCCATGAAGTAGCATTCCTTATTTATAAATTGAATATTAGTTACAGTGGTGTGAAAAAGTATTTACTCCCTTCCTGACTTTTTATTCTTTTGCTTGTTTTGTCACACAAAATGTTTCTGATCATCAAACACATTTTAATATTAGTCAAAGATAACACAAGTAAACACAAAATGCAGTTTTTAAATGACCGTTTTTATTATTTAGGGAGAAAAAAATCCAAACCCACATAGCCCTGTGTGAAAAAGTAATTGCCCCTACACCTAATAACCGCTTGGGCCACCCTTAGCAGCAATAACTGCAAACAAACGTTTGCGATAACTTGCAACAAGTCTCAGCGCTCTGGAGGAATTTTGGTCCACTCATCTTTGCAGAATTGTTGTAATTCAGCTTTATTTGAGGGTTTTCTAGCATGAAGCGCCTTCTTAAGGTCATGCCACAGCATCTCCATGGGATTCAGGTCAGGACTTTGACTGGGCCACTCCAAAGTCTTCATTTGGTTTTTCTTCAGCCATTCAGAGTTGGATTTGCTACTGTGTTTTGGGTCTTTGTCCTGCTGCAGCACCCAAGATGGCTTTAGCTTGAGTTGACCAACAGATGGCCGGACATTCTCCTTCAGGATTTTTTGGTAGAATTCATGCTTCCATCTATCCCAGCAAGCCTTCCAGGTCCTGAAGCAGCAAAACAACCCCAGACCATCATACTACACCACCGTATTTTACTGTTGGTATAATGTTCTTTTTATGAAATGCTGTGTTACTTTTACGCAAGATGTAACGGGACATGCACCTTCCAAAAAGTTCCACTTTTGTCTCGTCAGTCCACAAGATATTTTCCCAAAAGTCTTGGCAGTTATCGAGATGTTTTTTTTACCAAAATTAAGACGAGCCCTAATGTTCTTTTTGCTTAATAGCAGTTTGCGTCATAGAACTCTGCCATGCAGGCCGTTTTTGCCCAGTCATATGCCAGTCTTATGGTGGAGTCGAACACTGACCTTAATTGAGGTAAGTGAGGCCTGCAGTTCTTTAGATGTTGCCCTGGGATCTTTTGTGACCTCTCGGATGAGTTGTCTCTGCGCTCTTGGGGTAATTTTGGGCGGCCGGCCACTCCTGGGAAGGTTCACCACTGTTCCATGTTTTTGCCATTTGTGGATAATGGCTCTCACTGTGGTAATCAGGCCTGGGGGTGGCTCAGAAATTGAACTCAGGTGTGATAAACCACAGTTAAGTAACAGTAACAAGGGGGGCAATCACTTTTTCACACAGGGCCATGTAGACTTAGAGTTTTTTCCCTCCCTTAATAACGTAAACCTTAATTTAAAAACTGCATTTTGTGTTTAATTATGTTATCGTTGACTAATAGTTAACTATTTTTTATGATCAGAAACATTTAAGTGTGACAAACATGCAAAAGAATAAAAAGTCAGGAAGGGGGAAAATAGTTTTTCACACCACTGTATATAAAACCTGTTTATGACTTTCTAAGTAATATTTTTAACATTATTAGCGCACTCTAAACATCCCTACAGTCACCTTTGCACCGGTAGCGATAAAAAAAGAAAATAAGCCATTTAAGGAATAAGACTCGTGCATGTGTTCTATTGCTAGCGGAGCCTAGTGACGGCGGACAGGAAGTGACGTTGAGGGTTCAGGGTTGAGTTTTAGCTTGTCGTGGGTTATGGCTGCAACTGTTAGTGATTATTCTACCTCCCTTGTGAGATAATTCAAGTCCGTAATGAAAGCCTGTGTGTCTCACCAAACATTCCAGTAACATTACTGACACCTAGTGACCAGTACTATTTATTATTCCAACATCTTTGAAGGCTTCTTCTGAATGTTATATATATACAGGGTGACACAAAAAAGGGAACTTTGTAACAATCCAATAAAACCAAGAGTGATGGAAGAAAAATATTTTATTCATCATAATTGAAACCTTAACACATACCATTTAAGAAACAATGATGGAATTGAATTTTTTTAAATTACTTCCTCTAGATGGCATCCTCCTGTACGAATGCATTCTTGAAATCTGTTGAGATTCCTCATTGACCACCACAACATCTCAGCTGGGTTACTGTGAATTTCATCCTGAATTATCTGTTTTAACTCATCCAGAGTTCTTGGTCGAGTCGTATACACTTTACTCTTGAGATAGCCCCACAAGAAAAAATCACAAACGGATGAAAATGGGCCTCATCTGACATTCATAACTTGCTTAGAAATTCATCGTCATTCTTTATGTTTGTTATCATTTGTTGACAATTCTAATCACAGTTGGTAATCGTTTACCCTCAGTTGTTGCACTCTGCAGCTTGTTTGGATGAAATTTCGAATCTAAAGTAGGAATTCTGCGAACACTCTCCCAGGACATTTCAACCGCAGCTGCTTTCTTACGAATTGAACGCTGTGGGCTCCGTAACACAGACTCACGTACAACATCAATGTTCTGTGGAGTACGAGCACTTCTTGGTCATCCTGTTGGGTTCTTCTTTAGGGCAGATCCAGTTTATTCAAATTTAGCTGTCAAATTATCAGTTTTTATCAAACATTTTTATGACTAAAGCACGCTGTTGCCCGTTCCACTGATCCATGGTTACTAAAATGGGGGTGTGTTTACTTGTTCAAGGTCACTGTTTCGCAGTTGCGGCCACTTGCACATGTCTGAAAATACGCACTTTAATTCCCGTTTTTTTGGGTCACCCTGTATATATTTTATTTCATTTAGCAATTTCTATGCTTGAAAATGCTTGTTGTAGGCACAAAACACATTACATTTGCTTAAACAAGCATTAAACATGTAATAATAGGCCGTATTCAACCATGAAACAGCATGATTTAATAATTAATATATTTTTGAAAAACCGAAGAGTGAAGGCGCAAAATTTGAATCATAATGTGGGGCGAGATTACTGTAATTGCAGCCCACCCGGCTAAGACGACAGTGCAAGTCCAGATAACTAAAAGCACCTGATAGTCAAAAAATAGACAGTGACTCAAAGGAAACAGCTCAACTCGGGAAGGAGGTTGAGGCAGATGCTAAAAGGTAGTGGAAAGTCTGAGCCCTCTAACAGGAGTCAAGGGGTGAAAGTAAAACAGGATCTGGATGTAACAAAATAAACACACAAAACAGGAAATACAGGAAAAATAAACTAAACTGAAGATGTACTCTGTTATGCGGAACGTAAGAATGGCGTCTTCGTTATTCATTCATTATTACAAGAAATACTGCAAATAGGCCGCACGGTGGATGAGTGGGTAACACATTGGCCTCACAGTCAAGAGGTTCAGGGTTCTAATCTTTGGGCTTCTCTGTGTGGAGTTTGCATGTTCTCCCCGTTCGTGCGTGGCTTTTCTCTGGGTACTCCGGTTTCCTCCCACATTCCAAAAACATGCATGTTAGGTTAATTGGCGACTCTAAATGAATGTGAGTGTGAATGTGTTTTTGTCTATATGTGCCCTGTGATTGGCGACCAGTCCAGGGTGCACCCCGCCTCTCGCCCAAAGTCAGCTGGGATAGGCTCCAGCATACCCGCAACCCTATAGAAAACCGCTATAGAAAATGAATGAATGAATACTGCAAATAGGTAATAATGATGATTAATAAACAGTTCTTCATACTTTTGTTTAACAGTTTTAGTAAACAGTGTATTTCCTGTTTTTTAACAGTGTTAGCTCACTTTTTGACAATGTCAACCCAGACTTTACAGGCAAACCAAATGAGATTTTCACTATTTGGCACGCTTGTTGTTTTTGTAGCATTTGTTCAAGTATTTATTTGCTGATTTGGTTTAAAAAACCTACAACAAGCATGAAAAGGGGGATTTTCCCAATAGCAACAGCTGTTAAATGAATGGTATGCACCCTGGCTTTTATCATGGTACAGTCTGTCGTTAATATGTGTACGTGTGCGTGTGTGTGTGCACCCCCCATTTTCTTCCACCTATCCACAGGCCTCATTTATTATGCAGACTGGAGACCGCTGGGCTGGAGGGGAAGGTCAGTGTGTGTGTTTTGGAAGTTAGGAGAAGAGAGAGGAGTGGAGGAGGAGGAAAGATAGCCACAAGAGAAACACGCGCATGTACACACAAATCTTCACGGTTACGCGGGACGAGAGACGAAATCATTGACTGTGTGAAATATTACAATAATAACAGGTGGTTGTAAAGTTTTTAGGGGTTTAAAACAGGTGTGTGTGTCCATGAAAGCATCAGTCTGGCTGCTCGTGTGTGTGTGTGCGTGAGAAGTGTAACTAAAGCCACACAACACACACAGCTGCTTAAAAGTTGTTATGCAAACAGCCTTTTTTTGTTTGCTTATATTTCTGTTAGATTCCTCTCATTAATCACAATTAAGTTGTTAGGAACCCAATTAATTGTGTAAGTCAGCTGGGATAGGCTCCAGCATACCCGCAACCCTAATGAGGATAAACGGTATAGAAAATGACTGAATGAACGAAAGTATCTCAGTGATTATTCTAGCACATTGTAGATTATATCAGGGATTAACATCAATCTAATAAAGCATGTTTTTCAAAACAGTACTGTATTGATATATTGAATAAATTTTTTACATACATTACATAATATACACTGATAGATGTTTCTACTTCCTTAGAGGCCTGTGGGATGCTTGTTCAGTTATTCAAAAAGTATTCTAAAAAGTCAGAACTGATCTACATTACACAGTTCTATGACCCTATAACAAGACAATATAGAACTAGAACACGTTTTTGCTATTAGCCCACATTCTCCATTAGACTCCCTTGCTTGTTTGTAAGCTGATGACACTTAAATACCGGTGCCGTTCTTCGAGCTAATCTTTTAAAAGTCCCAGGGTGACGTGAGGGAATGGCCGCAGGAAAAGCGTTGGAGGGGTTCTGGGGAGGGAGGGGTAAAGGGAGGGGAGAAACTCAATCTAAAGCACCAGGTGCACCTTTTGTCGAAATAATCTCTTGACCCTTGAGACCGTGTGCACACTGGCCAGCATAGACAGCCTGTCATGCATGCATGCATCATACGCATGCTGCATGGGTTGTCCCCTTGTCACGTGACCACGCTTGCCCGTTGTACGTGCCACACCTGTGTGGATACACAAGCGTCCGCCATCAGCGTCAAAGAGAGTGAGAGTACGACTGCCGGGCTGACACATGTAAACACACATTTAGTGCACATGTGCAAAGCACTTAGCATATTTGTCACATTCCTGCTGCACAGGTGCACCTTACATGTAGCTCTAATTTGCACTTCGAAGCAGGATATAGTCAATTTATTCATTAATGCATAAAAAAGGGATATGTTAAATGTATTATTTTGTCATTGTTAATGATACATGGGAGTATACAGGGACAGAAATACCCCAGAGATGTTTATTTATATACATATTTATATGCATGATTATTTTTTTATGTAACACAGGAAAACATAAATATGGTCGATTTTTTATGAATTTATTATTTATGATAAAGTATTTACAATAACCAGTATAGACACACCATATGCATTTTTTGCCATTAATAATAGTTTGTAGTCTGCTCATTGGCTAAGAGAAACCACATGCATATAATGCTTTAATGTGTGGTGTACATTTCCACTAACTTACCAATATAACAGTTTCCCCTTTTAATAGTTTTAATTTGTATACAATTATAAAACACAATAAAATATGTAAAAAAATATATATAGACAAGCGGTATAGAAAATGAATGAATGAATGAATGAATATCATTTAAAAATCTGTGTATTTCACCTGAACAGAAAAAAGAAAAACAAAAATGAACACCAAAAAAAACAGATAAGGAATGAGTTAGTTATTGTATTTTCTACAATCTATATATTTATTCTACGGTCTGTATATTTTGTGTTGTTGCACAAAGTGATTTCTTTCATCATTTTAGTTTTAATTTTGAGTTAATCATAAACTTAAATCATAAACTATGATCCCCAGTCACAAGCCTCCCATTTGTAATCGTAGGAGCTTTTATTGCATCTGCTTGGTGAGTTCTCATATAGTAATGATTGTTATTTAAGAAACAACTATCTATGCTAGATAGGGCCTCCACCACTCCTGTACGTATGCTGAAGACATTGTTCGCCATCTTTTCTGAGGCTCTAAACAAGCGTTAATGCCTTTCACCAGACAGGATGGCAAATACAAAGGTTCGTCATTAGAGAGAGGCATCTAAAAGCTCGACATGGTTGGTGGGAAGAAAAAAACACGCCCTTGAATAACATTAGAGGCTGTGTTAATCAATGGCTCTCACAGGGGGCAGACCGGGCACCCCTTGTCTGGCGTCGTCCCTTAAGCCGGAGCTCTAAACTCACGTAAAGCCTCAAGTGGCGACGGAGCCAAGGACAGGGCAGGCTGCTCATTGTGATTTCATCTCACTTCTAGCTCTACAACAAACATCAAATATGGCCTCCTTATCAGGCCGGTCCTGCTCTATCTATCTATCCCCAATCAATATCGCCCCCTCTCTGTGTGTGTTTGCGCTAAACAGGTCTGTGGGCTGTGCTAACTAAGGTCAAAGGTCAGGTATAACACTCCAGCGTGGAATGACAGACGTGGCCTGAGGTAAAGCAAGATAAAAAGAGTGAGCAAAACAAAGCAAAAAGGGAGCGCTTGATGTGTGCGTGTCCAAAATGGCTCATCTCATGAGACAGAAATGGTTGTTGCCATTGCATCTCTTGCAGGTTTGGTAGGTGTCCTAGTGTGGTAGGCGAAGAGCATGGGTCGACTTTCTTGCCCTCAAGACATTGCCTACACTCATTGGACACTCTTCCAGGTACACCATCCCATTGGGGTCCAATAAAAATGCGACAATAAAATGCAATAATAAAGAAGGATTTGTAACATAATAGTTTCATTTAAAAAACACAGTGAAAACAAAGTATCTGTGCAACTAGTATCTTCTTCTTTTCCTTTCAGTTTATTCCTGTTTACAATAAAATAATAAATTGTTTAATTAACCCTCAAAACCACATAGTTTTTATATATAATTTTTAGATATCATTGTTATTTACGGATTTAAGTTACCACAATAATGGAACACAATATAGGAATACTTATTTTATAACAACAAAAAATACATTGTTAAATTCATTGATGAAATACATTAAATTAATGTATTTGTTGTTATGTATATGTGCATTTCATTTATTACAATTTTTGTACCCATTATTTTTGTATTGTTTTAAATTTAATCTGATTGTGCAGGTGTTTCGTCCAAGCTCATTTCACATAGGCAGGTGTGTTTTTGTCTTTCAATGCCTCCAAAAACAAACACACTGCATATTTACGTACATTTACATGTATAGTCCTTAACATTAGTGGTGGTAAATGAATGCTTTCTGCTCAATCTCATTAGGGTCTTGTGCTGTTCCCAACGCTATGGCCACTGAGCAAGCATCAGACGGGATGTCAAAGCCACTTCCACTGTAAGGACGCATGAATTCACATCAAGGTGAGGGTGATGTGACATTTTTTGCCTGCTTCTCTTCTAGTTCTGCAATCCGTCTGTTAGAGACGAGAGGTAGAGAAAGTGAGGACGAGGGGGGGGCTGGGGGCTGGTGATCCTTTGTTCTGTCAAGGATTTAACACAATCAGAGAGTACAGTGTGTCAGGAGAACAGAGGCATATATCAACTTCAATCTCTTTTTAATGAAAAATCCTGCCCTCTCTAATATGTGCAAATTAAGCTCTTCTCCTCCTCTCTCTCTCTTTTTTGACCCGTTATTCCTCCTTTTCGGCTGTTCCTCAGGAGAAAAAACTAACACACTCAGCAATCCTATCTAATTCACTAACTAGTAAAAAAAAACTGTAAGCAATTAAATGTGATTATGCATTCCCGAGCCGCTTCTTCCTGATTGTCGTTTAGGACTGACACTTAATGAGGATATTTTCCTAAAAGACACGTCGGGTGCTCTGTGCGTGCATGCCAGCCCCGCCAAGGCCCCCTGCCCTAATGGATTTCCTGGTATGGAATCCATTTTTCCCCACCCTTTCTGCCCTGCAGGGGGTCCGGCTTGCCAGAGCTACCCCCCAATGCCCCCACCCTTCCATGCACATACACACACTCTGCTAATTGTAGGAGACTGGTTGTGGTGAAAAGAAGTCATAGTCATTGTTTGTGTTACTAATTTCAGTGGTTAGGTGTAAACTGGGATCAGGAAGTGATTACATTTACATATATTTTTACCAGGAACACCTTAAAAGCCAATTGTGTGACAGTTAAGCCACCAATACCTGGATGAACTGTATGTGTGGGGCCTCTGGAACCAGCAAAAGGTGGGAGGGTCGGCGCATGCAAATCATAGCCATCGACAGCTTGTGATGAAGTGAGACGTCGTGGCGTAAACAGAGTGTGCCGTTACCATGGAAGCCACTTTCACCTCTCAGGCCCAGATAGAGAGAGGGAGCACACAAAGAGGCACGGGAGACGAAGGAAAAAGCAGGAAGAAGGACCCACTAAATCCTTTAGTTGGTTTTTGCAAACCTGTGAGAGATTTGCATCGTAATTTCCAAAGCAAAGGTGCTTGTCTAACACACAAAGCTACTGTACTCTCAACTTGACAATTTCCAGCACACCTAAAGTCCATCTGCTGGATTCTCCCAATTTTAGACGAGGAAGAAGTTCAGGGAAGCCACAGAGAACAACTTCTGTGCGGCTTTGTAGAGATTCTGGACCAACCTCCACCATGGCAAGAGGGGGAAGCAGTGCTCTGCCAGTACCGCGTATGGTGGGAATGTTGTGCTGCTGACGTTGGGTGGAGATGTTGTGGACCGGATGCTGTGGACTGAAGGAATACTTCGGAAACCTCTTATATCCCACCAACACATCCGACTTTGGACCAGTGAAGGTTGGACTGCCAGGGCTACCCTTTCTCATCGATTTTGTTCTTAACTTTTATGGTGGCTACAGCATTGGGTTTGCTTTTTGCAGATGATGTGGTCCTGCTAGCTTCATTGGGCTTTAGCTTTTGCTGGATCAGTATGTAGTCAAGTGTTTCAAGTCTGAGTCCATGGTTCTTGCCCGGAAAAGCGTGGTGAGTTGGCTTTGGGTTAGGGATGAGGGAAGAGCTCAAGTTCCTTGGGGTCATGTTCACAAGTGGGGGAAAGATGGATCACGATGTTTGGTGCAGCATCTACCGTGATTGGAACTCTGCATCGGACCATTCGTAACGTAGGAAAAATGAAAATTTCCGTCATCTGGGAAGAACTCGGAGTCGAGGCAGATGAACTGACTCGGACATCAGATCAGGAGGTGTCAAGGCATGTCTGACTGCCAGGAGACCTTGAGAAAGACCCAGGACACGTTGGAGAGACTATGTCTCTTAGTTGGCCTGGGAACGCCTTGGATCCACCGGGAGGAGTTGGAAGGAGGAGCTGGGGAGAGGGAAGTCCAGTTCTAACTGCATACGCTGCTGTCCTTGCAACCCGATCCCTATTACAATTATAAACCCACAAGTATTTCACTTCTGGTCCATAATTCTACCAAATTCTTCTGAGAACCGACATGACAAAGCAAATCTTATTTGTCAGCATTTTGCTGAATGTCCACTTCAGTCAGAAATGTAATAATAATCAAGCACGGCACAGGAAATTGAACATCAGATGACATAACAGCACTCAATCTCCTCCAATAAAAAATTATCTGTTTTTCCTTTTTATGCATCATAAATTATTTGTTTTTGCCAAATGGAAAGTTTTATTTGTGTCATCCAAAGGAGTTGTGTAACTTCAACAAAGTGCAGCATACCAAACGGCTTTCTTTTAGACGTTTAGCTGTAATCATGTTGGAGCTGTTGGAGATCCGCCTCACAGGCTGATTGGAGCCGAGTGGAGGAAGCACCCAAGCTCTGCAGCTCCTCCTCCACCTCCACAGAAAAAAAAGTCAGATGAGCGAGGCCGTTGTAGCGATGTTACCTTTGAAGGCTGGCCAAGAAGGCTCCAGGAGGTAATCAGAGGAAAATATGTCCTCTTCCTCCTCTTCGTCTTTTAGACCTCCATTAGACCAACCTGCATCTGTCTGGGAAAATGGATTTTTTCCCCATTTGAGGCTGCACTCTAAAGAGGGAGGTAGAGAGAGTTGGAGAAAAGAGAGTAGTTAGGTCACGACAGGTTGTTCACACTTGTACCTCCACACCTCGGCTGGGATCTCATCTCTGACATTAGTGAACACACAGAGAGGCCTGCAGGATAGCTTTTTTTTGTTCCCCGTCTGCCTAATCCTTTCCTTCCTCATTCTGCATGTCTTCCCTCTAGTATTCACGCCTCCTCCCCCTAGCAGACCCTCACTGCTAGAGCCAAGTCTTGGATCAATGCACCATTGAGTTTCCTATCAATGAACATTAGTATGGATCAGGCTGCAGCTTTCCCTCCTGCCCTGAGCCATACACGCGTATACATATGCATGTGTGTAAGTGTGCACACTGCATCATGGCACAAACAAAGGAAGGCCAGTAATAGAAATAAAGGAGAGGCACAGCAGCCAATCAATGCAAGGCATGACAGAAAGGCTCGCAAATGAAATCAGACGTGGTGTTTGTTCTCGCACTCATCGGTGAAGCGCCCGCGTGTCGATTCACTGCAGAATAATCCAGTGTGATGGCCGAGCAGCCTTGATAATGGCCGCTAATCGTGACAGTGAATGGACGCCGCCACTCGTTCTCTTCGCTCACCCTATAATGGGCTCCCAGTCAGGTGAAGATTGACACTCCCCCCCCACGTCTCGCCAGGCTTCTTTTGTGTGCAGCATTGTGCTCATTCCACACGGCGCCCATCGCAGCTTTCATTGAACTCAACATGTGGACGCACTTGTAAATATTTCACTCTACCTCACTGGTGGCACAGGACGTACTGCAGGAATGATCCTCCTGGAATACAAGAATTTAGTAGCATTCCATACAAAAACCTTTCACCTCTTCAACCTGTTGCCCTGTGAATTTAGTAGGATTTTATACAAAAAATAACACTTTATAATTAGTACAATGATTGTATCGGGAATGGTCCTTTAAGTGGACAAGAATTTAGCAGCATTCCAAACAAAAAGTAAAGAAAATGAAAGTAGTCACGAGTGTTGGTCCTCTTCAGCCTATTCTCATGGGAATTTACTAGGATTTCATACAAACAGTATGTTTTTGTAATTAGTGCAAAGATTATACGGAGGAATGGTACTTCAAGCTGACAAGAATTTAGCAGCATTCCAAACAAAAAGTAAAGAAAATGAAAATAGTCATGAAAATTTGTCCTGTTTAGCCTGTTGTCTTCAGAATGTAAGTCTTTTTCATCTTGTTTTTCTGAGAATTTAGGAGGATTTCATGCAAAAAGTAACACCTTGCAATTACTGCAAAGATTCTCTAGAGGAATGGTCCTTCAAGCCGACTAGAATTTAGCAGAGTTTCACACAAAAAGTAAAGATAATGAAAGTAGTCATGAGAGTATGTCCTTTTCAGCTTATTTTCATAAGAATTTAGTAGGATTTCATACCATAAGTCACATTTAAGTATGACGGAATTGGTGCTTCTAAGACTATTCTCATGAAAGTTTAGTAAGATTTCATGCAAACTAACTCATTATAATTAACAGAAAGCCAAAGTGGAGTATACACACATTTCGTTTCTCGACTAGTAGAAATTGAAGTATGGCAGAACTGAATGTGTTGTCATGAGAATTTAGTAGGATGTCTGATACAAAAACTTGTAATGGAGGAAAAGCCGTTCTTACAAATATTTTGTAGGATTTAATAGAAAAATACAGTAATTAGTACGTTTGTCCTTCCAATACAAGTAGTGAAGCACTGTAGTATGTCGGAAAAGAGATGTAAAATATAAAGGAGCGCTTCTCACAACGTTTTAGTTGATTTTTATATGAAAAATAACTTGAATTAGAGTGAAAAAAACATACAGGACTGCTTCAGTAGGATTTCATACAAGGAAAGAAAACAACATTTCTTTCGCGTCTTTCTTAATGAATGAGTCTGAAGCGAAACCATCCAAAATATGTCATGCGTCGTCCATTTTGTGGTCCCATGGCGAGAAGCTGGGCCTTGATGGAACAAAGAGGACATGCTTCTTTGGGAGTGCACACATGAAAGTTGATCCAGGGTTAAGACCCCCCTGTGCCGCCCCTTGCCCCGCACATTTAGTGGAAAAAAAAACCCTAGAAGCCTCGGGCCGTTCGTCGTGGTGCCTGATTGTAAAGTGTTTACCATTTGGACTCAGGCTAATGTGGGATCGTTTCCATCAAGTTTATATACAATGCTAGCTTTCACATCACGGGTGTCCAAACAGGTCAATATATCGTATCAATATATCCTATCGGAACAAAACATCCTTGTGTAATATAGCTCATGCATTCATTCCATTTTTACAATAAAATCAAAAAATCTTAGCTGTGGGCTACAAATGGCCCCGAGCCCCACTTTGGACACCCCTGCTTTACATACTGCTTTGAAATGATCATCAATGTCTTCAGCTTTATGACAAGCTACCTCAAAATTCAATATTTATTTAAGATTTTAATATTTAAAGGGTCAAACGTGTCTTAATTATTTTGACAATGGTCAGTGAGACTACAAAGCAGGAATGTGAGTGTACTGTTTGTGGTGTTTTTCACATTTATTTGGCAGTTGCTTGAATTGTTATTACATGTATCAGTTACTTATTGAATGCGACCACTTTAAGACAGGGGGGTTCAAAGTGCGGCCCGGGCACCACAGCTTGTTTTTATTCTGCGTGTGACATATTGTAAAAATAGTATCAAACAAACAAAATAAAACAACAGAAAAGGGTATAATGTAACTAATGTAACAAAATGGCAAAAGTGTTGTCTTTTTATATATGTACATACATATATTTGTATGTATATATGTATGCATATGTGTGCGTGTGTATATATTGTGTGTGTACAGTATATATACATATATGTGTGTGTGTGTGTATATATGACATATTTCTACTTTGATTTTTCAGTGGGTGGCCCTAAATGGCAAAAAGTTGACAGGTTTTTTTGACACGTAGAAAGAAAAACATTTGAAGAAATGACTTGTTGGGTTAAAATAAACTTCATAATACAGTAAAGAATTGAGGAATTCAACTTGGCTTACTTTGTATTACCAGCTCAGGGTCCATTCAGACCAGAACAAAGCTGCATGCTGGCTTGAAATGCAGCAGGGATGCAGGCTGCATGGGGTATTGGGGAAATATGGCGTCTCTTGGGGTTGGAAAAACAGCCAAATTTCACAAATAAATCTTAAATTGCGAATTTAACCCGTGGGTTGGCGGTGTGTTTTTCCTAAGCCCCGCTTGATCGCGGCGCAAAAAAAAGAAGTAGATGGCAGCTGCTCCTACGCCGAGTCTCTGCCGAGCGTCGAGCTCCCATCAGCGGCCACTGGGGGAAGCGGCAGCCGGCACTAGGCTGCTTTTCCCCCGCCGGAGTGAGGCAGGAACAGCTGGCCGAAGCTGCTGGGCTCCGGGGAAGACGAACACGGTTCAAAACACAGCTAGACCAAAGTCCATACAAACAAAATGACAGGCGTATTTGTAAATGTTGATTTAAAAAAATGTCTGAATGGCCGAAAAAATTTAAATACTACAAATAAATAAAGTAAAACGTGGAACTAAAATACAAAATATGAATGTGTCCTATCCATATCTATTATTCATTTATTTTTGTACTTTTTTATTTTTACTTGCACATTACATACCTTTTATGTATTTATTTGATAAACAGGCGACATTTCTCTTTACTAAAGAGTGAAAACTAGTATATTCAACCTAAAATTAATTATTGCATCTACAAGCCTTGCGCCCCATCCCAATAATCATAAATGTATCTAAATGCATGCACGTCAGCGTGTGCGTATGCAACTCAATCAATTAGAATATGGTGCAAACGTAGTCTGCTTTCAGGAGTTTAGTTAAGACAAAGAGACCAATGAAAGGATAAGGACGTTTTTGCAGCAGTTAAACCGCAGTGTACATTCTGAACGTAATGACATTTCTCACATTTTATGGGTAAGGGTTTATTAGCTGCAAACTATGATCATCGAATTCATAAATGAAGCAATATTGCACTCTGTGTGCGCCGAATCTGCAGAATATAAGTTTCGCTTTTGTAATGAACGACTGAACTAACCTCAATTTAACAAATCTTCTAATTGATCGAGGTGATATATTTTCTCGTATATGTATGTGTGGTCTAAGGGACGCACACGCTAACCCCCCCCCACCCCCTTTCCTTTCTTCTTTGTTCCCTTCGTCCTCGTCACACACCTCAACACTGCCACCCAGCGGCCACTGTTGCGCACTGCACCACATCGCTGCGCCGTTTTTAACTGCAAAAAAGAAGCAACCTAGCGCGTTTTCAAACACACATTCCACCCAATGCATATCCACGCTGAATATATATAGAGATTGTATTTTTGAAATGGACAAATTCCACACTAACACCATAAAGTGAGCAAGACACTGACCTCACAGAATCACCAGGAATCGCGTTCGTCTCATTAATTAGTCTTAACCTCATTAACAGCCACGATGCTAATTATGCATATATAATATCCACGCCTTTTTATGATCACTTAAACATGGCGTGCATGTTTTTAATGCCGATGAGCAATTTGACATGTTTTCTATGCTTGGAGATAGTCTTGTATTTATTTTTACATGCATGCATATTGTTTTCTTGTGGTACAAGTTACATGCCGAAAGCTACTTTGTATTTATTTGTTGCAACATGAGAGGGACAAAACACGAGTTCCATCAATGGGCTCCAGATCTTTCAAATGTCAGCTACAGCTCCACTTTATTGCAAGCTCTTGTGCGCCCAGCGTCAGTGGTTTGCAAACAAATAATGAACGAATGAACTGAAACAATTCCAGGGATGCTCTGAGGCAGAATCGTGCTGCATAAAGTCGCACATTTAAGTAAATAAAGGTTTTGGCGCTGCGCCTGCGGAAAAAAGGCTGAAAGTAACCATTAACTTTCTTTTTTCTCACCGTAGACCGCTATAATGCCACGTATGAATTACCAGTCGTGTCCCAGAGTATGCAAAATATATATTTGATGAACAGTTATGATATTTAAGCCGTCGTTATTCTTTAATTAGAAAAACATGATTTTTTCATTCGAGCCATTCCGCCGCGCGTTTTCCACGCTTAAAAGGGAAGCCTTCACTCCGTCATCACATCAGTTTTGCTGTGTGTAATTATGTGCACGGTGTTTCATTTGATTATTAAGTGTTGATTTTATTTAACGTGCATATTTAATCTTAACCAGTGTAATTCTGTTGGATGTGCTGCAGAGCAGACAATGCTATGTATGCTCGCCACCCATTTGTGTGCAAGGCTTGACGCTTTGGCGCACATTAGAAAATTGGACTTTGCACACAAAGTCAGAGGTCACCCAGGTGAGGTTGCTTATTTAGTGGACTGAACCATCAGGTGCAGCTTAATGTGGAGAGACACGTGCACATTCTGCAAGGCGTTTGCAGTTTTTTTTTCAAACTAGAAAACCCGAGTCGAAAAAATGAATTTCCTTTCTTGAAGACCTTTTTCCTCCCAGTCTAGATTGTACTTTCCACACTTCTAAAAGACATCCTCATCCTCGTGCACGCAACGCCCAAAATGCATATCTTGTTTGTATTGCAAATGTAATAGCTTTGCATCGCTTAGAATTCATTAGCTACACACTTTGTAGAAAACTGAGTGCTTTTACAAAAAACTGTCATGATTATTTTAACAAAAAAATAATTCCATTACAGTTTGCTCTGAGAGGCGTCCCTAATATTTTGGTTGCCTTAGTTAGGACAAAAATGAAATATTGATAAATGAAAAAGTATTTGATCCTTAAATTTCATTTGCAGGTGTACCTAATGCTGGTCCAGTGATTGTATTGGTTTATCCTGATTTATGAGTTGTCACCTGAAATTAAATATTGTTTAATCGAATGTAAGAGTTGGTTTTATTACAAATATTCCCTGCACGCGCATCCTAGCCCCGCCCATTTTCTCTTTAGATGGTTTGTCACGTGCCCTCGCTGGCCACGCCCCTCTTTCAAAATGGAGTTGTCCGAGTCGGTACAGAGAGGGCTCCAGTCGCTCGCCGAGCCGTCTACCGTAGACCACGTTGGCTACCCGCTGTTGGTGGACGTCTCCTTCCGCTCCCTGCTCTCCTCCAGCCGGGACTCGAGGGTGCTAGGTGAGCTGCGAGCCTCCCCCGCTGTTTTTTTCTGTCCGCTACTTCTACTTCCGGTGTAGCGGCTAGCATAACACAGCTCATTCCTTGTCTTGTAAAGACTGAAATTGCTTGTATTTGTCAGATTTCTGTGTTCTGGTGCGATTTCGGTGGTTGTTAATCGGTAATTTCGGATTAGGATCGCTTTAATGACACAACAAAGGACACAGTAGTCCATTCGCATGCAAATCATCATTGATTTCCATTCTAAACGTCAATCTGTACCTTCTTGTTATTGTCATCACTTCCGGGCTCCGTCCTCCTCCTCTGCAGATGAGCCCGAACTGAAGCAGGTCGACCCGGTCCTGCTGAAGAGGATCCACACCGCAGCCACCACCTTCATTCTGGAGGCGGTCAGGCAAAACGCCGACAAGTCCACCATCGGGTAAAGGCTAACATCTCCATGTTGAATGAAGGCGAATATGCTAATGTTTGTGTGCTCATTAGTAACGTGCTGTGAAAGGAGCGTTCAGAGCGACGCCAAGTGCCTTGCATGTAAAGTGGCTTTGCCCAAATGTGAACATGTGTGCTTGCAAACGGCTAATATTAGGAAGATTGGGTGTTTTGCGAACGGAATGTCGTTTTTTCCCTCATATTACAGCTACAGTGTGAAATGAAGTCATGCTGTGCACAAATGATTATTGTTTTTGTCCCTGCAGCTCCTGTATGGAGGACCTGTCATTCAGTGCTGACAGAATCGAAGTCTTCTACAACTGCTATCAGGTGATTTGAGCACTATATACCACGTGCAGCAATAACACAAATAACAAACTTTTGATTATTTTACAGAAACACAAAAAAGACTTGGAAGGTTTGTTAGCAAGGTAAGTAGTGGTGTATGAGGAAATTATCGATTGACGCAGAATGATGCCATTTTGTTATTGATCGTAATCCTCTACAGAGATGAACACATGCGAACTGGTTCTCCAAAAATATGTATTACAGCTGGTAAACAATAATTTGTGTGTACTTTCTTAGTCTATCTATAGGGACCTGATCGATATTGCATGTTTTATGCAGTTTTATCCACCTACTAGCCAATCAAGTTATCAATAAAAAAGCATTGATGAATAATAATCTTTTATGTTGATTTCTTAGCATTGGAAGACAACCAGCCCACATTACTGATGTGTCGTGGCGCCTGCAGTATCACATAAAGGTATACAGAACATATAGATTGTGTGTGTGTGTGTGTGTGTGTATAAAGACAGCAAAAAGTGCAAAACTTAACCAATTGTTTCCCTGCAGAACGCACACCTCCATAAGGTCAACGAGCCTTTCTACTTAATATCACTAAATACTGAGGTAAAAGTTCATTGTTTGTGTTGTGGCGATTTGTGGATTAATTGAAGGTGTGTGTTAGAATAAGGGCGTTCCTGAGGATGTCACCTTTACCTGCACCATGGAGCAGTTACAGGTTTGTAACAGTCCACCTTAAAAGTCTGTGCTCGTTTTTTTGAGACAAGATGCATTGCAGTAATACTAACTAAATACTCACTTTATGTCCAGCATGTCAGTAATTCTTAGCAATGCTTTTTTTGTTGAGTTTGAAAGAGATGTTGTGCTTTCAGGACATGGTTGGCAAGCTGAAAGATGCAGCAAAGAGTGCAGAGAAAGCCAGTCAGA
Organism: Oostethus manadensis; assembly: GCA_024372805.1. Taxonomy (NCBI): domain Eukaryota; kingdom Metazoa; phylum Chordata; class Actinopteri; order Syngnathiformes; family Syngnathidae; genus Oostethus; species Oostethus manadensis. The sequence goes on along the minus strand of QODF01000043.1, from coordinate 5,905,125 downwards.
TGTGATGCTGTGTAATTTGTTTGTTGTCAGTATTTCAAATAAATATAGAAACGTGGAGTGCTCTCGTCATTTGTGCAAACACAAGCTTTTATGGGAGAATTCAGGCCAATGTACTTGAAATTGCTTTTGTTCAACAAGTTTCTTCAAGATTGACAAAATCTATGCTGTCACCGCCTGTCAGCTTTGTGGTTGTAATTCATGTCCATAAGGTGTTTTATTGTATGGCAACGAGAATGCAAGTATGTCCAATATTTATTTTGTAACCACCAGTCTGCTAAAAATGTGTCCTATGCGAGACATCAGGTTTTTTGCGAGTGAATAAAAAACCTCCGACAGTAATTCTAATGCCGCCCTTAAGAGGGTGGGTCATGTGACCAAAGTGGGCGGGTCCAAGTACAAGCCATTTTGGGGACGGTGTCAGTTTCTACCGAGCGCGCACACGCATACGCACACGCTACTACCGCTGCTGCCGCCGCCGCTGCGTTTCCACACAGGAGGAGGAGGAGGGGGGCTAAGTGGGCTATTTTGGAGGCAAAGTTGCGGTGACCAAGTGTGGACCGGACCCGAGCCCAAGCCGGAGGACTCTCGCCGTGCTCGTCTCACAAAGTCCCCGGGTCGCCCACGGAGGGCAGTATCGGTTCCTTCCCCCCCCTACCCCCGTGTGAAATGCGCTCGCCTCGGCCGCTGACAGCGTCTGCAGCCTGCTTCAAGATGGCGGCTCGGCTCCGATTCATTCGCTGCTGATCGCCTCCCAACTTTCATTGTCTGTCCGCCGCCCCCTCCAGCAGCACGACACCCCGAAGCCCGGCGCACAGGTAGGCTTTCTCGGCGTCGTCTCGGACTCTGAGCGTGGATCTCGTGTGGTTGCTTTTCGGGGTGCGGGATCTTCTCACGCCGATCCAGAGGTGGATGTTGAGCTTTCATCGATGTAGCCGCGACGTGGAGCCTTGTGTGTGTGTGTGTGTACTTTTGGCGGATCTGTCGGTGAAAATAGGTTCCAATCTCGGCTTCAAAGCCGATTTAAGCCCCACGGACCGGCCAGGTTCCACGGTGGCTAGCTTAGCACCGTGCCCGTATGCCTCCACGGTGTACCGGCCGTGTTTTGGCTGCTTTTTGTTCGAGGAAAGTGTCCGTTCGCGGCTGAAGCGGGCTCCTTTGGGCTCGCACGTTAGCGCCAGTGTGTGCTCCAACGGTTCCGAACGGATCCACGTTTGCTCTGAGCCTCCACATTCTATACGGTCGGCATGTTTAGGTGTGTGCGCGCACGGCGTGGTGGTGTTTGTGCGTGTCGGTGCTCTCATTCGCGAGTTTTGAACTTAACTTGGAGGAGCAGGAGGTGCTTTCGTTGGGGCTGCGAATGTGGGCAGCACCATCGTGTACCATATTCATTATATACACACATGTTTTTATTTTGTACATTTTGCAGGGGGCATTATAGCAAATCACTGTCTTGCAAAAGCTTACTAAATGTGTGTGCTTTGTTTTGTGTGTGTGTGTCAGAGCTTCTCCGAAAAAAACACTTGCAGTTCGGTGCTGTTAAACTGTTGATGTTCTATAAATGTGCCTGTTTGCACCTTTTTGGACATGCTAATTGTCAGACGTACGCTGCTACATGATCGCCCTCAATGTGGTCTTGCAGGCTTGGCATTCTAGCTAATATTATACTTTACGTTTGACTTTATGCCTTTTCCCACATGTGTGCGGCTCTTTTTGCTTCAAATGTAAACATTTTGGTGTAACAACAAAGCTCATTTTTGCTCACGTAGAAAAAGCCATACAGGAAATATTGTGACCAGCGTTGACCTTGATTATGAAAAAGCAAGTGCCCGTTTAGGGTTTGACACATTTAGAGTCCACCTTTGCATCAAACGTCGTCAAATAATGGTAAACTGTTTAATGGCTCATTAAGCAGGCACATCTATGCTGTTTGATGCATGTCTGCTGTGGCTTTATTTGTGTTTTTCTGTGCACGCGGCAATGCCAAGACAGAATCTGAAGCGGTTTTGCAGGGGGGAAAAAAGAGTAGGAACTTTCTGCATTTTCTGGGTCTCATCCTCATGTCCAAAAGGGGTTTTGTGCTTACTAACAGTATTTACGAGTGATGCGTTCACGTGCTGGGTAAAAGACGCAATGCCGTATTTCAAGTTCCTAATGTCGCCCAATGAAAACCGTATTTTTCAGTGAAAGTACGCCGTCTTACGAGCGGTACGTTTATGTGTCACAAACAAGCTCAGTAAAAGACGCCATGCTGCATTCAAGTTCTTTATGGCGCCCTGTCGAAATCATATTTTTGGGGTTAAAGTATTACATTTTATGGGTGATGCGTTCACGTGTCACAAACAAGCTGTCAGAGGCAACTCCGCGTTATAGCGCACTAAAATGTTATTTCGCAGCCAATTGTCATAGTTGACAGGTAATGCGTTCATGTGTTTAAAAACAAGCCGAGGAAAAGGCGCTGCGTTGCAGTCAAATTCATGATGGCGGGCTAATAATTTTGCGAGTGGTGCAGACGACGCGAGTAGACACGCGTTCCCTTTTCTCACCTAGAATCCCGCCTGGACGTGAGTTTTCTGTTGTCCTTACGTGACCTAAACGCCTCATTTAAGAGAAGACGGGTTCATTATTTTCCTGGCACAAAATGGCAGCCGCGCCGGCTGCGCGTCACGTAGGCGTCCACGCAACCCGTCTTTTTGTCGTCGTGGATGCTTGCGTTGCCTTTTCATTGCCGCCTTGTGTCGCGTGCTTCGTATACGTGGTTGCCATAGTAACGCCCAGGTTACCTGCCCACGTGCCGTGTTTTTAATAAATAGCAGGGCTCGTTCGTTGTATTTGTTTCTAAAACCTTAACTGGAGTAAGAAAACCCGTCGGCACTCTTCCCCTTTTGTTAGCGTTTAAATGTTTGAATCATTTGACGGCAAACGTAATATTTGCACGGACTAATCCCACAAGTCACCCTATTGTGATTTCATTTGCTGTGTGTAATTCTGAAGCATGTTTTCCGTATAGTTGGCAGTCATGCGACCCCTTCTTTGAACACTCTTAAAAATATTATTCAAGTCTTTGTGGAGATTTATGGCGCGCCCCGCTTCTGAGGCTGAAATTAGCATAAGTGATGGGGCTGAAATTAGCATACGTGATGGGGCTCTAACCGCGTAGGGCAAACAGCAGCATAGCCGCGGATCCAAATGGCGCATTTAATGACTTGTTTTTCTTTCGGTCTCCTCTTTTTGCGCGCAATTAGCCTCCTTTTGCTCGCCATGCATCGGACGACCAGGATCAAGATCACCGAGCTCAACCCTCACCTGATGTGCGTCCTGTGCGGGGGTTACTTCATAGACGCGACCACCATCATCGAGTGTCTGCACTCATGTGAGCAACGCACACGTGCAGCAGCCATATTTCAATGTGATATATTCATCAGTACATGGAACGATTGTTTTCGTGCTGCAGTTTGCAAAATGTGCATCGTCCGTTACCTGGAAACCAGCAAATATTGTCCCATTTGTGACGTGCAAGTGCACAAAACCAAGCCTCTGCTCAATATTAGGTGAGCGGTCATCATTTATTGTTGCTAATGTAGTCTGTTCTTCTCAGTCAAGTGAAAGTTTGTCTTGCTTGGTGCAGGTCTGACAAAACTCTGCAGGACATTGTCTACAAGCTGGTGCCAGGTCTCTTTAAAAGTAAGATGCTCAATTAGCACATAAGCTTAACAGGCAAAAATAGGAGCCTAAATATTTCTATTGTCTTTTAGATGAAATGAAGAGGAGAAGAGACTTTTATGCAGAACACCCCGTAGAAGGTGAGATTTTTTTTATTCCAACCGAAGCAATATTTTCTCGTGCAATCATTTCCTGTCTGTGCACTTAATGATGCAGCTTCTAACGGCTCCAATGAAGAGCGAGGAGAAGTAGCCGATGAAGAAAAGAGGATCATCACAGATGATGAGATCATCAGCTTGTCTATTGAGTTCTTTGACCAGAGCGCCTGCAGGTAAAATGTTCATGTTGGTTGTACGGTAATCAAGACTTTTTGTGGCTTGCTGGTGATCACGTATTTCATATTTTACTGCGCAGACTGACCGGTCGCCTCGAAGACAAGCATCCTAAAGATCAGGTAAGCTGAGATATTGTATGTTTTACCTCCTCAGCACCACAGATCATTACCAACACTAACTTGTGTACAAAATGCACAGATGGCAAACAAAAGGTACCTGCAGTGTCCAGCAGCAATGACCATCATGCACCTGAGGAAGTTCCTACGCAGCAAAATGGATATCCCTAACACTTACCAGGTATTTTATTTATGACAATACTTAGCATGGGTGGAACGGTAGACATTCAAAGTGGGGGACTGGAAGTGTTTTTGGCATTGCAAATGTTGTTTTAGGAGTGTGTGTAAAAGTTGATTTGTAGTAAATATGATTTTGATATATTTAACCAAATGGCTTGCATGCTGTTGTGTGGGCAGGTAGAAGTTATGTATGAAGATGAACCCCTGAAAGATTACTACACATTAATGGACATTGCGTATATCTACACTTGGAGAAGGGTGAGTAGACGCTTGAATTGTCATGTGTGATAATTAGACATCATAAATAATTATTACCTTTCTGAGGTCAGTGTTGCTGCGATCACAGCTGCTTTTTCCAGAGCTTCTTCAAAGGCAAATCTTTGGGTCATCTTGTGCTTTTCTTGCAAAAACATCCATAGAGTGGAAGAGCAGCAAGCAGGTGTAATGCCCTCCGTGCTTACTGAAAACTATTTACTGTATATGGCTTTGATATTGATAGACACCTTTATCCGAACCTTACCAGTCAAGACTGGGGGAAGCCTCCATTTTCATCTAGATTAGTAAGTCTACATTGAACATGATTTGTAAAGTCTTCAGATAATTGTTTATTGGAGTTGGTGTGGAAAATTGCTAACATTGTGGCTAATGCAGGATTTGCTACAGTTGTTACATTCTGCTGTTTTCCCGTGTGTCATAAAATTATTTTACTTTGCTAACATTGCATATGGCAATTATTACATTTATTAGCATATGGGTGCTTTAAATGACTTTGTTATAAATTGTTTTTTTTTTTAGAACATGTCCTGTCATAATAAATTGATTAATTGTATTTTGAGGAATAATGCAGGTTAAAGCTGTAAAGTATTGCTGGTTGACTTGCAGACTGGCCCACTGCCCCTCCAGTACCGAGTCCGGCCCAGCTGTAAGAAGATGAAGGTGAGCCATACCCAGCAGGAAGGCTCCAACCGCTCCGGTCCGGAGAGCGACTCTGCCAGCGACAAAGCCGGAAGTCCTGCTGGGGCCCCGTCCACGTCCTCCTCTCTGCCAAGCCCAGGCACTCCCGCAGAGTCCTCGCACGGCCCCAGCAACGTGAATGGGACCCTGGCCGTTGGCCCTCCGACTGCGAGCCGCACCTTCACGCAGTTGAGCGGCATGAACGGCAGCGGAAAGCCCAGGAAGATGTCGTTGAACGGCACGTCCACCTCGTCCGGATGACAACTACCTGCGTACTTCCACTGTAAACAAATAGTCTTTCTACTCTTGACGTTTTATGGTTACTTGTCATTTCCGTAGCGCATTGATGGTATTTTAAAATAAAACGCAAGGAGGATTTTCCACAAAAGCATTGGGATTGTAATTTACAAAAGCGGTCTGTTTTGTTGGCCAGAAGAAAAGCTGTTTTTGTCATGCTTGCTCCTTGTGTTTGAAAATTTTAATGCATGCTCATGATGACACTTATGTTTTTGGGCCCCCACGTCTCGTTTTGTTGTTTAAAAAAAAAAACATTTGTAAAAAAACAAACAAACAAAAAAAAAAACAACCTTTTTCTAGGAGCCACATGTACATACAAAAAATACAGTAATTGCTATTTAATCAGCGGTGATGCTTCCGGTATATTTCATGCTCAGTGACGTCACTTCTCCCGTTTATTCGTTCGATTGTATTGTTACTGTTGCACAGTATAAAACATCTAAATAAAAAAGTTTTACACTTGACATGACTTTTTCATTTTTTGATTTATTTCTATAAATAATGCAATTGTTATTTCATGTCCATCATTTTTAATCAACGAAAAATATCGAGGTGATTTTAAATGTGTAAACTATGAAAACCACAGGAGGAGGCCATCTGCTGTTTCAGCGCATGATACGCGGTGAAGTTGATTTAAATGTGCCAAGATATATATTTTTTAAACACGTTTGTGGAATAAATGATAAACATATTATTGTTAAATGATTTGTCCGCACTTAACACTGCGTTCTACCACCAAATGTAAAAGTGCCAGGTTTAATAAATAAAACGGATTCTTTTAAATATACACTTATAGAGTATATAATGTCTGCCAGCGCAATTATTGGAATTTGATGGGCGTTAACATTAAAGCCATAAATTGAGCAAGAGAAGAACGTTGGCATGGTAAGATTTTGTCCTTAAGTCCTCAGGCTCTCTTTTCTTGCAGAATTCTTGTACCGTCTTGCTCTAAAAATGACAATTAAAACAACATTCTAATTCGCTCGGTAACCGAATCATTCTTGGTTAAACGGCGCTTACGTGATTTCGGGCGTTTTGCTGCTCGACACTAAGTGGAAAGTAGTCACAAAACAGGTGAGAAATTACCCCTGTTGGGCGGTCCTCTGGTCGCCCTTCAGGCGGGGACTTTTGTTTCTTGGCCGGCATTCTTCCTTCTGTCCTTTGGCTGCTGTTTCCAATGCTGCCAGTAGAGGGCGTCAGTAAGCGTGGCTGAAAGTACAACACAAGCTTTCAAGATTTATGAATGATAGATACTTTAACAATCTCCAAGAAAAGATAACATTTCCATCAGCTCTGAAAAAATGTCATAACAACCTTAAAACACTTAATCACACCATAAAACAACCAAGGGGAGATTGGAGAGGTAAGAAAATAAAATAGAATAAGAAACATAACACTTCAAATGTGTAGTGCAATCATTCATAAGTTACTAGGTTCAGCCCTGTGTGTGTTTTAATCGCTCTCCCTGTGTTGAAAAGCCACCGTGCATAGAGAAGCAATGGTCTGTCAGTGGCACGACAGTGATAGTAATCTGCCACCAAAACTGCTCTTCAGTTGGGAGATGATGCTGTGCATGGAATTGCACTAATCTACTAAAAGCGTGTGATGTTATTTCAAGCGTCTTTCTAAAAGTACACTGCATGTATTTTAAATAAAGTTTGAAAAATAACTAACACACACATATATATATAATTCAGCTAATTAATAGTATCTCTTAAAATTAGAATGTTGTAAATTGATGCACACTCTAATCAGCAAATGAAGTGCAAAAACCTTCAGAGCTTTTGATTGCTTTCTTAGTCTGTAAGGAAAGCAACTTTTTTTAGCCGCACTTTATACAAACTATGACCACACTTGATATTAATGTATTGATAACACGGCCATAGTTCCTGACATTCATTTAAAAATCATTTAGTGATTGCTTGCCATGTTTTTTTGGTTTCATGTATTTACTTATAACCTGTTTAAGTTGACTCACGATTATATTGTCTACATTTTGGGGTGTTTACCACTTTTTGAAATGCAAGACACCTCAAGGAAGGTCGTATTTCTGTACAAAAATAATTTCTTCATAAAATGCCTCTTCACTCTTTAAGAGATATCTAATTTCCATTCAGACTTAAAAAGCCATTAAAAGCTCGAAGGTTTTTGCAGTTCAGTTGCTGATTAGTGTGTGCAGCAATTTGCCACATTTACCTTTGATATTTTTTCTAATTTTGAGATACTTCTAATTAGCTGAAAGATGAATTTGTCAAAATGGTTATAAAATACCTTCTTGAAATATTTTGTGTGTAATTATAGAAAACTACTAAAATACTTTTTCAAAGATCTTCTAATTTATTGAAAAATAGGCCATTTTAAACAAAAACGTAAATATTTCGCGCACTTGGCTTAAAGTGCTGATGACATTACATGACGTGGTTCACACGCCCACATTTTGAATTTAAATCGAATTTTGTCTATTTTCATCACAATTTGAGGCTAAAAATAGTGTTTTTTAAATCTGAATAAACCACATGAAATATTAAAACTTGTAAATAATACATTTGGATTAAACTAGAGAATACAAATGTTTAAAAAAAAACATACATGAGTGACAATGCTGTCCTAAATAGACGATCTTCGGGCAGGCACCGCGCGTCCTACTGCCTTGGTGCTGCCGTGGCAACACGAGACAACAATACAGACGTCTTCATGCAAAAGACACTTACCTGGAAGACAAGCGGCAGTGGCAAAGATCCTGAAGAGAAGTCGGGGATTATTGGCGAGATCACAGGTCGTCTCTTCGCTTTTTTTAAAGTGCAGAACTCTCGCTAGCACTAAAAAGTCAGAAACATGCAACACATTAACGCTAAGATCACCGCGGCGTCGTTCTTTGTCATAAAATAACGAGTGTCGTGACGGCAGTTAAACGTTGCACACGTCAGTTTATTTCACACCGGAAGCCGAACTTCGTGCGGCTTGACGACGTCACTCATGTTGCCATTTTCTGCACACAGGTTGAGAAAATATCCTTGAAGGCATCGCCGTCGGCGGCCAGCACGATGACTCAAAGGCAGATCGTTCAAGGTGCCGTTATTAAGATATGTGGGTTGACAATGTGCGTGTCCTGAGGCCGTGTGCTTGTGTGTCTTGCAGTCTTCGAGCAATATAACAAATCAAGAATGCAGTTTGTGCAAACGGTTGCTGATTTGGCAGATCGACCACAAAACATAGAGATCCTCCAAAAAGCAGGTAGTAAGGCAGCCGTACTGTGTGAGATGACGTTTGATCCTGCAGCACTCACCTCCTGGCAGGTGTCATGTCCATGCTGAGGCCCCTGATGCTGGACGTGGTTCCTGGTATCCAGCAGAAAGCAGCCTTGGCCTTGGGTCGCCTGGCCGACCACAACAGTGACCTGGCTGAGTCTTTGGTGAAAGAGGACATCCTGCCTCAGCTCATCCGCTCCCTGACCCTCCAAAATGTCAGTATGTCCAGTACAGCACTTTACCAAACATTGTATGTGTATTAAATACATAATCCATGTGTATAGCACCAGTGAATCATACACTCACCAGACAGAACAGAGAAATGCAGATGTGCAAATACAGTCGCTTTTTTAGAAAGACAATAATGGTGAGTTTCACCTGACACTGCCAACACAACCATCACATAACACCACTTGATGTACTTTATTGCAGACTTTAATGATATACAACATCATGTAACATACTGAGTGGCGTGTGTATGTTTAGACCATCTTACCTCAAATGATTAGATTTAAAATTTGGAGTGAGTATTTAATTCAATTTCTATTGGATTGCATGTGTTTTGTGCACAGAGGTTATACAAGAAAGCAGCAGCGTTTGTCCTGCGAGCGGTGGCCAAACACTCCCCTGAGCTGGCTCTGGCGGTGGTGACAAGCGGGGGTGTGGACGCTCTGGTTCTCTGTCTTGAAGAGTTTGACCCCGGTGTGAAAGAAGCCGCCGCTTGGGCTCTGGGCTATATTGCGCGACACAATGAGGGTAAGGATGAAACGCTTTTCTCTTGTTTGTCCATGTGGTATTGATTGATTTATTTTTGCAGCCTTGTCCCAGTCCATTGTGGATGCAGGTGCCGTCCCCATGCTGGTGTTGTGCCTCTTGGAGCCTGAGATCGCCCTTAAACGCATCGCCGCCTCGGTGCTCAGCGACATCTCCAAACACACGCCAGAATTGGCCCAAATTGTGGTGGAAGCTGGTGCCATTGCCCACCTGGCCCAGATGATACTCAACCCAGACACCAAACTCAGGGTAAGGCTCATGGAGGAGGGATACTTTCTTGCTTGATACAACTTGAAAAAATGGTGTCGGCAGGAACAGGAGTGCGTCCATTTTGGGGACTGCAGGGTTTCATTAGCAATTGTGAATTTGAAACAGCAATTGTGAATCGAGCACAATTAGTGAAATTAGCAATTCACAATTAGTGAATTGCTTAGTGTCGAGCACAATTGTGAAACAGCGCCCACGGCTGGCGTCATAGCGTACTATTACCCAATAAATGTGTTTTTGTCTGTCTAGAGGCAGGTATTCTCAGCTCTGGGCCAGATCAGCAAACACTCGGTCTGCCTGGCAGAGATGGTGATAGAGGCCGACGTCTTCCCTGCAGCCATGATGTGTCTCAGGGACCCGGACGAGTGTGTCAAAAAAAATGTCACCATCCTGATGAGGGAGGTGGTTAAACACACACCTGAGGTACTGTGCACAGGCACGTGTGTACAACTCACACACACACACACGCACCAACATATAGATGTGTCTTTGTAGCTGTCCCAGGTGATAGTGAACTGTGGTGGAACCTCAGAAGTGATAACGTACCTTGGGGAGTGCCGTGGAAGTCTGAGGTTGCCAGGGATCATGATGCTGGGATATGTGGCAGCACATAATGAGAACCTTGCCATGGCTGTCATTCTTTCCCAGGTGTGTGGATTTTTTTTCAGGTTCTGGATTTATAGTAGGTCATGTGACAACACTCCCGTCTCGCAGGGGTTGCTCCAGCTGGCTCTGTGTCTATCAGAAGAGACGGAACATCACATCAAGGCTGCCACTGCCTGGTGCATAGGCCAGGTAGGACATCACACGCCGGTGCACGCCAAGGCCGTGGCCACCGCTAACCTGCTACCCAAGCTGCTGCAACTCTACACAGATGCCAACAGCTCAGAAGACCTGCAGACCAAAGTATGCTCTTGCTGCTCCTGCCATCTAATGGTGCAAAAATCTGATGATGCACATCCATCTTTTTTTAAATTTTTAATCAGAGTAAAAAATCCCTGAAGATGATTCTGCAGAAGTGTACCTTCCTGCCGGCACTGGAGTCCCTCCTCTATGATGCACCAACGAACATCATTAAACATGTAGTCTGCCAGTTCAGCAAGGTAAGTTGCTTAAAAGCTACATAATCCTTCCAAGTGTTGAAATATCTCCTCCTTTCATGTCAAAGGTGTTACCACATGACAGTCAGGCTCGCCGACAATTTGTCACCAGTGGGGGGTTAAAGAAAGTGCAGGAGATCCAGGCGGAGCCAGGCTCCCCACTGCAGGAGCACATTAATTCCATCAACAGCTGCTTCCCAGAAGAGATCGTCAGGTGCGCATGCTTCATTAACTCAAGTGATTTCCATCCATCTGATATCCATGCTCGGGAATCAAGAAAGGGTCTTTGTGTGTTTTACGTTCCAGGTACTATTCCCCGGGCTACTCAGAGGTGTTGTTGGAGCGCTTGGAGAATTTTAAGCCATCCTGAGACCAGCTTGGATTTCTCGTGCAACATCACTGAATACATGTGCTTCATGTACAGCACATATCATATGTTCAATATGCCGCTGGATGTTTCTTAACAGAACATAGGATATCATCAAAACATACAGACTGCTCAAGGGAATATAGGTTGAAATGAGTCAAACACAGTAGGGTTAATTGAAAAATACATTTAAATAAAATGACTTTCTAAATACCACTTGAGTGAAGGAGTCTGGAGGGTTTGTGCACTCGAAGGTCAAATTCAGATCTTCGGAAACACAACCGAGCTCTTCAGTGCCCCCTGGCGGCGGGCGTGGATCTCTGTACGGCTTGAAGTGTGTGTGTAGCAGCTGCTGCCCACATGGCGAGCAGCTCTTTGTTTATTGTCTGCTGCACCCTCGTCCACGCTTGCTCCCCACATTGTGCTGCCGCCTTGGCCGGGAGATCCGAGCAGCTGGCGTCCCCGCCTCCTCTTTAACAACATATTTTTAAATCCTCATCCATTCATACCATTGCGTTTAAGCGTGTTACGCTTTAAAGCAACATGCGATGCGTTTTGTTAGGCTGCAATAAATCAGTCTATACGGATTATTATTTATATTTATCAAATACGTATGGCGTTGAGAGGAGTGGCCTTAATGACATTACTGAATATTTCATTTGGGAACAAAGCAAACGAGACTATCGGACCGATTGGTACCAAAAAAGCCTGGAAAGGTTACGACCCCAAAGATAACAGTGTATCACTAACTTATGAATAAAGGCTCTTGTTTGTGCTCACCAAAACGAAACCATATATTTATGAAAACGTTCTGACAGTTGAGGATTGAGAGAGCATTAAAAGTCCCTTTCATAAACTAAAACCTCTTTAGCTGCGTGAGTGACTATGTATGTTATTTATTTCCCCCCCGCCGTTTACCTACTAATGCTACTCATATTACTATAAATATATACACGGAGTGGAATACAATTATGCACCGTATTTCCATTTATTCGATTGTATGAATAACGTAGTCTACTGTTGCACAGTTTTATTTTTTCACTGACTTCGATAGAAGTATTTACTAGTATACGCTTTCATATATTTTTCATGTAACATTCATTCATTTTCTATGCCGCTTATCCTCATTAGGGTCGGGGGTATGCTGGAGCCTATCCCAGATGGCTTTGGGCGGGGTACACTCTGGACTGGTCGCCAGTCAATCGCAGGGCACATATAGACAAACATTCACACTCACATTCACACCAATGGACAATTCAGAGTCGCCAATTAACCTAACATGCATGTTTTTGGAATGTGCATGCACGGGGAGAACATGCAAACTCCCCACAGAGATGCCCAACGGAGATTCGAACCCTAAATTTCCTGACTGTAAGGCCACTGTGCTACCCACTCGCCCATGAAAAATGAAATGAAATTTAATTATTTTAATTCAATTAAAACTGATTTAAAGCTCTGACACTAACAACATTCACTTACACCAGGGGTTGGCAAACTTTTAAACTTGCAGGTCGCATTGAGTTAAAAAAAATTAACAAAAAACTATTATCTGCACACTGGTTTACTCTTATAATTCACTGTTTTTCTCATAACAGTCCACCTGGAATTATTTAATCTATAAAGGTGTCATACAACCTTCTATATGTTCTTATCTAAAATATTAGATATTCAATCACTATCAAATCGAATAACAGCTTAATAAAATAATTACAATACATGAAAAAAGTTATTTGAATTAAATACGTGACATTATTTTCATGTATATATATATATATATAAACTTATCATAAAATGTCATTAACTATTTAAAAAAAAATCCATTATCTATTATTAGATATATTGGAGAAGATTACATATTTTTGCACTCTTCCATCCGATTATAAAATCAAAAATTCACATATTAAAATCTTAGTCAAACTAAATTAATAATAATATAATAAATAAATTAATATAATTAATAATTAATATAATATAATAAATAAACTCGCCTTTGTCTCTTTCCATTCGTTTTATACACGGAATTTATACGCAGGAACACATGACCAAAAAAAAAACCCACACGCACTTTAAAACGAATTTCCACCCAATATATAAAAAAAGGATATTTCCCCTCAGGTTTCTCGCGGCACACAACGCAAACAAACCTGAACTATCTGCTAGCTATAGGGTCGGGTTTCAGACTGTGCGACGGCGAATACATTAGAACATGACAAAATAAAAATCGAATCGACCTACAAATACTTAACAGAAACGTTGCTTACCTGGCTGATAACTTCTATGAGATCACAGGCAGTGCAGCTTTTGTTGCCACTAAAACACACACACTAAAATGTGTTAAATGTCATCCCGCACATAGAAGCCTATTCTACAATAGCAAGCAAAAAGTACGCATAATAAAATAAGGCCTTTCTTTACAAATTCAACGCAATGATTTGCCCCCGCTGTGTATTTCAGTAGATGACGTAATTGCCAATTGAACCCTGAGAAGAACTCTTTTTAATTTGGAGTGATGCTGAGGTGTACCTAATGTTACGGCAGGCGAGGACAGGGCACACTATCTTTAGCAGTGTTGCTAACTGACAGGTCAAATATTTTTGAGGGGCAGCTTTAGTTTTACCGTGAATAAATACCGAGGAAAGTTGTACTTCCACCGATAAACGCCAAGCTAGGCCGACATTGTTAGCTAGCAGTGTAGCCTAGTGGACGGCGGATACTTTAGCAAGTCCTAGGCACCGTAGACGCTTAAACCCAACAAGAACTCACGGACGATACCCACCCGTGTTAAAGCGACAGTAGGTTGTCGTGTACATCCATTTTTTTTAAATTCACAAACACAATTCTTAACATCATTTCGAGCGTAGGGCAGCGACACTTCCCCACTTCCGGTTAGTTTCCCGCTTACTCAATCAGGCAACACCGAACACCTGCTTGGGACACGACTGAACCATTACCATTAAAATAGGGGTTGGTCTTGGTCTATATTAAAAGCTCTAAGTGGTTACTGCCACTCCAATAATCCAATATAAGCAAAAATAAACAATTGGCAAGCTTTGAGAATATTATATAATAGTTATAATTACATGCTATTAATGTAACGTTGTTTATTCAACTCCAATTTTCTGGACCTCGTGTACTCTTACCTTGCGCACGTTAAATAGACTGGATTTGTTGTCGTGGCTTTTGTCCGCAATAAAGACTAATTATGAAATATTTGCTAATTAATATTAGTGTAGAGTCCGATTACACCAAGAGATGAAAGCAGGTCAAATAAAGAAACCTCCACAATTTGAGTCAAGCAGAACAAGTGCTTTTATTGGTTTGAGTGAATGCTTATGGAATGGATTGTGTTATCATCAAATGTGAAGAATAAACATTTTTTGGCCTTGATGCCACTGAACAGCACTGAACATATTCACACAAACAATGCTTAAACAATTTATTTTCAGCCCCTGCTTTTTAATTTCTTAATGCAAATGGTTTTAATTTAATTTTGGAATATTAAAAGCCAAATAAAGGACACATTGCTTCCCCTTGTTATTTGCAAAACAAGGTCTTCCATCCTCTTCTCCCAGTGCATGAAAAAAAAAAAAAAGATAAGTTACTATGTCCTTTGAGCTCATTTGGTTTGCTGAAAAAAATGCTTTTAGCAAGTTGACAGAGGCAGCAGTTGGAGCTCATTCAGCAGACAAAAAATTGCATTTGAAGGTGTCACTGTAGATTTTTGACATTACTGCTTGTAATTAAAACATAATGCACAATGCATGCACTGCTCGCTCCATTTGTATGGAAAAGGAAGAAGCCTCCAGGGCTAAGAAGAGCAGACTAAACAGTGAACGTGAAACTCTTTTTTGCAGCACGTAACCAAGTGTGTGTATGCTATGTGGCATAACAAGTCCATTGGGAGGGAAGCTGAAGCAATAAAACAGAAGCTACACAACAAAATAAGATGAGTGACAGGCAAGACGATCACAACACCACGCAATCACGACACACAAACACACGCACACACATACTAAAAAGGCAGAGAACAATCGCAAACACGAATTGAACTTAAACCACGATCTCAAAATGGGACACAGATTGTTTTAGTTGGTTTTAACGCCATCATTCAAATGGTTGAACACTTAAAAACATGAACACGTCAATACACACAGAGAGGGGTGTAAAGGGCAAAGCAAACACCCTATTATCAAAATAACATTAGACATTTATTTAAAAAAAAAAATACAAAATATAAAATTAAATAATTCTGGAGTATAAAGGCACACATCTTGCACAGTGTAACAATGAAAACAATTAAAAGCATGGTGCGGGGGGCTATATGAAAGAACAGCTCACACAGGGTCACAACAAAAAATAACCTGAATAGGCAACACCACTGACTAGAGAGATAAGGAAACTTAGTCCTGTGACATGCACATTTTTTTTTATAACTTTTCTTTTAAGCACATCGTACAAATTCAAGCATAATTCTTCTTCATTTACCACAGCACCATCATCATTCATCCCAAAGGGTGGCTCCATTTTTGCAATTCTTTTAAAATACAACTATATTCATGACTTAAATCCAATGTAAAAATATAAATGTGAATATAATCTGATATCTACACAAACATATCGTGATGGAAGCTTTTGGGGGTAAAATATGTCAAGGAGGACAAAGTTACTTGTTTTAGTTGGTTATATGTTGCACAACATCACACGCACAAACCACTTTTCACACACACGCACACACGTATATATTGCATTTCCCTTGATAAGACCGCATTGAGTAACCGGGGCTTGTTGTTTGTAACATTTGGTTCCTGTCCTTGTGTGCAAAATATACCAAAAACCCTCCAACACAAAAAGAAAACTCCAATATTTCACGAAAAACACTTTTTCAGTGTTACTGTAACACAAACGAGTGGGGCGGCAGCTCTGTTTTGCAAAGTTGAAACACACCGACAGGGTGGTCATCACGACGCAGGAAGTAAACACATGCACTGTCACGACCTAATGACGGGGGCAAGGTTCCTTGTAAGACGCTCTGTAAACAAACTACTGCACCAACACGTCTTCCTCTGTAGGAAACACCGCAACGGGAGTGGATAATCAACATTTGAGATCAAGGTTCTATCAGTGTGAACAGAAATGTGTAGAAGATGGATGACGGAGTGAATCAGACTACTGGAAAGAATGTTTGTATAATTTGACTGTGTGTTGTTTTTTTTCTTTGCATAAAAGTGAGCATCTCGCTCGAAAGCGACCACCAAAACGCAACTAAATGATGCTAGCTTTTCTGCTCTATTAGCAAACATGCAAGGATGCAATGAGGTTATTTTGTTCATGGTAGGAAACCTTCTTGTTCCGATCTAACACTTTGCTGGTTGGTCTCCACATGGAGGTAAGCCCTTGCAGCTCTTCTACATAAGTGAGTTACACAGCTGTAACAGAACAGATGTATATGGCCTGGAACGACAAATAAAAGTGCAAGTTTTTTGTATTTTGTATTTTTTTTTTTTTACTCATAAGGTGCTGTTCAGGGCTGCAGATGACTCCCAAAAAGTAAGTTACTTTTCACGGCTTTTTCTTGAAATAAACTTCCCTTTATAGTACTTAATCATTTTTGCAAAGCAACTGAAGAGGACAAAACGCAGCGCGCGTGTGCTTGGTAAGCAGCAAGATGAACAAGAGACAAAGCTGGGCTGAGGTGGTGGGTGTGTCAATGTTGGTTCTTGCCGAACACCATTTGGAAGACTGTTGCTGACTTTCTAAAATGCGGCATCGAGCTGCTTTTGACCTCTCGCCCCCATCATTACTGACTCGTTTACCATTAGGTCGAGTCGGACGTAAAAACTCCACGATGATGCGAAAAGCAACAAGTAAAAAGCCACATTTTCTCAAAAAGACAACAAATTACACAGTTGCCTTCCACAATGTTGGTAGAAAGGCAAATATAACTCAAAAGAGAGGTTAAATGTAAACGAACAATGTTTTTAGCTGCTGCAGAGCGCCCGCACTGTTAAGAGGGGAATGCCAAACGGGAGGGGTGGGGAAAATGGGCAAGGGAGAGTCCTACAAAGACATTGCTGCACCTTAATCCTCCACCTGAGAACTCCACTGCACCATCCCTCCCATCCCTGTTAGGCTCAGCGCCTCCTGGTGCTCCTCGGGGCTATGACAAAATAGTGTTGATGAAGTCGTAAATCCTCTTGGAGTACTGCTCTGGGTTCACTGTGGAGATCTCCGCTCCGGCCTGCAGAGGGAGAAAAAGCATCAGCAATATTCTCATTCATTCACTGTACTGCATCGATCTCAGAACAGTTATTATTCTCCACTTGCACTTTTATTCTGAAGGGGACTTTTTAATGCCGTGAGGTGTCGTCCATTAACACTCCTATAGGTGGCGAGAATGCCGTGTAGTGCTAGTGGAAACCCACTGTCATAGACAAAGACCAGCTTTGCTGTTGGTAGTCAATTTCCAGACTTGTCTCTTGTTGAGCCTCACTGCAAATTTTTTATGCTTACTATATATCAGCTGTTCACATGGACTCTGCGTCTTAGTCGCCATGTAAAATAGCTAATGCTAATGGCTACTAACATCCAGCTAATGCATTTGCTTAAATGCATTTTGCTGTTGGCAGATGTCACAGGTAATTTGTTTTAAACTTAAGTACGTTATAATTGTCATCCTTTAGTTCTGTGCCTCACTACATTGCACTTTAAATTTCGCAGCTTCACAGTATCACAGGTTTTTAAAAATATATTAATTCATAAATCATTTCATGGTTGACTGTGGTCTAATATTAGTCCAAAATATCCACATTTATGCAAAATAAACAATTTCAAATAAACTAAAAAACTAAATATAAGGCATTCAGAAGACATATTCAAAGATTTTGTGATATTTTGTGTGTGTATTCTACACTGGTCGCTAGTTGTCAGTAATGGTACATTGTAATGGTACATTGAGACACCACCACAGAAACTAATGAAGGAACGCTCCCAATGCTAACATGTGGGAACCTACATTTATGTCTTATAAACGTAAGACTTATTTTGTTTACTATATTGGGTAATACACGTAGGGGTGTTATGTCATGTCGCAAGAAGGTTTTCTAAGCTCTAACTGCAAAAATCTTCTATTTATAAAAAAGGAATTATACTTTGTGGAAATTCACTTATCACGGTCAGGTCTGGAACAAATGAATGCGATTAACGAGGAATTACAGTGTGTTCCATAAAGGCACTGAGATGGAACTCAACCGGTCTTGAACTGTTCATTAAACCTCAGATTGTAACTGTACTGTCCTTCAATAAATGTAATATATTTGACAAATTTGAGTTGAAAAATGTTTGCAATTTGGGTCCCACAAACACTGGACTTTATTTTAGAAGACATTTTGCCTCCAATCCAAGTAGGTTTAATCAGTTCATGCTTAAAGACTACATTGGACAGCTCTAGCCTGCCTAAGTATGGCAGCTTTCACCTCACTAGTCAGCTCTAGTGTGACTGTATAGAAAAGCTCTAGTCAAACTAGTCAGAACAAGTCTGGCTAGAGCTGTCCTACCTAGTCTATGATCACGACGCCTTGTCAAATGAGAAGACCCAAAACATTTTCTAAGACAACCTGAACAGTCCTGTTGCAATCGAGTCATTGCCCTGAGACCTCAACCACACAAGCTTTTGTGCTCACGAGCTTCAATTTGATTAATTAATTATTGATTAAATCAATTTGATTTTCTGTTTCCAGGGCCAGTTATTAAGGAACAAAAGCAATCTTTGTCATTCATCTTTCATCCAGTATCTTTAGGAAAAAAAAATCACATCTTACGCCATGTTTGACTGTCTTTGCGGCATGAGCAGCTTTCTTCTTAGCATCGTAATGTTGCAGGATGTCTATGATGGCCATGAAGTAAACTTCTTTCCTGGGAGCAGCTGCAGAAGTAAACACAGCTCTTATCAGTACACTATGTCCACCAGGAGGAGCTCTAGCTGCAGGATTGCAGCAGAGGAGAGCCAGACACTCACTGTCGCTGCTTTTGATGGCATAGACGTCAATGGTGGGATCAAACTCTCCTGGCGACAAGGGCTTAGTGCTATCCAGGGTGTTGCTGGGACTGTCAGGGGGGGTCCCAATCGCTCCTCCGTCGCTCTCGCCGCCCTCCTCCTCAGCCTCGTTGTCCTCACTCTCTACCTCTTCCTGCTCGGCACGCTCGACGTCGTGAATCCCGACCAGCAGGCTGTAGTCCATAAGCTTTAGCTGTGCCAAGAACTGAGGGTGGTGGAAGTGGGCGGGTGAAGCATTAGGGATCAGAAAGTATACAACTATTAAGTTAATCTCGCAAGATCAAAAATGCAATGCAAGGGTGTCCAAACTGTGGCCCGGGGGCCATTTTCGGGCTAAGACCGTTTAAATTCTTTTTTTAAATTGGCCTCCGGCACAGAATAAAAAATGCACATAGGGAAAAAAAAGCAACAACGACAAAAAATAAAATAAAATAAATGATGGCAGTAATCTTACAAGAATAAAGTCAAAACAGTCAGCAAAATTTGGGAAACTTAGGTTGTGAAAAAGTTAATGTTTATAGAATGCAGTCAAAATGTTAGAGGAATGAAATCATCATTATGAGATCAATATTTCCAAGAAAAAAGCTGAAATAGTTGGAATGTTTGGAACAAGAATTATAATTATAATAGTAGGCTTTTTCACATATATCTCAAAGCTGAGATTGTTTTCTATTGAAATATATACAACCTCTTAGTATTTTGGTTAACAAATGGTCAAAGTGGCATTTTCATCCTTTCATTTTTCAGTATGTAGCCCTCAGTGGAAAAGGTTTGGACACCCGTGTTCCAATGCATCCCCGGTCATACCTCCACATCTTTTCTTAGCTTCTCAAGAAATATTTTCTTGTTCTCGTCGTCAATGCAGATCTTCTGCCCGTCATTGATGAAGTCGTTGTCTTTGTAGGTCGGCAGCTCCTTGGCCTAACCATTGCATCATGGAAGATTAGCGAGGCCAGAGTGACAACAATGAGAAACAAGGATTTCAATTCACAGAGGCATGCAGCAGAACTGGGCAAAAACATGGCAGAATGCTGCTGCTATGAAATGTGTCACTTTAGACACAAGCCAGCCTCTTTCAAATAACCAATTTAAACACCAAGTACTATAAACTGAAACACCAGCATCTGTCTTCTTGATGTGTTTTCCCCAGTGTATTAAAACATCACAATCATGGTTGTCAAAACGGGTAATTCAACATGTGCATCTCTCTTTACAAGGCGTCAGAAAGGAATTTGGGCAGAGAGCCTGCATGTTGAAACACCACGAAGAAATATAATTGAGGTGACGTAACCAATGGTTTGTCAGATAGATAGCCTGTCTGTTCAGGTAGCAGAAGCGCAGGCAGTCCTACCTAAACCAAGGCTGACCTTGTTTGAAGCTACAACATTGATTTGTGTAGCAGAATGCATGCAGCATGCGCAGCAGAATGTACAGACCCATCGGATGCAGTATTCTAAAAAGATCACATTTCACTTTTTAAGCAATGATACAGTAGATCCCAGACATTCTGGAGGGTTACTCAAAACCATATAAAATGCCTCACATATTTCAATGAAGTTTAACACAATAATAAAACAAGTCACAGGCATATACTGTAGTTTCACCAATGACATCATAGAGTCTTGTGATACAGCATCGTCTGCCGGGTTCACAGCAGCAGAACTATTTACCCCCTACAGACAGTGGCATCAATGTTTTAATTTATGTTTACCATTAAAAATTTAATAATTTACCATTTAAAGCTGATCTATGTCATTGACTCAATTTTTTTTGCCAACCAAGAAGAAGATAGAAGAAGAAGAAAATAGTCGTAAATTCTCGCTCGACTCAAATAAGATGACTCTCACGCTGTTTGGTATTCACGTAGTGTGTACACTATGACAATTTGCAGTCATTTTAACTCACTAACTAATGTTAGAAGCTAAACTTTGTCAAATCGCTATCGCAATAAGCAAATTACAGGCCTGATATAAAGCTTGTAGTTCCTATCCAGGACATACAGCAACTTTAAATCAGATTGTTGCAAATACCAAACTACAAATAGACGGGGATCTACTGTATTCACTAATTCAATTAACTTTAAATATATTTTTTAAGGCATCTGGTCGATCCATACACTGTTTAAGAAGTTTTACTCAAAGCCAAGAAATGTCTTTGCTAGCTGGAATCTAAAAAAAAACAACCACTATTTAAGTGTCTGAATGTGGGGATAATGCTATTTGGGAGCAAGTTGCTGCAATCCTGCCAGAAGCCTGTAGGTGGAAGAGTTGTTCTAGTGACAATGGGGGTGGGGGGGTGTCTATTATTGAGTGCAGGACATGAGGTAACAAGGGTGGTACAACAGCAGTTTGGCTACTACGGCGTTTCTATGGCAGCAGAAGAAGAAAGAGCAGCAACACATAAGACTTTGTAGCGGTAGAAGGAGCTCAGACATCATACTGACACGCATACGCACATACACGCAGTATAGACCGCACCTTTACAAAGATGGAACATACAGAAAAACATCGAACAGAATAGGACATTTGAGCACATATATACAGACATGGACCTCAAAAATGCAATCAAAAAATTAGCTGTAAAGTCATCTGAAATACATGCAGAAGCACGTTAAAGCGGACAATCCTAGTTGCACAAATCACCAACTTGCCAAAGACCTCCGCAATATTGTGCAAAATCAATAATGGACTAACTGTGTGTGTGTTTTGGTTTTTCATTGGCTTTTGAAACACCAAAATGCCCATCTTCAATAAGGGGTTTTAAGGAGGTCATCTCTGGTGCCACAGTTATTGATTGTGTTTAACGTCTTTTTACACTTGTCTGGCTGTTACTGTAATGTTAACAGTTTTCCAATGCACTAAAATGATTTCCAATCGGGGAAAAAAAATGTACCAATGTCATGGATGAGATTGTTTGACCAGGTTTCTCTTTTACTCTCTCCTGAGTAAATATTACCAACACATTGTTGCCCTGTTATGAGCAGCACATTTAGAACCATTTGCTGCTGAACTATTCCTTCCTCTTGAACTTGGTGCTTTTGAGCGAGATGCCGTCAGTAATGAGGAGGTAGGAGAGGACATACAGAGTCACGCTGCGTTACGGTCATATGATCAGCACATGGTCTACTTAGAAGAAAACCCTGTGTATTCCCAGTCATCACTTGGATTGCCTTTTAACTACCTAAGGCAACTACTTGTCGGGTGCCAATTTCCCCCCCCTTCCCTACAAAACAAAGCGGTCTGCCAGCAGAGAGGCATGGAGCCAGTAAATCTCATCAGTGCTTCTCATGCTTTTCAGGCACATTCTCTCCATCCTGGCGTCGTCTCTATGACACACTCACATTTCTGACTGGTTTGTGTGAAAACTCAAGCAATGCGCTCTACTTAAAGGCCAGTGCATTCTAAGGTTTTTTCAACTATTTGAATAGCAACTCAATGCGATAAACGGGTTGAGAAATTGAGGAAAAGTTGGCTGCATGTGAAGGAAAAGTGTGCAAAAGTTTTTTTAAATAACAGTGCACCCTGGGGAAAGAGCCGTAGCAAATTAGCTAATGAAGGAAAAAACTTGTTAGATAGATCATGCCTGGTATATGAGCCCTGGTTGTCTTACATCTCTTACGTGTTTCATGGCGCAGTAAAAGCGCGTAGCGATCCGCAGTGTTTGCAGCCTTTGCTGAACGTTACCAGATTTGGGCCGCGGGGGCACATCCTCTGGTGGGGGCGGCTGCTAGAAAAAGGGGAGGGGGGAACGAAGGAAAGGGCGGTCGGGGTGGAGGAAAGGAAAGGAGAGAAGAAAGGAAGGGAGGAAGGAAGTGGGAAGTAAAGGCAAAGTATTGAAAAAGTGAAAGAACACAAGTGTTTTTTTTCCTTTTGAAATTGCAGGGTTGAAGAAGGTATCAACGCGAAATATATCAAAGTTGGAAATCAGTTTTGATTAAAAGATAAATCCCTGACCAAGACAGGAAGCAGGCTGGCAGAGCTCCTCTATGAGGAGGCTTGGAGCTGCAACTAAGCAGAGCAAGGAAACAACTAGATGTTCCTCTGTGGCTTTGCAATTACGCTTGTGGGGTCTAATCTAACATTAAGGCAGTCCACACAACAGTCATACCAGCATGGGTGTGTGTGTGTGTGTGTGTGTGTGCGCTCTTCACCAGGCAGTGCTGGTGTGCAATGAGGACCATAAACAAAAACCTCATACAGAAACACATGCCTCTCACTTACCCTCTATGCCCCAATTTATGGACCGGTCAAAAGAAAACTACATGTTATATGTGGGTTGAAAAGAAGGGAATGGACAAACTGGTATGTGTTAGAAACAATGTAACTATAAGAAAAAGATGCAGAAAAACAGTGTACTGCATGCAGATAAGATGCATGCATGAAAGGGAGACACGTCATGCAGTCAGGGGAGAACCCTGCCATGCTTCTTGTTTGTGTATTTGAAGCCATATTAAAAACACACAACTACTGGTCTTTTGCTTGCTGCACACTCACAATGTGTGTAGGTGTCCACATCAGAATGGTTCTGGGTCACAACAACAACAAATGAAGAATAATTGCTAGTTAACACAGATGCTCACTGTTAAAAGTACTTTAGTGAGGACCAAGAAGTAGAGAAACTACTCTACATCTGATATCCACAAATTATGTTGTTAATAGGTAAGTGCTTGATTTGCTCACTTTAGCTGAGGAACACACACAACAGTACAGGCAATCTTAATTGGAGTTTTTTTTTCCAATTACCGGTTATGTGAGTTATTTTTAATATTGTCATATGATGCCATAATTTCTCATATCGGTCCAATAATTACCGTGCATCCCAAGTATTGTTTTAGAGAATGGGTCTCCAATTCGCAGCATATATTTTGTGGCCCCTTACAGGACATCAAAGTTTAGTGTAAATTCAATTTGTGCATCCGGGCAATGTATTGTCATATTTATGTAATGTGCAGGCAATGTATATATTATATTTATGTAATGTATATTTTATATACCGTCCGGCAGTCTTGAATCCCACAAACGATGGCCAGAGGCACTTTAGCTTGCTTAAAAGGAAGAGGCTCTTTAGTTAGGGAAGTAATAACTCGCAGTTTAGTTGTCACTCGAGGGGGTTCACTAAAACAAGCAACAGTTTACAGAAGTGCTGCAAGGTATGCTGAGAGTGATGCCAGCTCCCAGCATAACTTGCGGAGCCTTTCTGGAAATAGTAACCCAGAGTACATATTTAAGTTTAACTAGCAGTAGCAGTTGTTACTTTGTGTAGGCGTTACCTATCTGTTGCTGTGTCATGGTTATATCGTTATTTCTTTGATGACACTGTGAGTCAGGCTATTAAGTTGAATAATCACATCCTGCCGTTTCCGTGTGTTAACAACCTTATTGCAAGTTCCCTTTTGGCTACTGCTTGCTCAAATATGTATGTATGTATGTGTGTGTGTATATATATATATATACATATATATATACATATATTTATTTATTTATTTATTTATATGTATATATATTTTTTAAATCACTTATGGCCTACTATGGCCCAGGCTCCTGACAGCTGTGTGTGGTGTTTGTTGACAATTTTGTCATTTAGTTAAAACATGATTGTCTGCCTCCAGCGGCCCCAGGTAAGTTGAGTTTGAGACCCCTGTTTGAGAGTATACATATAAAACTAGAAGTGTTCCTGCTGAATATATGATAAAAAGTTGTTAAGTTGAGATCCGAAATACAAATTGTTAGCACTATTTAAAACTGACTAACCAATACAGCCCTCACCTGGGTGGATACCACAGCAACCATCTATAGATTGAAACTGCATGTGTGGGATGTGAATGGACTATGTTACAGTCCAGTAACAGTAACATCCAGTCCAGATTCGTGAAGTGTCTATTAACGTATAAAGAAAAAAAGACGCCTTTTGTTTCCTCCGAACAGCTTCAACCCGAAAAATGGGTTTTTGCTGACAACAAAACAAGGCTAAATTTAGTTGCGGGAGTCCCTGAAGTTTGTCATACCTCACTGCATCTCACTGCATGGTGCACCATTAACTCGAATGGAAAAGTCTAAATTCATTTGAGTCAGAAAATCTGGCTCTCATACTTTAAGCCTCACCAGATCCTGCTGTTGGACAATTACTGCAGTGATTGAAATATTTCAACTGGCCTTGCATTACTAACTAATGCCTTAAGTAGCTAGAATTATTGGCCTGCAACAAGCAAGGAAATAGCTAGTGAAAGTCAGAGTGTTTCCACACGCACACATGAAGAGAAACGCAATGTAGCCACTTATCAGTGAGACCAAAATGCTTCACTTTGCAAAGGAACATAAAGCAAGGACTCTGGGGCAATGGAAAAAAAGGTCATGTGGTCTCACTACTCCAGGGTGATGGACATATCAGGGATTAAGTGATGCAGCCAGCGTGTCTGGTGTGAAGCGTACAAGCTTGTGGGGGTACTGTTTTGATCTGGACTTGCTTCACTTGTTCACGTCTTGGTTCAGCAATGATATGTCCCGGATAAATTAAGGTTAGCTGAATATACTGAGTTTTTTCCCCCTTCTTTCCCTGATGGCACAAGCATATTCCCAGATGACAATGCCAGGATTCATCGGGTTCAAGAAGTGGTAGTGTAGTTCCGGGAGCGTGACGTATCATTTTCATACATGGATTAGTGGCCACAAAGTCTGCCCAAATGAGTGTATTTGGGATGTGCTGGGAAAGACCAGGATCCGATTCTCCCATCGTCAACACAATTCTTCATTCAGCTTCCACCACTTGTCACGGGTGGGCAAGAACATTACAAAAACATCAGCAAAACTGGGAAATGTGATCTGCATCAGCAAGTGTGACCAAAATATATATTTTTTGTATACTCCTGCAGGGTATTGCCATGTTCCAACAAATCTCCAAGTAAGTAGGGACACGCAGAAACAAGCTCAGCATTTTTCTGAATTGCTGAGTGGACAGGCCATACAAATAGCACCCCAGAGTCAAGGCATTTAAGAATTCTGTATTCCACTTCCTTCATTCACAAGGTCAAAGCGCAATAGTGTTTAACCCAAACCTGACAACAGCCAGTATCTCACAACATATTGTGACACATACACATAAATCACTCAGACAAAACAACACGATCACATAATATCTGACCAAGTAAATAGCACTCAAATAGCATACATTCAAACAAACGCGCCTGTGTCCCACACGCACCAACAGCAAACAGGGGAACTAATAGAGCAGCAGAAGCAAGGTTAGAGGGAATGAAGCAAACTAAAGAAACACACAGCGTGCAGAGGATGGTGATGGGTCGATGGAAGAGGTGCTAACTGAAGGAGCGAATATTTATTACTGTCACGATCTTCTAAAGGGAACACAGATTTCAATTTCGAGTTTGTTTTTGGTGATGGACTGCAGTCATTTTAAGATGTGAGGGCACTGAGTTATTCCGAATTGCAGTTTCTTCTTTATCGCAATCTCTATATTGTTCCAATGTCTTCAAATCACTGCATAAATAAGGTAAATCTAATAACTAAACATGCATGTTTGTTAACGTTACTCTGCCAGTAAGGATAGACATTAGCTTTATTTATTATGCCCTCCACAACATATTGCAATTGGCACATCATTGGTGAACGGATGAATCTAGCAGGAATGGCCATAGACACACATTAGAATGCTTTAACTAGCAATTCATTTTTCAAGTAAAGTTTGTGTCAGTATGTAAAAGCCAAACCCTGATTCTGGACAGATGACTGTACCTTCTCCTTGTCGCTGGCCTCTCGTGCGACAGTGGAACCCTGAACAGAAAGTAAAAAATATGATGGCAGTTTTTACATCAGGTTTTTGTTTCCTGTAGAGCATTTTCTCCTGACGCTCCTCTCATACCTTAAGATCGTATTTTTTGAAGACGGAGAGGCGGTGCGAGAAGACGTTGCGCGTAACAATCATGTAAGTTGCGTCTCCGTCCACGGTGAGGCGGTACATCCCCAGAAACTGAGGCAGCAGCGTGTTGCCGTGGCACTCCACGATGAACTGCAAAAATCAAGTTTGGAATACTACATACATGCAATGACAACAAATCATTGGAAAGGCCATTGCTGCGACTCTTGGAATTACATGACGGCTTTAACGTAAACATGCAGTATCTCACACACCACACAATTCAGCAACCATCTTTATGATGGCATATCTACAGTATTTACTGTCTATACAGCTTGTAATGAGAGTACTAGTCTGGGGTTGCACGAGTGCTGCCAGATTTGCCGCAACCACATAACACATTATAATGGGAGTTTTTTAAAATCTCTACTCGGGCTGGAGCTCTGCATCATGGCCTATTCATTCATTCATTCTTTTGAGAAGATATAACAACATGGATGCTGAAACGTGGCCATATTCTGACAGTAATGTCACCTGATGGTACTTCTTTAGAATGTTGTGCATTTCCGCCACATCTTCACTGCTGATGGTCTTGATGACGTAACGCTTGTCGTAGGAGGTATGGAAACGAGCCCCACTTCTTCCCTGGGCTTCACTGTTCAAGGGAGCGCTACGTGTCAGGGAGTTCTAAGAAAATGAGGGAGAAGATATAACCATCACATACAGTGTGTTTCTGCTGAAGTACTATTAATAGCCACTGTTCTAAAATACTGTCAGTGCATTTGCACAAAACAGCATCTTTTGTAAAACTAGTATTGTTCCCGAGAGGCTTTTCTCTACTTCTCAGCATAAATACCGTACTACCACATCGAGACAGTAAAATAAGTGGATGGAGACAGAAAGACATGACAGTAATTTTGCAGGTTGTCTTAACTCGCTATCTTTACATTGTGCAGGCATATGGAGCAGTATTTGGACCAGATGGTGCAGTGGCAAAAGGAAGGGTCCCTGCGGTTGCAAGTTGTCAGTCACCCAAAATGGGTGTTTAGCCTCTAGAATTTCCTTTTTGCAGTCTAGCTAAGCAAACATTAACTAAGATAATGAGGCATCACATCATCATTTAAAATGGGTTTATTTAAACTTATGCAGAAAATTAAATAAATCCACTATTTTATACAAGCCAAAGTGTGTGTCATTTATCATATAACCATGTGGGGTTCTGACCCCACACATTGTGCTTGTCTAATACTCAGACACAAACAGCTGCTATCCAGACTTTGGAACTCCAAAGTAACATGATCCCACCATCCTGTCCCGATGCCTCATTCTCCAAGAATTCCTGATGTCCTGTGCCCTTGGTTACCTCTCCCCTCTTCAGCATCTTTTGCTGCTGAGGACTAACCTTTGAGGCGCACATGTGCTGCACAGCAGGTTCTAAAATAGGGCGCTGCTTGAAACGCATGAAACTGCAGCACCGCAATTCAGTTCCCTCCTTGTGCGTTTATTTGTGGCTCCTTCCAAGATTACAAACTTGTGTCAAAATATTTTTAAGGGTGGAACCCAAGGACAGTTATTATCGTATCATTAAACATAATGTAAAGAGGAGCAGGCTGGGAATGTCATGACATTCGTTTAAATTTGCCAGCGTCTTAACACCCCTGACTGCAGAACGCTACTCCCCAATATAAACATAGAAGATGGACAGCTGCGCTGAGCTGGGACACAATGACCTCCAAGCTCTGCCAACTCACTGCGTGCACGAGCAGAGGGGGCTTTCTTCAAGAGAGTATACAATAAAAAGAGCTGGCTAACAAAACAAGCAAAGAGTTGAGTCTATAACGTGTCGCAAGTCGAATGAACACAAACATGAAATAGTTAACCCAGAGATGTCCCTACCAAGAAATCCTGGTCGTCGATGCCAAACCTCTCCCTAAGGTTTCGAAACACCAGGGGGCAGTACTCCTTGAATTTGAAATGGCTTGGCATGTTTTCTCTGCATAAGAAAGACAACAAACCACAAGGTTATGAAATCAGGAATCAGCATACAAAATACACACAAAAACACCTTACTTGTTGAATAAATGGTTGTCCACTTTAATCTTAGAATAGGCCTTGAAGTCATCTGGCATGAGCATGATAGGAATCTGAACATGGCTCAACTCATTGATCTGCAAAAAAAAAAAAAAAAAAAAAGCAAAGGAGAGCAATCAGTGCACGCCAAACCTGTTAAAAGATGCAGCTCGAAACCATCACAGCAAAGCTAATCTACAATGCAAGTCATCTCTGCACTGCACTGCACAGCCCATAAGCATCAGAATACGTGGCGACATGAGCACTTTACAGATGAGCTCTTCCTGCTGATGTAACATACAGATTTGAAGGGAAGCTGTGGGTGGGTAAAGGTGATTAAACATGTTGCCAGAACACACTTGTTTATGAAAGCGAGGTTATTTAGCCCTCCTAATGTTGATATGAAATTGAATCCACAAAACTGCATACGGAATATTTTTATACCAACATTCTGTTGTATTTTGAGTATTACCCAGCCAAATGTATCTCTTGTGCCTGCAAATACTGAATAAAAAGCAGGGCTTCAAGCACATAAGGTGCCTTGCATGAGCTTGCATTTGGAGCCAGCCTGCATCACTCTGCTGCAATACGCAGATCAGACATTTATTATGACTCAGACACGGCTTGGGATAAATAAGATGTGTGTGTGTGCTTGCACGTTTGTTATTGGCTTCAGGAAAGAGCACTGGCAGTACTCGAGTCTATTAATAAACTTCAATTCCACCATACCCTCAATTATATTGTGGACTGAAGAGCACCTCAAAGCACAGGGTTTGCATTTTTTGCTAAAATATACAGATGAAAATGAATTTTACAGGTGACGATAGAGGCCAGGCAACATTGACTGCAGCGCTTAATAAGGCATTGAAGGTATTTGGCGTACCTTAAGTGGCCACAAAGAGGTGTGCTTTTTTAGTGTTTCCCAATCTGACTTTGGCACTTTATGTTGTTTGTAAAAAAATAGCCATATATTGCCAGCTTGCGGCAAACTGAAAACCGGGTTTTCCCAACAATTTAAAAGTAAGAGAATACATTGTCATCATTTGGACTATTTTTATTTTGCTTCCCCCCACACACACTGCATAAACTGGTGGTTCTCAATTAGTGGGGTGGGAACCCCTGGGAGTTGGTGGGGCGGTGAACTGTTGCGGGTGGGGGAGAGCAAGCAGTACTTTCAATGTTATTGTAAACCTGCCTATATGTCCACATTTATTATACTCAACATGCCACTTGCCTCTTGAATACACTTCACAGCTCTCCATTTTGTTGCATTTTCCTGGTTTCAAGTTCAAATTCAGTTTGTACAGTACAGATGAAAAAATAGATATTATCAGTTGTCAATAGTATTTCAAATGGGGGGTGGGGGGGGCGGGGCGCAACCACATTTCTGGCTCCTAGGGGGGGGTGACAGAAAACAACTGAGAAGCACTGGCATAAACAGGACTTGTCAGTATGCATCCAGCACACTGACGATGCATTTCAGCCTGCAGGCATTTTTACTTTACGTCTTCTATTAATGAAGCAGATGCCATATGCACATTTCTGCACACTAGTGTGACAGGCACTGACTGAAGCCATGTTGTTGCACCAGATGCATCCTGGGTAATAAGGTTGGCGACGTCACCGAACAAAACAAAAAAAAAGAAGGGGGTGGGGGGCTAACAATGCCTCCTCTGATTCAGTACTCACATCTGTAAGGACACAATGAATGTTCATTTAGGCCACTTCAGTTGAAAGTTGTAAGTCATAGACATTTCTTAGGTTTCTATTGACCAGACATTTCCTTGTAAAACATCACAAACGTATCAGCCAGGCTAGGCATATTTTTTATTCCTGAAGCAACTTTCTTGTTTATTCCTACTATAACTATCACAGATACAAGACCCATTTCAAACCATCATGTCCTGTTTGTCTCCATGTTGATGCAAACTGGTTTTCCGGCCAAGAGTGAAGCAAGTATGTGCTAGTGTTGCCCCATTGGACAGGAAGCGAGCGAGGCCAAGCGTGCTCTGTCAGCAGCACGGCACAGTCTTATCTGTGAACTTTGTCAGAAATGATGACTGTAGCCCCTGGCTGGTGACAACAAGATGCCGAGCAGCGTTGACAGAAGAAAAGAGAGTTGACACACAGAGCGTAATACCGTTTGGTGAAAACAGTTCACGAGCATCTTACATTTCTTCATAAAAACAAAGGACTGTTTCCTATTTGCAAAAAACCCAGCATCTCACATACAGCACAGGGGTGTCCAAACATTTACCAGTGAGGGCCACATACACAAAAATGAAAAGATGCACAAGGGCCATTTTAATAGTTTGTAATGCAACACAACAAGCAACATACACACAAAAAAAAATATTTAATTTTCAAACAATTTCAACTTTCTTCTTGTAATTTTTTTTCTCAAAATATTACGACTTCATTACCATACTTTCATTTTATTTTTGTAACATTAGAACTTCTTCCACAACCTAATTTTCAATCTTTATTCGTTGTTTTGCTTGTTTTTCATAATATTACAACTTAAAAAAAATTCAAATTATATTGTTATATTTACTCTACTACTAAAATTACATTATTTTATAATACATAATTATCATAATATTACAACGTTATTCTCCTAAAATTGTTAACAACATTTTTACAATATAATTGTGGCATGTATTGTGTTTAAATGTCTTTAAAAAAAAAAAAGAATCACATACAGTAGAATGACTCGGTTTTTCAGTCACAATCACTTTTGATTGAGGTGGTTTCACTCTCTCCAAATTCTTGGAATTTCAAATGCTTTTCCTCTTCAACACACTTCACCCTGAGGCTCAAGAGCCTGTGGAATCAGTGAGTGTACATCACCAAGCAATTAAGGCACTACTGTTAGCAGGTTAGAACAGTCGCACAGCTCAGACAAGCACTAGAGGACAGGATTTTACAGCCAGTACTTTGTGTTCCTAGACATCGTTCATTGGGCTTTTCCAAGTACTATAGTACTAGTACTAGAATGTGTAATACTTTCATCAGCACAGCTGAGGTCTCACTTTCACTATGACCTTCCCCCACGAATGCATTAGATGACACAAAGTGGATTGCTAAAGCTTCGGCAACCCTGACCAGCCATATGTGAACCCCCTTCGACAAAAACACAGACAACCTGTACAAAACACAGTTCACAGTGTCACAGGTCTTTTTTTTCCCCTCTTGTGCATCCTTCTCCTTGTAACCACGGGGTTCAGCCATAATGAGGACAGGGATAAAAATAGACCGGTGGCACATGTAGAAGAGGCGCAATTAAAAAGGTAGTCGACACCACCTGAAATGTGAATATTGTAATCAACCACACCACTTAGAATCCGTTCAAATGTACTTCTAAGTATGTAACGTTAACATTGTAGACCTGAATAGCAGGTTATCTACCAGAAGATATAATAGTGATTAAAGCAGATCCAATTGCTATCAGAATTCACAGTCAAGCAAATTTGAAGAGTTTTGGTCAAAACAATATGAAAAAACAAAACCAGGCAATTTTACCACCAGAAAACATATCCCATTATCAAGTCTGTAATAATTAATGAATACTCAATGCACAATTTTTACATCTTGACGTCTTTGTGCTTCACTGACGTTTTCCCGTCAAACGTAGAGATGTCGCACTTTGTGTGGCGATCCTTGGACGCACCAAAATTGTGGGCTGTGACTGGCAACATCAGAGGGTGTCCAAACGTTTTCGACTGTGGGACACGGAGTGAAAAATCAAATGATGTGGAGGCCATTTTTAAATTTTCAAAAACCACTCCTTGTACGTATGGTGGGACGTTTTTGATATTAAAAAAAGACAAAAAAAACAGCCTTTTGTGTTATCGATAACAAGCACATTAGTATAAATGACGTTTTTCTACTATTTTGTTGTTGCTGTTTTAACTTATTATTATAAAATATTTTTTAAACAAATATTTAAACTTTCTTCTTGTACTTTTTTCCTCTTAATATTAAATAAAACTCCAATCATAAACTCAAACTCCCAAAACTCTAATCATAAACTAAACAAACTCTTACCCAAACTAAATTTCCCAAAATGTGTTTGTTTCACACACACTATTTAGACTGTTCAAAAAAAATAAATTTTTAGTTCCTCTTAATATTATGACTTTATTCTCCTAATATTGTGGCTTTATTCTCATAAAACTACTACTTTTTTAAATCTATCTTCAATGCCAGCTATCCTCACTACGGTAGCAGAGGTATGCTACAGCCTATCACAGCTGACTTAGGGCGAGAGCCGGGGTACACCCTGGAGTGGTTGCCAGTCATTCGCAGCTTTTTAAACATTTCTTTGTTTAATTATATTTTTACAATGTGCTTAGGGCCAATAAAAAATAGAAGTCGGCCATAAATGGCCCCCCGTGCTACAGCGTGATCCATTTTAAGTGGTCATCTTTCATCATGTTATACTTAAATGCATATATAGTGTGTGAGGCATATTGAGGGTTTGAATCTGAATCGAGCATTTGGTTTGTTGGCTTCAATCACAGTCATTTTTTTATTTCAAATGTTGATCCCAAATTGGAGGAGAACACCAACGTCACGCAAACAGGAGGGTTTGGAGGAGTGGGAGTCAGCCGTGCGTTAAGAACAGACATTATTACGGGGGTATCGATTACATATTTTGGTTGTTGGCTGGTGGGCGAAGGACTTAACTCCCGCAAAATTGCTACTGCTCTAAATGTTGAAAATGTATTCGTGAAAAAGGCGTCTTAGTCGGCTCAATGAGATAATACAAAAGGGAATTGGATGGAGCCACATACAGTAGATAAAGCAGCCTTTTTAATGGAGGAGCAGTATGAATAACAAGCATAAAAACTTACAATAAAAAGTGAAAAGATGGGCCAACTATTTTCTTGGACAGATTTGGGGGTTTCTGCGGGAGTGGCGTCTTGCTGTGGCCTGTGTACCCTTACCTTGGTCTTCAGGAACAGCCAAAGTGGACGAGTCTGATTGATGGGTCTCAATGGACATGCGGGGGTGGGGGATACATTTTGCAAAAAATGTGAGTGCACGTTTGCATGTGTGTGCATGTTGCTCGGTCTACTGGTATTCTGAGGTCTGCTGGCCTGTTCATTGCTTCATAGTTTCCTGTCACTCGTGGAATTCTGACATCTTTACTACTGCACTGTGGTTGAGGTGACTTTGTTTTTTTCAAGCCAGCACAACAACCTGTGACACTGACATGACATTTGTTTGCTTTTGTACAAAAGCAGCTAAGAACAACACAGATGAGATGACCTGATCTACTCTAAAGACAAGTTGTGTATCGTATACACAGAATTGTGTGCCTCTTAGGTAATCAATGCATGCACAACAAGTACAACCCACGTGCACACAATGACCACAATCCATGTACACACCATAAACAAATAGTGACTACAGTCCATGTACACACCATCAACAAACACAACCACTGCAGTCCACGCACACACCATTCAAAAACACAGGGCGTGGATTTTTGGGTGATTTTAAGGTATTTAGAACATAAACAGGTTATATCCTTGAACAAATCATTCACCACAGAATGAGGCACACGATACTGTCTTTCTTACCCATATCCGATATACCGACTTCCTTACCGATATCAACCGATACCCTCAAACTAACGTCATGTCTAGTCTCGGGTAAGAAACACATTATTCTTTTACTGTCATGACACAGGATGCATTTGACCAGTAAACACTGTATGTGCAAAGTAAGACAAATGTTGCAATATGCAATTTGAGGATGTGGGGGCCATGTTCACACACTTTACATTAAAGATGTTTAAAACGATCAATGGTGCGTTTCTTAAAGACATTCCTTAGACCTCCGGTTATAAAAACGAAGAATTTTTTTTCTTCAATATTACAAATGATTATTGGGCAAATAACTGAAATATATATGAATATTGTACACATAACAAAATACATTTTTGTTGAGTATCTTAAAAGAAATAACGTGTATACATCTTTAAAGTCACACTTTGTGGCAGCTGTGGGTTATAGGTGACAAAATGTATTAGTTTAAGTTTTGGTAATATCAAAATCTACACTTCATTCCAGTTATTGTTTTATTTATTTTAGTTTTTTTGAGTATCATACGGTTTTCAAATATGCCGCAGGCAAATAAAAAATTAGCTGCATGTTTTTTAACGATTACAGAAAAAGCTTTAGTGACAAAGCATATCTTTCATCTTATTAATATTGACTTTTTTTGTCATATCACGCCTTTTTGCTCGACTTCAGGGATTTTTTGACGTCTTATTAGAAACCTACTTGTCAAACAAACATAATTGCCCTTTCATTGTATTATAACAACAAGGCACCCATTGTGTTAATACACAATAATCATATTGTAGTTTGGCACATTACATTGGCTGGTTCCACCAGTTGGCATCAAATCAAACAGTTGGGGCTCCGACACCAGACCAAATGTAGGCCAAACTGCACAAACACCAAACCATATGGATGCAAAAAAAACCCATGCCAAAGTCGATCAAAAAAGAAAGCTGAGGAGGAGTTCTTGTAGTGCTTGCAAAAAAATGAAATGCCCGAAATGAGACCTGCGAGTCGATAACATCATTGACTTGCTCTACTCTAGCCAGTTTTCCAACACCCTCGATTTTTAAGGACAAAAACCTACGTTTGCCTGTGGACGATGCCAAAACGCACAGAAGAGTATGCAAGGACATCGTAAAACAGTACAAGTGCGCCTCTGCAGGTTGCAGACAATTCTTGCACTCCAATGTGCCTCAATTGCTTAAATCCAACATTCCTCAACAACTCCTATCTTGCATCAATTCATGAATTAAGATCAACAGCCACACACGGGGCAGCAGAGATAAGCAGCCTTGCATGGGAAGATGTGCTCCGTCATGACATATAGAGCCCTTGCAGCTCATTCTACGTGCACAACAGGAAACCACAGCAGTTAGCAGCTCACCCACACACACCTCCCTCACCCTGGCCGTGCTAAAGTAACACCACGCAAATAACTGCACGCGCATATGATCGACTTGTATAAAATGTAATATGGCTACTCACAGAATGGTTGACTCCCCACATAACCACGCTGAGCAGAGGATCGCTGGCACGGAAGAGCTTGACTTTCTGAGCGACGAAGTGTTTCTTCTTGGTCTTGGTCTTGCTCGCGATGGATGCGGCAATGCTGCTCGCCGAAGCCATGCTTTTGCCCCCCCCCCCCGTTACGGGATACCGCAGTGTTAAGCTTCCAAAACGCACCCCGGCACCAGCTCGCGACTCAGTGGATAACGGCGCTCTTCATTTAGCCGGTGCCCTAATCCCTGTCTTCGTCGGATGTCCACCGCGGCCTGGCGAAAAGCATAAGGCCCGATCTAGGCGAGGACTAAACGCGGGGGGGGTGTGATGCTGAAGCTAACAGTCCATCAGTCCGCATTATCGTCTCGCCCCTGCGACGTCAAGCCTCACTGAGCTGGCGTTAGCATAGCCGTAGCATGCTAGCTAGCGGCTGTGTGGGTGAAATGCACGTGGCATGGGCATAAAACAAAATGAAATGGTGAAAAGCTAGCGGTTTGATTACGCACACGTCGGCAGCCGCTACACGCGCCAACGGGGACCGCCGTGCCTCACACCTGCTATTACACCAAGCCAGTCCGCAAGCTAACTGGCTAGCACTAGCACTAGCAGCCCGATTAGCAATGGGCGAAAGTCTCTTCCTCCTACGTGCTCCGTCCGTAGGGACGCCGAAAGCTGTTGTCCTTTAATGTCGCCGCCCCGTTGAAGACGCAATGAAGAGAGTGCCTTCAACGTCAAGGCGACGGGTGAGCTCGATCCGTGAATCCGTGCACGGCACTCTCCGTGCTGCATCCGCCGCTGCTGCTGTCAAAGTGACAGCTCGACGGAGGGGAGTTGACAGGCAGCTTTGGGCTTTGCAGGGTCTGCGTCCTCATTCGCTGCCGGAGCCTGGATCACCCCGATTTCTCCCGGTGCATTCTTCCCGGTGTACATTTACACATCCGGTATCTGCAGTACGGTATATACACATAGATGCTGACATCGTTCATCTCTCGGTTGCAGTTGTGATTTCTCACAGCAGAGTGGAACAGAATTCAGTTGAAAGCGCGTGACCGTGAATGTATTATCTTAAACCTTATAAATGATATAAGAAAAAAAAATGTTTGCTACATTTAGGACATTTTCCAAGCCCTGTGGTCATGTAGCGGACAGAGGCCCTCTAGTGGTCAAACCGATTAACTACACCCTATCGCAGGGGTCGGGAACCTCTTGGGCGAAGAGAGCCATGAACGACACATATTTTCAAATGTATTTTCGTGAGAGCCATATCCTATTTTTTCAAAAGTAAATATAAGTAAAAGTGTGCCAACAATTGTAGATGATAATAAGTCTCTGAATTGGATGGATTAAAGTGCTGAGAAGGTTCTATATTTTGAATGTTATTTTCAACCTTGTGATTCTTGTCATGTTTTACTTTAAAATGCCAGCAAAAGACATTACACAAAACATTATAAATTATGAAACAAATATTACATTTTAAATTTAATTTAATTGTAATATTATGACTATATTCCCACAGTATTTTAACTGTATTCCCAAATTAATTTCCCCCCAACCTAATATTCCAAAAAATTAAATAACATTATATTGTTGATTATTAATGTTGCAACATTTTAAAAATAAAAATGAACTCTGTTACTAAAATGACATTGTTGTTACTCATAATATTATAAATTTAGTTTTGTAAAATTGTGATTTTTCTCTCTTAATATTTTGACTTTTTACTTGTAAAATTACAACAATGTTTTCAATTTCTGCTGTTTTTTTAATTTTCTAATTTTGTCAACTTTTTACATAATTATAACTTTATTCCTATAATATTTTTACTTTAGTCTCCTAATTTTTAATATTATTATTATTATTAATATTATTATTATTATTGAGTGATTTCGACCGGAGTCAAATTCCTAGTGTGGCAACAAATATGGCGAATAAAGCTGATTCTGATTTGATTCTATTATTTTAACCTTTTCCGCAACCTAATTTCCAAAAATGACAACTTTTTTCTCCTAATATTTTGACTTTATTTTTTGTAAAATTACTGCTCATTTTTAAATTTTTGCTGTTTTCTTAAAGTTTTTTCTTTAATTCTATTTTTTTTATTGTATTTTTAGGGCCACATTTTGAACACCCCTGTTGTAAAGCAAAATATGTTAAATATATTTTAAGAAAAAAAACCTAAATAATAAAAAAATAATTGTTATGGTGTTTAGAAACTTCTGAAAATGTGCCACATCTGGCTCCCGAGCCATAGGTTTCCTACCCCTGCTCTATCGTGTTACACATGTATGTGTGTCTGGATATCAACGTTGGTTTGATACTTGCGTAAAGAAATCGTTATTTTTTCTTTCATAATAATATATTGGAAAGCAAAACGGCAAGCATAATGACAGCCAATAGTTATTTTGTTAACCAATTGTATGTAGTAAAAGGAATTCATTGTCTTATTTAGGTGATATTCTTTGTGTTCACAAACAAGCAGAAGTGGGAGTAAGTCACTCATGTTTATGTCACAAGTAAGCACCAGTAAGAAGTCTTTACCTTCAAGCTACAAGCTAGTCGGAGTCAATCTTTATGAGAACCAAGCACGTCGAGTCACTGCTCTTTGTCAAGCAAGTTAAAGCGAGTCGCTGTTTTTTGTCTGCAAGTTGTGTCAAGTCACATGTTTTAATTAGGCCAGTTTTACAGATTCAAAGTTTAAAAACAAGAGTTATAAACTTTTTTTTATGACATATTTGACAACAAACAACATTTAGGGCCAAATAGAGCTGAGTTGAAAATAACAGAAACAAAACAATAAATACATGAAATAATAAATAATACAAATAGCTGTCCTGATAATTTAATTTAAATTTACGAGATTAAAAGTGGGGGCCGCTCGGTGGATGGTTGGGTAGCACATTGGCCTCACAGTCAGGACGTTCAGAGTTCGTATCTCCGTTGGACATCTCTGTGTGGAGTTTGCATGTTCTCCCGTGCAAGCGTGCGTTTCCTCCGGTTTCCTCCCACATTCCAAAAACATGCATGTTAGGTTAATTGGCGACTATAAATTGTCCATTAGAGTGTGAGTGTGAATGGTTGTTTGTCTGCCCTGCGATTGACTGGCGACTAGTCCAGGGTGTACCCCGCTCCCGCCCGAAGTCAGCTGGGATAGGCTCCAGCATACCCGCGACCCTAATGAGGATAAGCGGTATAGAAAATGGATGAATGGAGATTAAAAGTGGTAATTTTACATGTAATTGTGTCCGTGGGACACATTTGGATGGTTCTTCAGTAGGGAGGGAAAGTTCCCTCTGGCTTCAGACATGCTTTTATTGATCCACCTTATTCCTAGCCCCCATTTGCTCAGTGACACACTGGTGTAATCACACCTTTATCAACATTTCAATATAAAATCTAATTTACATGTAAGCAAAAAAAAGAGTTCCAAAAAATTTTGAAGGCCATTCCCCCAAATATTTTATCCACAGCACTTATTCTTTTTCAGAATCCTACCAACAGAACTCCTGAACTTCCCAGCCTGTTAATCAATGGGTTAGATATTATTGGCAGCAGACTAGCCAAGTCTAAAACTAGAAAACTCCTTACCGATGTTTCATTTCCTTATATTTTCAATCCGAACTCACAATTATTTTCCAAAAATCAAAAGGAAAAAATCAGAACATTTAAACTAAAACTTCCCATCCCTCCTAAGGCAAAGGAAATTGATTACAAAGTCTTCTCTGGAATCTACCCTTCCAAAGAACTTCTTAGATGTAAGTTTTCTTTTGAGGGTAGTGTTTGTTGCTTCTGTGATGGGGATATTGAATGTTTTATGGTTGTATAAATTTTAAAGCCCTCTGGGAAGATGTTCTTTTCTGTATTTCCGTCAAAATCCCAAACCTGTCGGAATTCTCTGTAAAGGATATGATTTTAGGAATGCTAGAAGGAAAACCAAAATATTTAAATTTTCTGAATGTAATTGTAATTGTAGATAATTTTTTGTATCCACAAATGTCGTTTCTTGAAAACTAAACCTACCTTTCCCACCTTTCACAAAGAACTCAGCCATTTTTATTCCTCCCTTAAATTCATAGACAGAAAACAAGCAGTGGACTTACTTCACACAATCAAAACCTTGAAAATCACAGTATGCCCCTGGCTTTTTTAGTTTATTTAGTTATTTTATTTAGTTAAATTTTTTTTATTCTTTTTTTATTTTTCTGCTTCTTTTATGTAAGTTCCTTCTTATTTGATCTGTTATCATGTAGCCTGGTCTGGCCTTCATCTTTGTTTGACTGTTTTTGTGCAGTCTTTGCCAATGTGTGTGTATTTGTTAACGTGTGTGTTCTAATTAACAAATAAAAAATAAGTTATAGAGAATATTAATATGTTAGTACAACCACGAGCCGCACAACATGTCCCCGAGCTGCAGTGCAAGGCCATTTTTGTAAATTTCGGAGGATTTAGTAAAACACGCTTCTAACGTGTGTATGCTAAAACCGCCAACTCTAACTGAAAACAATAGCGCAGTCAAACTTCCGGTTGCTATACCGGAAGTTCCACCCATAACTCGTTTTACGTCAGCGGTATAGGATGGATAACCAGACAAAAAAACAGAGCAGTTGGACACAACCCGGGTTAGCATGGGTTAGCATCATCTCACCGCTACGCTCTAGTACCCCGCCCCTCCACACTACGGTTCATACCGGTCTCGGGCAATGCCTATAAAATGAAGTTACGACTTTTATTCCCGTAAAGTTATGTTTGTACTCTCATGATAAGACAATCTTTTCTCGTAAATATACAATTTTATTGTTGTCAATTTACGACCTAATTCCTAGATGATCTTGATGTATTTGTTTTCTCTGCACTGGAAAAATGTCCAAGTAAAGGCTCTATATTTACCTGCTATCAAATTGATATCAAACATTGTAGCGCCGCCCACTTCTATTATACAGTGCAGTACATTATAATGTGTTTATTTTAAATGTAATCATACACAATACAATGTTTTTACGCCTGTAATGACTTCATATTTAAATTAATTTAATTCACATTTAATTTCTTTATGAACATATGTTTGTATATTTATTACTATTACTCGTTTACATATTTTAACACTTTTTTAAAACCTTTTTTCATCACATACGCCATCAGTTTTTGTTTGTAATCGTTCTCTTTTTGGCACTCCAATACACAAACTATTCTGTTACAGTAATTATATTTCGTTAACGTTCACCTCATCAAGCGTCATCAAGCAAAGACACACGCGGGGTGGCTTTGTTGCCTAGGTAACCGACCCCACGCCAACTGTGTTGTCAAGGCGCGTGCTTTACGTCCTCGTCAGCTGTCGACGTCGAAATACCAAGTAATACAGCACCGTCCAGCTGTTTGGTTTATACAGCTGTTCGGAAAATTAATCGTTCCCAGGTGGCGGAATGGCGAGGAGAAATAAGAGAAACAAGACACATTCCGAGTCTTCGAGCAAGGCCGCGGTGAGATTTTTCACGTCTTCGCCGTCACTTTACGGCTATGTCCTTCGTGCTCAATTACGACTTTGCCGTTCCAGTTTGAATCGCTTCGCATTGAATTCAGAACGCCGGCAACTGCTGTTCTTCTTCTGGGATCCCCCGAGGAAGACATTTTAGTCGTAGCATGTGAAGCCATCTATCAATTTGCCGAGGAAGGTGCATAAAACTAAACTACATCGCCATTGAGCCGCATAGGTGTATTCGTAATTAATTGTTTTTTGTCTCCCCCTGCTGTTAGGAGATGGTAACAAGGTTCAGTTGATGGAACTTGGAGCATTGGAGCCTCTCAGCCAGCTCATCAATCACACCAACAAGATCATCAGACGCAACGCGATCATTGGACTGGGCGTCATGGCTACCAATAGTATGTGAAAAATATCAGTGTCATCCATACAGGAATGAATATGTTGACTATTAACGGTGTGGTTACTTCAAGGTACAGTGAGGAGTACCCTGCGTAACATTGATGTCATTCCATCAGTCATTAGCAGGCTGTTAATTGACGGTTAGTTTTGTAGACACAACGAATCTACGCCCTGAAGCATTTCTTGTCTTATTATTTATAGTGTTTATGATTTATAGACACTTCCGTCCAAGAGTTTGGGACCCTGTGCCTGTCCTCTCTGTCAATGGAACCCTGCTGTAAACGCCAAATTGTTGACAGCAATGGCCTGCCGCAATTGCTCAAGTTTCTTTCCAATTCAGACCCAGATATTCAGAAGAACTCTTTGGAGACCATCCACAACTTGGTCGGAGTGAGTCCAAATCCAACCGATATCATCCCTCAAAAAGCAACAATTGTTGTAATTTTCTTGTTTGTGTCTGTGAAGGACGAGCAAATCTGCCCCGCTGTTATAGAGTTGCACGGGATAAGTCACCTACTCCTGCTGCTCAGGTCAGCCTTCACCGTCATTCAGCAGCTGGCTTTGAAAACACTGCATACATTGGCTGTCAATAACAAAGACACCCAGAGCACCTTCAGGGAAGAGGAGGCGTTCAACATATTCATCAATATCCTCAATGATAAGGTTGGTAAGTGTGTTCCTTTTTGAGTGTTTACATGGACCAAAGTTACAAAATAGTTCTATTCCTTTACAGGATTTAACTGACCTCCATGCCGAGACCTTGCAGGTTCTAGCCAACAGTATTAGCGACATTGACAGTTTCAAGGTGATCCAGAATGCAGGAGGAATTGCCACTTTGATGGAGCTTGTCCTGCCCACCAAACTGTCCGAAAGCAGTTCCACTTCTGTGAAATACAGCAATAATGAAATCCAGTCCATGGCGGTGAACTGCATCGCCAGGGCCGCTCAGAACTGTAAGCACACAACATGTGACAAAATATGTTGCCGTGGTGTGTAAAGTCACACAAAGGCGCGTTTTTACCAGTAAATCATTTACACTGCCTGGCCAAAATAAGCCGCCACCTGGATTTAACTAAGCAAATACTTCCTGCAGTTGGTCAGGTCTAGGTTCAGCAAAGCTATGTGCTCAAAGAATGAGGTCAGCTGACTACCTGAACGACCAAAAATCTATTGGTGGTTATTCCACCAATGGATTTTTTTCTTCCCCGATGGCACGGGCATATTCCACGATGACAATGCCAGGATTCATCGGGCTCAAATTGTGTAAGTGGTTAGGGAGCACGAGATTATTTTCACACACGGAGTCCAGACCTTAACCCCACTGAGAAGCTTTGGGATGTGCTGGAGAAGGCTTTGCACAGCGGTCTACCATCATTGAAAAATGAATGCCACACTAGATGGAAATAAATCATGTGACATTGCAGAACCTTACTGAAACAATGCCACAGCGAATGCGTGCTGTAATCAAAGCTAAAGGCAGTCCAACCAAATATCCAGTCTATGATCTTTTTTGTTTTGCCCAGGCAGTGTATAAATCCTGCTGTTTCATGGTTGAATACAGCCCATTATATGTAAAATATGTGCATATAGCAAATGTGTACTCTTTTTTTCTACACTGCACATTTTCAAGCATAAAAATGGTTCAATGAGCTAAAATACACATACAGTATAAAGCATTTGGAAGATGGATTTAAAGATGTTGTGATGGTATGTAGTATTCTACACTGGTCACTAGGTGTCAGTAAGCACCAAACAGGCTCGCTGGAAGAACAGGCTTTTATTATGGGTTTGAATGATCTCACAACAGACTCAATAATCCCTACAAGAGCTACTGTTGCGCATCCAGTTAGCTCCCCTAGCACCAGAACACATTGGCAGCAACACACATGAGAACAAGGCTTATTTTCTGTGTAAAGGTGACATATAGGGGTGTTATTTCATAT
The DNA here is from genome assembly GCA_024372805.1 of Oostethus manadensis. Taxonomy (NCBI): domain Eukaryota; kingdom Metazoa; phylum Chordata; class Actinopteri; order Syngnathiformes; family Syngnathidae; genus Oostethus; species Oostethus manadensis. The sequence goes on along the minus strand of QODF01000043.1, from coordinate 5,860,944 downwards.
TTAGTGGGCTCTAATGTTAAAAACATTTAAAAGATCAAAAACGTTTATAAAAAAATATGCTCTAAATACAAAAATATTCTATTTACAAATAAAGAATGCTACTTGGCAAATTTGCATCAAATTAATTAGTTGTAAAGGAGGGATTACTACCATGTCAAGTGAATTGCTGCACATATATTTTCAGTTTGAAAAAGATCATCAGGTTGTTTCATATTTGTGGTTTAGAGGTTTTTCTTTACAAACCAACAGGTGATGCCATACCACATTGCGTCAGAGCTTTTCTTACAGTCACTCATACACACTAGCAACCTGGAAAGACAAATGTGTGTCAAAGCAAGTTAGCAAATAACAGAGGAGGAGTTAGAAGATAATGGTGATCAATGAAACAGAGTCTTCTTACCACTTCAGACCACTTCCTACCATGATTGAAATTTTGAAATTTAGTGCCGTCTTATTTTTGTGTCAATATGGTCACATGTTCCATCATAAAAACTCTAACTCTAATGTGTATGATTGTATAGGCTATACTGTATGTCTGTATGTGTACAGCTGACCTGCACCAATTCCTGCACGACCAAAAGGTTGAGAAGGTTCTGGTAGATTTTCTGTCTTCTGGGGCCAACGACTGTGCCAAAACATACGGTTGTGAAGCTGTGGCCACCTTGAGCTCCTTCCTGCCCAGCAAAGATGTCTTCAGAGATTTTGGTATTTGCACAAAATACACAATTTGCACCAAAATTAGGTGCATATTTGATTTAGTGGCATTTCTTTCATTCAGGTGGTATACCTGTTGTAGTGCGGTTACTGAAGGGTAAGAGTTCAGTGATAAGAGATCATGTTATCCAGGCTCTCGCCAACCTCACATCTGGAAACCATCTCAACACTATGTAAGAGAGACAAGATATATATTCATACAATACAATGCAACACATATAGCAGATTTATAACATGTGTTTACCTTTATTTCGTACAGTTAATACATGTTATTGATTAAATACATTTTTCCCCCTCCTCTCATTATTTGTTTCCTCACACACGCAATACACACACTAGTGACCTAACAAGTCTGTTTTATCTATGTGGTATCATCAGGGCAGTATTTAAGGCAGGAGGACATACGATGCTTGTGCTGAGGCTCCGTGACCCTTGTCCTAAGCTAGTGGCCAATTCTGTAGCCATACTCGGCAGGATGGCGGCACAGGAAGAAATACGACGTCAGGTGATATTGGAGGGAGTCGTACCGGCACTGGTGGACCCTTTAAAATCGACAGACACGGAGGTCCTGATCAGTACCTTGTTGTGCATCTGTGAACTGGCCTTTGAGGAAGATGCCAGGGCAAAGGTCAGTTGTTAGCAATCACTGAACTAGAGCCCAATCTAATGAGAGACAGTTTTAGTGTAGGCACAGCATAATAAGACAGATAGCAGTGTCAAATGTCAGAGTATGACAATTTTTGGAGCAGTTCTACAATAATAAACATGAAAATATTACATTACCGGCAGTAACTTACGAAAGAGAATTTTGGTGCATGCATCCCAATAAATCAGGGGTGTCCAAAGTGCAGCCCCGGGGCCATTTTCAGTGTGCAGCTAGTTTTTTATTGGTCATCGACATTCCAAAAATGTAATTAATGCAATATATTAGGTACAGTGACGTACGATCAGGAGAGGCCGAACCCCCCCCTGTATGATTCCAATCGTTTTTAACATTTTCTTAAGTAAAAATCACTGAATTTCCTGATCAAATACGGGGCAAAAAGCTCTTCTCTACTTAAGTCCATTAAGTGCACAAGCTAAACCTGTTATCTGAGCGCACTTCACCTTTCATGTCACATCTTTAATGACGTCTTTGTGACATCATCATTTCTGCTAATCGAACGATTGAGGTGCATGTCGATGCTGTTCTTCCATAGAAAGGACAGCAGTTTTTTTTACACCGGAATCAGCTGGAGCTAACTGTATCAAAAAGTCAAATGCAAAAATATTTTTATGCGCCGCTGAATGAATGAATGTACCTGACTGCCAAGTTGGAGGATCGTATAGCCAAGCTCATCTGAAGGTCATCAGACTTTTCCAACAAAGTATCAGAGCTTTTCATGGAAAAGGATAGGGGACATGTACTTGACATTCAAATTAAAGGCGAGACCACAAATGTTTTCAGCTTGTAAAAAATAAACACATAGGACTAAAAGTATTTGGAAACAACATTTTTTTTATATCCACTTAATGAGTAACATGTGTTAGCAAACCACAGTCATGAACCTCACAGCACGCCACTGGTTCCATTCTACACAAAGCTAACACGCTGATGTTCTGTTCGGATAGCTTAGCATATATTAACTTACAATGGATTGGTTTTAGCATTTTTAATGCACAAAATGTACCAAAGTGGGCCACCACATCCTTCAATTGTCACATACGAAGCCTCAGTGCAAAAGGTTTGGACACCCCTGCATTAGATTGTTTAAATGAAATGACAACCTAATATTTGAATCTTTCAAAATAGCTGCGAAGCGTTCGGGGTCTCAAACCATTGGTCAGTTTGCTGCGTTCCAGTCACATGGAGGTGCTGCGCTGCGCGTGCATGGCGATCAGCGTGTGCGCAAAGGATGAGCTCACTGCTCTGGAAATGTGCCATTTTGGGTGAGATGCTGCAATCACAGTATGGGTACTATACTATAGTTAGGTTAGAAATAAGGATGTCCGTATTGAATGATATGGGCATAAAAATTAGATATTGGATGATATTGATATCTACAGAACTACAAAGCTTAGCTCAGTATGTCTGTGGCTTGCAATTATTTGTATATGCTGGACAATATTGGTTTATGGGATATTGGTTAGAAAGCCAATTGAGCATCTTTAATTGGAAAAAACTAACAAGCCATTATTGGGGTAAAGACATTTGTTTCTGTGTTTCAGAGCCTTGGAAATCCTTCAAGACATCAACCTGTCAATCAATCGTAGGAGCAAGTTCACAGAGTACGCCTTGATCAGCCTGCTCAAATACAACCTGTCTCTCAAATATGGTCTGCTTGGTTATTTGACCTCTGGTGATACCATCACCAATGGCTTCTATGATGCTGGGAAGGTGTGTGTTTACTTCAGGGGTGTCCAAAGTGTAACCTCGAGGCCACTTTTTTTTTTATTGGCGTGGGGCACATTCTAAAATTATCATTAAGCAAAACAACAAAAAAAAAACAGCAAAAATGAAAACATCCCCAGTAATTTGACAAAATTTTAAGAGAAAACAAGTGTTAATTTTACAAGAATAAGGTAATATGTGAAAGAATAACATTTTAGTAGCATAAAGTTTAAATATAAAAAATATTTACCAACAAAAGAGAGACAACAAAACAAACAAACAACAAAAATTAGGTATCGGATAAAGTTATATAGTTATTAAGAATTAAGGCAAAATATAAAGTCAAATGGGAGCTGCACAGTGGTCAGCACGTTGGCCACACAGGAGATTTGGAAGACCTGGGTTCGAATCTCCTTTTGGCATCTCAGTGTGGAGTTTGCATGCTCTCCCCGTGTGTGCATGCATTTTTTTCCCACCAAAAACATGCATGTTAGGTTAATTATCGACTCTAAATTGACCATAGGTATGAATGTGAGTGTTACTGCTTGTTTGTCTGCCCTGCGATTGGTTTGACCAGTCCAGGGTGTACCCCACTACTTGCCCAAAATCAGCTGGGATAGGCTCCAGCATACCTGCGACCCAAATGAGGATTAGCGGCATAGAAAATGAATGGATGAAAGGTGATAAGCAAATTTACAGAAAGTTGGAAAATAAAAAACAGGCATAGACATAGTAAAATTTAATTTCACAAAAATAAAGTCAAAATATTAGGAGAAAATGTTGCCTTCTAACAAAAAAGCAGCAATTTGAGGAAATTAAAGGATGTTAGTTTGGTTGCAAAGAATTGACATTAAATATATTTTTTTTAAATGTCATATCAGAAACAAAACAAAATAAAAAGATGCTTGAAAAATTAGGTTTGGGGTAAAAATTATGGCAATAAAGTCAAAATATGTGAAAAAAGTCTTGGAACTAAGACAATTTTTAAGACAAGATGGAACTTCAAAATGATATCACATATATGACAAAGCTGAGATACATTTTTTCTTAAAATGTGTATAACTTCGTAGGATATGTACATGTGATGGTTTATAAAATAGCAAAGTGTCCTTTGCATTCTTCCTTTTTCAGTATGTGGCACTGGGTGGAAAAGGTTTGGGCACCCCTGGCTTAGTTTATGTGCATTACAAAATATTTGTTTTTGGAATTGTTATCATGAAAATTGTTCTTTCTTCAGGTTTGGTTTGGTCAGAAAGTTTTGACTTTAAAGGAACTGTCCATGGAGCCAATAAATAAAGAGCGGCCCGTCATTGTCGTGAACTCAAATGTGTAGGAGTTTCATCCATATGATAGCCCAGTACAGTTTGGCCCAGATGTGCTGACATTATATGCTTTCGGTTTTATTAGAAGGAGCAACGAAGCGCAACAGAAAGATGAGGCTCAGCTGCAGTCTTCGCAAGAGAGAAAGGTGATGGATGACGTCTCATTGCAGTTTCTGGTTAAAGAGGTCAAAGAGTCTGAGCTGCTTTTGAAAGATGAAGAGGCACAATACGCTGCGTTGGCATGGTACTAAGTGAAGACCGCGAACACAATGCATCCTTGCTGCGCTGTATAATCTGTGCTCCTGTCTTTGGATGGCAGGTATGTAAGCACTGCCATGGGCGGAGCAATTGAGAGAGAAGAATTGGACACATTTGCATGGATGGAGCATCTGGATGACCTCAAGCATCAGGTGAAATGTAATGTGATTCCTATTGGCATGATCAGAAAAGGAATCCATTGTCACAGGGCGCTTCTTTTCAAGGTACAACATCTACTCGCATACACTTTTGTTTTCTCTGTAATAACGGCATCTACACTCATCTGTCTGCAGTACTTGGCTGATTGCATTGGCATGAGGTGTACTCTGGTTCGAGGTGACTACAACCGAGCCTGGAATGAAGTACTCGTCTACAAAGAAGACTCCTCCAGGGATGAAAACTCTCCACAGCCGTGTTGCTACATTGTGGACCTCATGCACCAGCCTGGAAATTTACTGGAGGTCAATAGTCCTGCTGCCAGTGTTTACCAAAGTCTATAGAAGGGTATGGAGTATAGAATCCATTAATGTATCCCATTTCTTCAGTATTACCTGTATGCTAACTGGAAACTATTAGTATGCTCCTAGTTCTGTGCTGGTTTATTTGTGTAAAAATGTGGGCCAAATGTCACAATAAAGGGAAATTTCACGTGCTAGTTCCCATAAAGAAAATGTCGAAATCTGAGCCCAGTTTAGAATTTTAACTACATGTACCAAATGTCCCAATGAAGAAAATTTAACCCACGTTCCATTGAAGGAAACGTCAAAATTTGAGCCCACTAAAGGGAAATTCTAGACAACTATCGCAATAAGGTCAATGTCAAAATCGGAGCTGAATGAAAGTGAATGTCAAAATTGTAGCCAAATGTCATGACATTGACGATGACATTGACAAAATTTTAGCCTACCCTCTCAAGGGAAACATCAACATTTTAGCCAAATGTCTCACTATGTTAACTTTCCAAATCTGAGCCCACTGGAGGCAAATGTCAACACTTTAGCAAAATGTCTTGGTGTAGAAAAAGGTCAAATCAGAGCCAACGAAGAGAAATTTTAGCCAAATGTCTCAATAAGGCAATCCGTGGTACACTTGTTACCATACCATACAAATGTTATAAGTCAAAATGTTATCCAAATGTCAAAACTGTGATACACATTGTGATAAATGTCAAAATGACCCAGTCTTCACCTAGTGATTGTTTTGTCTCCTGTTGTAGGGTTGAACTAGAATGTTTTGGGGTTTTTTTCTGTTAATAAAATTCTAAAAAATATTTAAATAAAAGAGAAAATCATGTCGTGGAACATTATACACACTGCCCAATCTAATTTGGGGTGTAATATACTACATCACACTGCCTCTCAAATATTGCTACATGATTGTGTGTTCGGTCTTGCACTTTGTAGACGGTCCCTACTGCGGCGGTTGCTCCGGGTAACGACTGTTAGGTATTGAGCGAAACCTGAGCTCATTATCTGCATGGAAGTGTATTTGCGCCATTCCTGTCTCCTATTTGCGCTATTGAGGAGAAATTCATCCGAAGCGAGTCACACTGGGGGTAAGCTCAACTGTGTCGTCACCGTGAAGCGCACGTTTGCTGCTTTGGTCACGAGGGAAGCCGACTGTGCTAAAAGGTCACCAAAGTTAGGCGATGACGTAGCCCGGGTGACGTACGTCACCGAGACTTGTTCTCGCCGCGCTCGTGCGCCACCCGTTGATAATTATGGAAAAGTTCGGCGATTTCAATCCTGCCCAGTTGTTTAATGGTGTTCTTTCCAACAAAATAAAATAAAATGCCCCCAAACGCAATTGCTTCTGTGCATTCACAGGCTCCGAACGTTCATGAAGTGCTGCTACACAAGTGTGGCTGTTGTGCAACAAAGACACTCACAGGCGGCACAATGGACAAAAATAAGAAAGAAAAAAAGTCCAAATGTGATACTCCGTGCCACACGGTGAGACACTCAAATTGGTGAAAAACAACACGCTTTTTTTTGTGCCTCACGCCGTACGAATTGTCATCTTCCAGTTTGGGCCATTTCACGTCAACGTCAAAACAGCAGCAACCGTAATTCTTCTGCTAAGATGTCCTGAAGACGACATTGTGGTTACTGCATGTGAAACACTCTTCGCTTTTGCAGAGGAAGGTGCTGGGAATGATTTGCGACGCGCATGCACATTGGGCTCTTCTACTCATACTTGTGTTTTGTCTCCCCCTGCTGGCGGTAGATGATAACAAGGTTTCTCTAACGGAGCTTGGAGCATTGAAGCAGCTAAGCCGGCTCATCAGTCACAGCAGTGAATTGATCAGACGCAATGCATTCTTGATTCTGGGCAGAATGTGCACCAACAGTATGTAAAGCACATACATGCACACTTGCTTGGTAGATATTTACGAGTTCAAATGCGTTGTCCCTCAAAGGTGCTGTTGTCAGTGCCCTGCAACAAATGGATATCATCCCATCAATCATTGACAGATTATCACTTGATGGTTAGTTCTCTCAATCTCCTCTCAACAATCTTGACAGTATATTTTACTGATGGCATGCCACCTTCTCCAATAAGACTTCATTATTCAAGACAACGGGACCCTGTGCCTATCCTTTTTGTCCGTGGGTCCTCGCTGTGCGGTCCAGATTGTTGACAACAACGGTCTGCCGCCATTAATCAAGCTCATTTCCAGTGCAGAACCAGATATTCAGAAGAACTCCCTCGAGACCATCTACTACCTTGTTCAAGTGAGTCCCCAGGCATCGATATTAATGCAGTACTATGAAAATCTAACTTTTTAGTCGTTGCTGTGTTGCAGTGCTAGGGGAGCTAAGTGAGGGGCGGACAGGAAGTGGCGTCGGGGGTTTGGAGTTAAATTTTAGATTGGGTATACGTTCGCAAAAGTAGCTGGTGTGGGGAATTTTGTGCGTGTTAAAATAAAAGCCTGTTGTCCTGGAGATCAAGTATTGTGTGTCTCACTGAACATTGCATTAACCTTACTGACACCTAGTGACCAGATAGAATACTACATATCATTACAACGTCTTTGACTACACCTTTTGAATGTCTAATTGTATTTTTCTTAATTTCTTCATGATGTGTGAAAAAGCTTGACTTAAGCAAACATATTCGAAATTTGCTTAAATATGCATTGAAAAACTAAACTAACAGCACAATTTATTTATGAGTGTGGCTGTGAAGTTGGAAGTGCAAAGTCGTAAGGCATTATTGTACTGACTCCAGACAAAACCGAGGCAAGTTTTTCCATAGGAAACAACGTTAATCCAATAAATCTGTTCACAACACCTAAATATAGAGAAAAAACATTTCATAGAGAATAATTATACTAGATGGAACTTATTGTTGTTGACATCATGCCCAATGATGGTTTGCACTCCAAAGTTTAGTTTGAAAAACAGTATTTGAATGTTTTTAACGTCTTCTCTTTGACTCTGCCCTGCTATGTCAACAAAGAACAGACAATTTTCCTCTGCAGTACGCGAGTTGGGCGGGATCCCGAGCCTTCTGGAGCTGCTCGATTCGCCCTACGCTGTTATTCAACAGCTGGCTTTAAAAACACTACAAAAGGTCACCGTTGATAAAGAGTCCCACGTCATTCTAAGAAAAAAGCAAGGGCTTGATAAGCTCATGGAGATCCTCAAAGACGAGGTAGGTGTTTTGTGAATCTCTTCTTGTTGCTTCCTTGTTGATTTCGACTGTTTCTATCCCTCACAGAACTTGGAGGACCTTCATTTTGAGACCTTGCAGGTTCTTTCTAACTGTATAAATGATAGGGAAAGTTTACAGCTAATCCAGAATAAAGGAGGACTCACCCTGCTGGTAGAGCTTCTTCTTCCCCCTCAGTTACCTGAAATGGAGTCTGATTCCGAACCTGTTAAATGTGTCAGTGATGAAATCTACGCCAGTGCTGTAAAATGCGTCTTCAGGGCTACTCAGCACTGTAAGCGCAGAACAAAACATTGGTATTTTCGTGATGCTGGTCTTATTTGTCGTGCTTCTGTTTATCTGTGCAGCTAACAGTCACAAAGCTCTTCATGAGCTGAATGTTGAGGGGATTCTGCTGGATCTTCTGTCAGATGGCAACGATTGTGAGAAATCATACGCTTGTCAAGCTGTGGCTGCCATGAGCTCCTTCCTGGCCAGCAAAGAACACTTTAGGGAATTAGGTACCGAATTGATGCAAATATGAAATATAAATGTCATGGAGACAGGCCGTGTTATATTCTAGAGATTTATATGTTTCTTGGCGTATAACATTGTGGTCAACACAGCACTGACACAAAAATATGAAACCCTGACATTCCCAGCAGAATCATGTGCGATTTTAGTTTTTTTGTGTGTGATGCAGATGTTTTTCCTGTTCTGGTACGCTTACTAAATAATGGGAATTTGGTGTTGAGAGGGGAAGCTGTACAGGCGCTTGCCAACCTCACATCTGGAAACAAACTCAACACTTTGTAAGAGAGACAACATGGACAAAATCTACTTTTTATAGCGTTTCTTAAAAACAAGTCTGTCATCTTCAGGGCACTGTATGAAGCAGGAGGACTTAAGCGCCTTGTGAAGCGACTCGGTGACAGCTGTCCCAAAACGGTGGCCAATGCTGCAGCCATGCTTTGCAGGTTAGCAGTACTGGAGGAGGATATTCAACATGATGTGTTGTCCCGAGGAGCCATGCGAGCCCTGGTGAAGCCTTTACACTCAATGGACACACAGGTCCTCATCAATGCTACGTTGTGCATCTGTGAACTGGCGTTTCACGCGGATGCCAGGGCACAGGTTAGTGTGTATGTGTATGTATCAACTCACTTTTGAAAATTCAGTACAAGTCAAATAAAGTAAAAGTACCGACCCTGCACCGAAGACATGTAATGCGAAGGAAACAAATACTATACATAGTATAGTAACATTTTAATATTCCTAACCATCATGGAAGTATAAAGCGAGGTTAACCACTCTATACTGCGACTAAATAAATAAAACTTTAATAAAGTAAAACTACTCGTCAGTGGACAGATGTATCACAATACTGCAGAATTGTTAGCCAAAAAGACAAAAAAATTAATTATTGACTTTGGATTTTTTGTTGTTGCTTAAATTGATTACCGAAATGCGTGTAAAATAAATTTCAAAGGTAAAAATATAATGAATGTAATCCCTCACCACTTTACGCTTTTAATTTCATGTCTTCACATTATCGCAATTTTTCAAATACAGTATATGTCAATTAATAAATCCTGCTGTTTTTTAGTTGAATACAGCCTATTATTAGCAAAAAACAATTTCAATGCATATATAAGGAAGTGTTACGTTTATTTGGCCTTAATTAGGCATTTTCAAGCATGAAAACAGCTAAATGGACTAAAATCCAAAAATAAGGCCTTCAGGAGACACATTCAAGTGTCAGTAATTTCACTGTAATGCTCAGTGAGACACACAAGCACAAGACTGGATTGCAGGTTTGAATGATCTTAGAATAGGCACAATAATCCCTAGCACGGGCTACTTTTGAAGGCATAACCCACGGCAAGCTAAAACTCAACTCTGAACCTGTGTCGTTACTTCCTGTCCATCTCCCACTCAGCTTCCCAAGCACGGGCACATATTTACAGCAGCACACGCGAGCATGAGTCTTATTTTGTCTACTATATTGGGTATTACAAGTGAAAAAAGGCGTTATTTCTTGTCTAGAGGGCTCTAATAATATTACACACCAAAATTAGAGGTGGTGGACAGTTTTTTTTTAAATGCTTTACTACGAAAATATTCAATTTATCAATAAGGAATCCTCTCACTAAAATCACTGAACCCAAGAACAGCAATAAATGAGAGATTAATGTATATGAAATGTTTATAATTTATATTGCTTTACTTATACATGTAACATAGAACAGGTTGCAACGAAAAACAAACGATAACATAGCAGAAAAAGTGTTCACTTAAAAGAGCCGGCTTTCAGGAAGATTCACTTTTAAGACCCAGTTTTAAAAGCCAAATTGTTTGCCAACAGCCCTTACCTGCAAAAGACTCTTGTGGTGTTATTCTCTAGATGATATTCATACATTATGCTGCACATTTTTAAATGAGCATCTTTTCCAACATACTGCAGCTACGGCGAGCTGAGGGACTCAAGCCACTGGTCAATTTGCTGCGCTCCACTCACACGGAAGTGCTGCGCTGCACATGCATGGCAATCACTGTGTGCGCAAAGGATGAGCTCACTGCTGTGGCAATGTGCAAATTTGGGTAAGACGCTCAACCAACCATCGACATGCAGTATTTGCGTCGATTGCAAGTGTCCCAACACTTCTGTGGGCTACTGTGTTTCAGAGCGCTGGAAATGCTTCACGAAATCAACCAGTCGGAGACCAGTAAGACCAAGTTCAGCGAGATTGCCTTGAACAGTCTCATTCAGGCCAGCTTGTCTCTTAAATATGGCCTGACAGGTTGTTTGGCTTCCACAGATGTTATCACAGATGGTTTCTTTGATGCTGGGAAGGTTTGTGTGCGTGCTTCTGTTTTTTAAAATCTGCATCAATTAGGAACCTTACCGTAATACCTCTTTTTCAGTTCTGGTTTGATCAGAAAGTTTTGACTCTGGAGGAACTTTCCATGGAGCCAGTTAACCAACGCTTGACCATCATTGCTGTAAACGCATCAATTGAGTACGGATGCTTCATTGGTTTTGTCAGCTAAGGGAAGCATCGGGAAAGGACATTCTGGTCTTTTTACGTAGGAACCGTGAGGATGGAGCGCAGCAGTTTGAGTCTCCTCCGGGAAAGGTGATGGACGACGTCTCATTGCAGCTTCTGGTTAAAGAAGTCAAGGAGTCCATCCTGCTTTTGAATGACGAAGTGGAACAATATGCTGCCTTGGCAAGGTAACTATTTACTAGGTTGAACTCAAACACTACACTGAAGTACCGAGAAAGTAAAAAGTCCCAAAAGTTGCACCAATTGGAGCTCAAATAACGTTTTGTTTGGCCTCAAATTGGCCTCAAAAGTCAAATAAAAATGAATCTAAATATATGAACTCACGAGTTGATAGTGACCGCAAGTTCAACTCAATGAAAGAACAGCAGCCGTGAAGCTCGGGAGGAACTTTTTATGACCACACAGCCGTCAAGAGCCCAAAGACAAAAGAGCACATTCCGACCATCACAATTGATATACGGCATCTAACAAAATAAGGTTCTCAGAAAAATAGCTTCCCTTTGCAGTGGCTGGTTAGGCTAGGGGAAAGTCGTATACGCTACCAGTCAACTGTTTGTATACACTTTCTCATAGAGTAACATAGTAAAGTGTCTCCAAACAGTGTAACTCATACTGTGCTGTGTGGATATTTACGGTCACGGTTTGTGTATCAGGCGTGTATGCGATGCCATGGGTGGAGCGACGGAGAAAGAAGATTTGCACCGTTTCGGATGGCTGCTGCACATCTGCTTGCTCAAATGCCAGCTGCAGTGTAATGTGGTCCCCATCGGCATGATCAGCAAGGGATTCTACTGTCACAGGGCACTTCTTTTTAAGGTCAGTCCTCTAAATCGATCCTCCTACCGGCTGTTCACACGTTGACAACCGTCCTTTTCATGCAGTACTTGGCCGATTGCATCGGCATGAGGTGTACTCTGGTTCGAGGGGACAACAACCGAGCTTGGAATGAAGTACTCCTCTACAAGGAAGAACCCTCCAGCAGTGGAGTCTCTATACAGCCATGTTGCTACATCGTGGACCTCATGCACCAGCCTGGAAGCCTAATACGAGCCAATACCCCTGCTGCAATTCGATATAACAGTATATAGATTATTATATGGATTTTATTGCTAAGACTGTGCATGAGAAGGGAAACCCAAAAACACAGAATTAGGCCAAAAGCTAAAATCAGTATGAAAAAAACTCCAGTATCATCACAACTAATATTTTTGCTTTGTATTTATTTGTATTTTGATTTTAAGAGGATGCTATTTTTGTATCAGCTTGATTGCTTATGTTTTTCACATTCTGAACAATAGCATAAAAAAACATCCATAAAAACTATAATACAATGCAGTTTTGGCTTAAAGTACATTAACATTGACATTGTTAGATAACAAGCTCTCTTTTTCAAGACCCATTTTGGGCAAAAGAGACGGCATGACTACAACTTGAGCCATCCCACTATGCACAGAATAAACAATGTTATATTTAATGTTAAATGCAACATGAATTTCCAACAATAGGGGGCAACATTAAAATTGTCTGTTCATTTTCAATAGGAAAAATGTCACAAGAAAGATTACATTATGGAAAAGGCAAATTTTTCGAAAAGTCCTGATAGACAGCCTTCGTGTCCTGATTGAGCTGACTAAAAATGTCAAAATTTGAAGTGTTGTTAAGTAAAAATACAGAATGTTGAATGTTAAAATGTATAGGTAAGCTAAATGATTACAATGGAACCAAGGATGAAAAGAGCAACCACCAGGTTGGTAAACAAGCAAAAAAGGTTTATATTTGTGTCAATAGCTTTTCTTGTAATAATATAAAAAAGGTTTAGACATACAGTGGATCCCCACATACTCGTGATTCAGTATCCACACATTTGCGGCTGATATGTCAAAAAATGTTTGTTTTAACTGTTTTATAATAGGAAATTCTTTGGCCTGATTTTGGAATGATTTTTTATTTTTTTTTTAAATAGAAAACTTTTACAAATCTTTACACATGCACATCTCATTCCCCCTCAGTTGGTAATTTGAAAATACGTGAGAACACCTGTACAATGTGCAGCATACATGCACCTATGTTACAAAACCCACTGTTTTTATTCTTCACTGATGTTTTTTTTTGCCACTTTGATAGTTGGTCTTTGAACGCACCATAGTTGCGACGCAAAAGTGTCAAAAATACACTTTTATGGGGTTTTCCGGCCATTTGCTGGTGGTCTTAAGCGGGATAGAAAATGAATGAATAAATAGATTGATAAAAACAGATAAATAAAAACAGAGGTTTAAGGAGAAAAGGGTTAATATTTAAACTGGTCCTTTTTCAATATGAAAAGATTTGCCATTGGAAACATTAAGAAGAAACATGACTTTAGAAGTGACAGACTATGGCAATGTTGTGTCTGACTGTTGAGAAGATTAGTAAAATGATTATAAGGATAAGAGCATATAGAAAAAATATATAATATGCAGAAGAGCTAACAAACAATGGTGTACGTTTTACCACATGCAGAAAGTATTACGTCATACAAGATATGAGGAATCGGTTAGTTTTCTGATTCTTCTTGTTCTGTCAGTTATACACCATATCTTAAATATTTTTTGGCTCGATAGCTTTTGGACTTCGGCCAGCAATGAAAACAGTAAACCCAGTCCACTTTGACCTAGATTGGAGCAACCAACAAGTGGGACTTTCTGACCGGGTCACCCTGTTAACAGGCAGGATAAGCCAGTGTGGGCTTGTGGTGGCGTGAAGACTCACCACCTGTGCCTGTTGCACTTGACTTGAAGACTGCACGCAGCGAGCATGTCTCATCTGGTCACTTGCATCTTTGTTATTTCCAAACACGCGAGAGCTGGGCTGCCATTGTTGTCACGGTGGAGCATGCCGGTCTTTATCCGCCCTGTACACACACGTGGAGGTAAGATGTTATGTTGAGTTCACTGCACATTTGGAATTTATTTCCTACAAGAGTGGAATATTAACTTAAAATTCATAATAATCATAAGTAATATCATAGGCTTGCAATCTCTTACCCGCTATGACCAGACAACGGATTGGCAAAAGAAACTTACTCCTGAGCAGTATGTAATCACTCGAGAGAGACGCACAGAAGTGGTGAGTCACACACACGCACACTTCAGTAATTGCAATATTTTAAAATGCAACTTAAAAACAAGCCACACGTCACAAGTGCCACTTCACACACAAGTCAACACAGTCCTAGCTGGACTTTGCCCTTCCTTGCCCTTATATTGTTGACCTGGGAGGTCATGTTCAGCCAGCATGGCCGCAAACCTTTGGTTTACCTTGAGGAGTGCTGCAACAGGCAAGTTCAGGTGTACATGAATTGTCACGCACGGTATTTACTTCACAGATCAACAGATTATCTGCATTATATCAAATAAATCATATAAATGTTTTTGACCAGCATCTTTTTGCATTATATCCTTTCTATCTTTGACTTGTGGTTTCCTAGTAGAAACAGCAGAGGGCTCCTTTTAACCTTTAAAGAAACTTCCAAAGGTCCAGGAAGGCCATGTAAAAAAAAAAAAACATGTTTAAAAAAAAACAATTAGTGAAATCGCATCACCCATGAGCTGATGAATGAATGATAGCCAGAGAGCCTCACTAGCCAGGACAGTGTGGTCACATCGCCAGCTCACTGTGGGATGGGAAGCGCAAGGAGGAAATGCCAACCGTCATACAAACGACAGGGCAGTTTGAGTCCTTGGGTAAAATCAAACCATTTGTTTGTAATGCAGTAGAGTTAAATGCTGTACAAATAAATGTTGTAGATGTATTTTTGTAAGCATAAAGACAAGTAAGTAGACGTGTGTTTTTGTGGATAATGCAAAAAAAACAAAAAAAAACCCAGGCCAAGACCCCCATTACATTCTGGTGCTGGGCTTAAACATATGTTTACATGTGTTCCCTTCAGCCCTTCAGTGGGATCTACCTAAATCACTATGAAGTGGGGATGTACCACTGTGTCTGCTGCGATTTGCCACTCTTCAGGTAACTCTTGGAGTCAATTATTTAAAAGTGAAAATACATACTGTAGGACATATCCAAGTATTCTCAGGGCATTGTATCCATTGCAACTGGAATGTTCAAGCTGTCTTAGAAGATGTTTCTCCTCTTACCCGAGAAGGCTGCATCAGTTCATGCTCAATGACTAGATAGAACATCGTACTCCGTGGGAATGTATTGATTTGGCGTTATGGTGAGTTCAAATCTGTCTTTATCGCTCTTTCGTTAGCAATATTTAGCACTTTCAGCAACCCCCCTCATCCCTCACCAGGCCGATGCAAAATTGTCAAGCGTTGACCGGCACGGGGATGATAAAAAAGTTGGGGACCCCTGTTCTAAGGCATTCTGAACAATCCAGTTGGGATCAATGCAAACATCTCTAGAGCTGTCTGTCCTATGTAGTCTTTAAGCTCGGACTGAAAACGCCTGCTTGGAAAAGAGATAAAACATCCTCTAAGACAACCTGAACAGTCCAGTTGGAACTGATTCAAGGGTCTCTAGACTTGTCTTCAGACTCGAGCAGTCCTATCTAATCTTTGATCATGAACTAATGAAGCCTGACCCGATGAGAGACAAAAATGTCCTGAACAGTCTAGTTGCAATTGAGTACCTTGAGTCTCAGCCCAATTCTGATCAATTCGGTGTTCTGAGAATACAATGAATGAGAATATTCATAAGCATACTAGTTTTCTTAGGACAAATTACACCTTATACTGTTATGTACTGTTCTTGTCGTCATAGCTCAGAGTCCAAATATGATTCTGGGATGGGTTGGCCATCTTTCAAGGAGGCTCATGGAACGTGGGAGCGAGATGAAAGCCACTCCTCCATCATCCGTCGCCCTGACAACAGCCTGGGTAGCGCCAGCACGGAGGTGCTTTGTAAAAATGTGAGTGCTACACTTCTACATTTCTTTGTAGCTTTGATACACACGTTTTTTTTTTCTTGCAGTGTGACGCCCACTTGGGTCATGTGTTTGATGACGGGCCAGACCCGACTGGTCAACGGTTTTGTATAAACAGCGCGGCCCTCAACTTTAAACCCAGAGAAAACAACAAACCTGGAGGGGATGAGGACAAGTGACACAATATTTGGCAACATACTGTATCATCTCTTATCATGTTAACATTGGTTTATGATGTATCATCTTCATTTTGCTTCTGTGTTTTCAATGAAAATGGCCCACAACATTGTTTTTTTCTTAATAAATTTTCTTTATCTTAATGTATCATAAGTACCAGTTTGCCATCTGCTTACAACTGAAGTTAATGCTGCCCCCTAGCGGCTACAACCCACATATCATCATGGCAGTTAATATTTAACTGAACATGTCATCCTCTGTTGCCACAGTGTTTGTCTCTTACATTGTTAGCTATTTTGTGGGAACTACACACCGCAGGGAAGCCGTAGAAGCAAAGAAGAAGATGACAGGCATATGGAAGTGTACACTAACCCTGGCAGTGTTGCTCTTCCTATGTCTCTGGGGGGCCAGCGAGGCTGTAGGTGGTGCAAAGAGTCGGCCCAGACCCAAAAGACCTCCCAAAAAACCAAAGGTTGACCCTATTGACCCGACGCTGCCTCAAATGAATATAGACATACAACAGGTGAGGATGACAATTACAATGATTGCCTGACTGCTGGAAAAAAATGGTCTCATGTTTGCTTATTCAAGAGTCAGCATGGGGTTTGGCCAAAAAGGAGGTTCTTGTGTAACGTGTGTCAATATGGTGGATGGGGAAATGGAACATTTGGAAGATGGGAATCTGTGTTAGATAATAGAAGAGTACTAGTACTTTGTTTTATTGACACTGTCGCAGATGTATTCATGTCATTTCATGTTTAATGTTGTGATTTTAGTATAACTGGTGTATAACCGTACTGTATCATATATGTATTATAATACCCCAAAACTAAACATACACAGTGCAGTTCAAGACCATTAAATTAACATAATAATAACAATAATAATAATAATTATTATTATACTCACAAATATATATGCAACATTGCCATTACGTTATTTATTACTATCATTAGTGAATTAGTTACTATTATTACTATGATTAGTATTTATAGTAGTATCTCAAATAGAAATTGACTACTTAAGAACTAATAACAAAATCTCTGTATGTTTATTATATAGACATACAGTATATATTAGATGTTTATTAATATATTTTACTATTTTTTAGATTTATTGTTAGGAATTTTCTTCATATTAACATTATTATAGTTTTAATTTTGTTCTACTACTTATGTTGGTACTGTTAATGTTCTACTATAAATAATGTTAATACAAAAATAATTCATTCATTCATTTTCTATACCGCTTATCCTTATTAGGGTCGCGGGTATGCTGGAGCCTATCCCAGCTGGCTATGATAATATAATAAATAATATAAATAATTTGTTAGTATTAAATATTGGTCTGCAGTACAATAAAAAGTGAATATTATCTATTATTTTTATTAGTTTTTTGTACTGACTGTCATTTACTACTACTACTAGTAGTATACTAATACTAATACTTCAGTATTATTATAATTATTAGGTCTGTCAAATGATTAACATTTTTAAATTAATTAATCACCATTAATTAAATGAATGTGGCTCCCAGGACGAGGAGGATAAGGTGTTGGAATTACACTGCTGTTGACGTTGTTCATGTCAGAATAAAGTTATAAAAGAGCGGCAGACTCTGCGGGGAGCTACACTGTGCCGCCGTCTGCCGTGACAACACAGAGGCGTGGCTTGCCAAGATGTGAACGCGTTAATCAAGCAAATTTGCGGCTGACATTAACGAGCTATTTTTGACAGCCCAAATTATTATTGATGGTAGAATTGGTATATTGTAGATATAGAAGTGCATTAGTGGTTTCATGACAATGAATTAGTAACATGTTATCAATATTGTTTTGGTGCATTTAAGATGACAGGAATGTGGTACCTTCTCAACACGGCCTCCAAATGTTCCTATCTGATCAACCACGGAACCAAGGTGGAACCCACCGTCATGGTCCTCACATTGTCCCCCACTTCAAATGAAACCATCTTGGTTAGCACTAAAACACGCCAGTGAGTACAATAAGCGATCGGGGTTGAAGTATCTCTGCAAATTTGTTGCTGTGAGTTCCAGCTGTACAAACAACCGCTGCTCTTCTCATTCCTCAGTAACCATCAGTGTTGGGAGATATTGCAGATGTACAAACTCACCCCCACCCCAGGACATCTGATACTTCCAGGTCTTTCAATCTTATTGACCAAGTATTATTACTGCACTATTTTGGATATATACGTGTAATAATCTCTATTAGGATCTCGGGCCGAGCTGAACATTGATATCGTAATTGGAGAGACGGACTACAGCTCCTTCGCAATCTTGTATTACCAGAAACAAGGCAAGATCACCATGAAACTCTATGGTAAGCTGCACTCTTTCATTTTCTTTTTTTTTTCTCACTCTTTTGCACTCTTTCATTTTCAAATGAAGAGATAGAAGTGGTGAAAGTGTTTTTGTGCTTTGCATACAGGCAGATCTGTGGACAACTTATCAGAACCAATGCTGAGCAAGTTTGAGCAGCTCGCTGAAAAGCAAAGCTTGGGTCTGGCGTATCTCTTCCCCTTCCCAACCTACAGTATGTTCACTTTTTGCTTGTTATGCTTATGCATGAAAAAAGTTCATGCTGTATCAGAGATTTATCATAATAATATTAATAAGTAGATGAAAAAATGCAGTGGAACCTCCAAATAAAAAAACCCAAAAACATTATACTTATTTTGCCAGGGGTTTATGTACTAGTAACACCAATGGTAAAAAAAAACCCGTAAAATTGTCGATTTTTGACATCTGGCTCATGTCTCGCCCTCTAAATCCTCCTGCTAGTTTGCCATTGATGTTGTCCTCCGATTATGAAAAAACATTTGCAATAAAAGTGAATTATTAGATTCACCTCCAGAACCCTCCCTTTCTCTCTTCAATCGCTACACACTCCAGATTTAGGCACCAAATATGCCTCACACGCTTATTAAGCATTTAGGGAAAGATGTTGCCTATTTTCAGAGACCGTTTTTTTACTCCACGAACCCTGAATGGCCATTGTTTTTGATCTAACTTCCAAATATGTAGTGTGGTAATTAATAATATTTTTCAAAATGTATACCTACAAGTATAAAGAGAAATAAAGCACTGCATAATAAAACTAAAATTAAAATAAAGTACATAATACTGTCACCTGGTGGCCTTTTATTGGTATTGCTGGAAGTAATATGTGTTTTGTGACATACAATCACAGACTCAAGTGCAGAAAAAAATCTGGCATTTCTGTCCTTTGTCTCATCAGATCTGCTGACCAAATGAGCTCCAAGTTTTCCTTTGATTTTTGAGGCATTTTTTGCTAGAAATGCGTGGTTAACTCTGCTTTTTGGAGTTTTTTTGTCAAATTTACTGTTAATGTTGCTGCCAATTACCAACATGCGATTGTCGTCTTTAGGTCACTGCGGCGATGTAGACCAGCATCACAAAATCAGTAAGTTTAAGTTTTTCTATTGTATTTTGCAGGCCTACAATAATTGCAATGACCCAAATATAAGACACTATTTTTTGCCTTAGAAAAAAAGTCTGAAAAAGAAATAAACTATTAAAAAAAGATAAATTTTTTCATTTTGCATTTAAAAATAATTGTATAATAAGATGTCTTGGAAAAGAGAGGTTGTCTTATATTCTGAATGGTCTTACAGTCAATTAGCCCATTTGGGTGTGTACATCCCATTGAATTGCATTTTACAATTCATTTAATGCCACACATTTTCGGTACAAGAAGTATGAGATTTGAAGTGCTTTTTTCTGTACAATTTACATTAAAATCGAAGATTATTTCAATAGCAAAAGGCTTACAATTGACTATCGGTAAATGATGTGTTATATCACCTCAGAGGGAGAAAGAGGGTTGTCCTGACCTTCCCCCGCTCCCCAAAACGCAGCACATTGACGTGTGTTAGCTTGTGTAACAATCATCAATTTCAGTTGAGCCGACAAGGCGTTATTCAAAACCGTGCTGATGAATAAAACAGCGCACGGTGGAATTTAACCCATCTCTCTCTGTCTTCCAGACTGTGTCCCCACATGCTGAACACAGGATGAAGTGAAAATAAAAAAATACACATCAATTACAATACAAGCGATCCAGCTGCATTTGTATCATGTTCTGCTTTCTTTCAGAATTCTTTTTGCGTTTCTGAGGCGTGTTCCGTTAATGAAGACCACATGTGTGCACACAGTTGAAAAATAAGTTATAAAAGTGTGCGTGTGTGTATTACACAACCAGTACACTTCATGTTGGTGCCTGTCTTATCTCCGAATCAAAACGCGGCATTTCTACAAATAATAATACCATATATTAAAAATGGACATAATTGTTTTTCATAAGCAGTGGTAGCTTTGTTTTCATTTTTTTTGTTCCAGAAGGTTCAATCAAGTCAAAGTGTATGAAATCCGAAGCAATTCGTCCCCTAGGAAATAATGTAAATCCAATTCATCTGTTTCCGGCACCCAAAAATATCAACAGTTACATTTATTAGAGAACAACAAATTAATATATAGCGTGTCTTTTACCTTTATTGACAACTGTTGTTGGCGAAGAAGCAGAGAGAGTGGGGGAGAAAAAGCGTTTCTCACCTTCTTCATCAAATTGCCGCCACCCTCAATTTTATTAAGCAATTTGCTCAACTTTGTTTGGTTATTTAGCAGCCACACTGAATAAAAAATGATTCACCAATGCATAGGGTGCTTTGTTTGGGCCCTCCATTCCGCAAAATGATACAGAACAGGTTTTTTTTACGTGCAATATTGTAAAAAAATGGAGGCAAAATTTTAGTAAAAACTGAATATTACGTTGATGATATAATAAAAATCATGAATATGATATCACATATTATGTTATATTATCAAGTATCTATAAATCAATCATGTCTGCCTCACAGCCAAAGGGTTCAATTCCACCTCTTGTTTGCATGTGCTTCCATGTTCATAGTCCAAAAACAGGCATGAAGCCTGCCAAATCAGGTACATGTGAGCACGAATGCCTTTTTGTCAAGATATTTTAGAGTCGTAGTCATCGGCAAAGTGATGCAAAGTGCAAAGCTATGAAATAAATGCATTTAAAAAGCATTCAAACAATGGTTCTAAACTTGTCAGCTGCCACCCAAAAGTGAGTTGCGGGTCTTTGCACGGGGAAATAAAATAAAGTGGTTTGAATGTGTCAGTCTTGTCTTTTGTTGAGCCTCACAAAGTATTTGCCTGTATTTTCTGCCTTACATCTTTGTTGTCTACTTGATTGTAATATTTGGAGGTGTCCAAAATCGTAATGTGAAATTGGTAATGCTAATAGCTAGTGCGTATATGGGATTTTCAATGGAAATAAGCTAGTATTTTGTTTCTGTTGAAGGTCACAAAGAAAGTATTTTGTCTCTTATGTAAGCTACACTGTAATTCACATGCAATATGTTGAATTTAACAGCGCTTCACATTACTTACTGACACCTCTTGTTAAAACAATTGTGAGTTTGTGTACAGGTTAGTTTTCATAATCAGAAGCTATTTTAAATGAAATAGACCGCTTGTCATTAAGAAAATGCTGGTTTTCACTGCATGCAATAGACTGTGGTTGTGCGTTTAGGGAGCACATGGGTACACATTTGCACTCTTGCAAAACAACTTGTTTGGATAATCCAAGCACAAATGTTGAAACGAAGTGGGCGTACCAAAAAAACAAAACAAACCCTCCTTACATGCATGCAATTGTGTAACAGCAGTGATCGGCATTGCCAAAGTGTTTTATAAGGCAGGAGGAGGAGACAAATTAGAGGGGGGGGGGGACTCTGCAAGATATAAGGACACGCCGCTTGCTTTAACTCCTCACCTCTCCACAAGAAGAGCAGCTGACCCCAAAGGAGAAGCCATGAGGAACACACTCGTGAGAATGCTGGCTGCACTTATGTGCACGCTGGCTGCGTTCGCCGACATCGTGCCCGTTCAGGATTTCGATCTGCAGAGGGTAAAGCAAAGGACAAAATCTGACATTGTGTACTTTGTGTTTGTACCGCAGTGTATATCTGACATGCATTACTTTCCCCCATCAGATGGCAGGCAAGTGGTACATGGTTGGCATTGCCACCAATGCCCAATGGTTTGTTACCCATAAGGCCACCATGAAGATGGGCACTGCCGTGCTTGTGGCGACCGATGGGGGAGACTTAGACCTCACCTATGCCCACATTAAGTAAGTCGTTACAAATTTCCGTATGACCTCTAAATACTGACCTTGAGCGTCATCCTCGTTTTCAGGGATGATGGAACCTGCTGGAGGATGACACATTTGGCCCAAAAAACAGACATTCCAGGGCGCTTCACCTTCCACAGCCAAGGTGGGTGGAGACACATGAAACAGGACACAATATCAGATTGACCGATTGATTTTGGCATAAAAATTAGCCAAAAAAACAAAACAGTACTAGCTTTAGGGTCAGATTTGGCTCCAGAAAAAGATGTACAGAAAATTACTGACTACCATTTTGTGTCAGGCACTTTATTTTTATTTTATTCACTTTATGAGATAATCGTTTGATAAAGAAACTGTCCTCTAGCGCCACCCTCAGGCCAAACCTTAAAAATAGAATTCATTTCATTCAAACTCATTCAATTCTTCTCAAGTTTACCCATAACATGAATGACAACAAGACTATGAACCCTTATGGTTTTGGTCCTGCAGCGCCATATTTTTATTTTTTTATTTGTATCTCCTGTTTTGTTAAGCACGCTTGTCCCACACATTTGGCACTTATTGCCGACACCCCTGCCTTGTTCTTTTGCCATCAAAGTGTACGACATGACTGATGCATTGGTATCAATATCCAGCATGTCCTGTATTAGAGCAAATATATATGTGAATATGGTTTTTTTCCTTTACACAAAGTCAGGTGTGGTACATGTTTTTTGGCTCTTCATTTTATCTTAACAAAACTTCCAAAAAGGTTTGAGGGCTGTCTTATGTTCCACTTCGACATATTTTTTCCATTTCGTTCCATTTTCTACCGCTTATCCGGGTCCGGGTCGCAGGGAGCAGCAGTCTCAGTAGGGAAGTCCAGACTTCTCGTTCTCCGGCAACCTCTTCCAGCTCCATCGGGAGGACACCAAGGCGTTCCCAGGCCAGCTGTGAGACATAGTCCCGCCCGCGTGTCCTAGGTCTTCCCCGGGGCCTTCCCCCGACTGGGCATGCCCGAAACACCTCACCAGGGAGGCGCCCAATAGGCATCTGGACTAGATGCCCGAGCCACCTCAACTGGCTCCTCTCGATGTGAAGGAGCAGCGGCTCTACTCTGAGCTCCTCCCGGATGGCCGAGCTCCTCACCCTATCTCTTAGGGTGAGTCCAGCCACCCTACGAAGGAAACTCATTTCCCCCGCTTGTATCCGCGATCTTGTTCTGTCGGTCATGACCCATAACTCATGACCATAGATGAGGGTGGGAACGTAGATCAATCCCGTACTCCCGGAGCACCCCCCGCAGGACACCACGAGGGACACGGTCGAATGCCTTTTCCAAGTCCACAAAGCACATGTAGACCGGTTGGGCAAACTCCCACATACCCTCCAGTACCCTTGTAAGGGTGTAGAGCTGGTCCAGTGTTCCGCGACCGGGACGAAAACTCCTGTAACCGAGGTTCGACTAACGGTCGTACCCTTTGTGGAGTGTGATCCCCCTATAGTTGGAACACACCCTCAGGTCACCCCTTTTAAAAATGGGGACCGCCACCAAAAATGGGGGAGTGGCGGCTCCCGTGCTGCTTCTTCGGGCTGGGCCCGGCCAGGCCCCACGGGTGAGGGCCTGGTCACCAGGTGCTCAACTGCGAGCCCCTCCCCCGGACCCCGGCTCGAAGGTGAGGCCCCGGTGTCCCGGTCACTCCTCTTAGTTTTAATTATAAGGGTCTTCTGAATCACTCTTAGTCTGGCCCGTCACGTAGAACCTGTTTGCCTTGGGAGACCCTACCAGGGGCATAAAGCCCCTGACAACATAGCTCCTAGGATCACTCTGGCACTCAAACCCCTCCACCACGACAAGGTGGTGATTCACGAAAAAGCACGTATTATAACGTATTATTTTATTTTCAAGTAATAATCCAGTTTATATTTGTTATTTTATTAGATTATTCTTATCAGTACTTGTATTATTTATTTATTACTATTTTTGTTATTATTGTATTTGATTATTTATTGTGGTTTATATTTATATTTTTTAATTTATGAAAATATTACAGTTAACAGTGATTTTAATACTTGGGTGCAAAAATGGAACAATCAGCAGTAATTTTACAAAATATTAAAACAAAAAAGTTGCAAGATTAAAAAGGAATCATTTTACAATATTATGAGAAAAAGTAATGTAATTTTAGTAACATAAAGGTGAAATATTAAAGATTTTTTAAAGTCATAATATTATGAAAAACAAAACTGTAATTTTAGAAAAAATAGGTTGAGGATTAGGTTGGGGAATTGTTATAATATTTGGAGAATAAAGAAAAACTGCAAAAAAAAGGGTTTCCAACTAATTGAAACACTTTTTCACCTACTGTATGTCACAATGG
The DNA here is from genome assembly GCA_024372805.1 of Oostethus manadensis. Taxonomy (NCBI): domain Eukaryota; kingdom Metazoa; phylum Chordata; class Actinopteri; order Syngnathiformes; family Syngnathidae; genus Oostethus; species Oostethus manadensis. Next base: position 5,835,900 of record QODF01000043.1, on the reverse strand, counting down.
TGAGATACAGTTTTTTACAGTGGTCCATAGAGCCTTCATTTTCCAGTATGTTGCCCTCAGTGGAGTGGAAGTCTGTACTACCCTGTTTTATTATGTAGTTCCTCTCTACATATTAATCCAAAATAAAACAAACTGCAACTATATAGACAAACGTAAGTGGTACAATTCGGACAAATACAGTACACGTTGTCCTTACTCCTGATACCTGTGTTAGGTGTGTATCTCTGCTTTTTCTTTCCCTTTTCTGGGGTTATGCCAGCACAGAATACTACTAGTGATGATAAGGAAACAGAACTTAGTACTGGTTGATCAGTACAATGAGAACAATACAGTACAATACAATATCTATTACATACATTGATGACGTTTACCAGGAAAAAATGACATAAAACGACAAATATGTTCATTCTACTTTAATTTAATTTTATTAAAGGGCAGTAAATGAAGGTTGAATTATACCAGGGACTTTTTGTTCGACCAATTTGCTTAATTTTAAGTCTACTGGGAAGTCAAAATGATGTCTGTCAGATTATTATTGTAGTTTACTTTTATTTAGTTAAACACATTTGAAATTGTTCCTGATAAGAGCTGATGTAGTTTCTCTGTTGCCAAGTTTGGAACAATGACAACGAGATGACCATCGTGGACGTCGTCTATGACAACTTTGCTGTGGTGCACACCATTAAGACGAAGGACGGCGTGTCTGAGGTTGCCAACAACCTTTACAGTAAGTCACAGCTGAAAACGTAGCATTCAGTGTTTGGTGGCCAGTGTAGTAAAAGTATATCCATCATTATCAGGTCGCTCTCCTGACGTGTCTGCGGGGATCCAGCAGAAGTTCAAAGACTTCTCTTTAGGGACCGGAGTCCTGGCAGAAAACATTGTTATCCTCCCCAAGGCTGGTATGGAAAACAGAACAAAAACATAACATTTAGTTGTGCCATGTTGACTCACTGGCTTCCTCGTGTTCTTGTAGGTGAGTGTCCTGAGGCCTAAATAATCCTCCTCCATCTTGCTCTCGGACGGGTTCCAACGCTGCTTCACCTGACACAATAAGACCACCATACTCAAACTGTAGTATACCCCCAGCAAAACTGCAAAAAGCGAAAGCAATCATTGAAACTGTTTTGTTTCTGCTTTTTAAGCCAATAAAAATAAACCAAATACAGTCTTTTGCTTCCTCTTTAATGAAAATGTGCAAGAATTTGGAGGTTTTTGTGGCCAATTTTAATTGAAGTAATCAATCAAAAAAATGTTTTAAGTTATCCGTGCATTCAATTATGCAGTAATCCCACATTTATTGCGCTTTATTGTTGTCCAGACCGGACCATCAGAAATGAGGATTCCTTATTTACAAAATGAATATTTTCATAGTTATGGCATAGAAAACCTTCTAAATTTGTGTTTTAACATTATAGAGCCCTTGAGAAGTGAAATAACACCCCTATAGCCACCTTTACATCCATATTATCCCATATAAGCAGATGTAATCAGAGGCAATAAGCCGAACAATGACACTGACTGATGTAGAATACTATATTTGCAATTTGAATGACTCTTCTTAATGGGTTACGTTTGTCTTTTAGTATATTTGGCCATTGTTATGCCTCAACGTGCTTAATTTAGGCAGAAAACATGTACAGTTAGCTTAAATATGAATACTTTTTGACAAATACAGTGCTCGACCACAAAACAGTATGATTTATTAATTGATATAAAAACCGCGATAAAGTGCATCTGTGAAATTTAATTTATGATATAAAAAAGCATTTCAATTTATGAATTTTTGTATTCACTCATTAGGAAATAATGAGTACGTAGCTTAACTCCAATGATTTAATATTTATTAGCCGTTACGGTTTTCCATTAACAGGTAAATCATTAATAATTCGACTAAATTGAATTAACATTTAAAACTTGAAAAGGAACATTACCTGTGTTAAAGATCTGCACGCGACTTCAGTCGCCATTGTTGGCCACTATTACTCCACCGGAAGCTAAACAGCTCGTCGACAAGCGCTGACGGGGCAACACTGCCCCCTAGCATTTGGGTGCAGAGCTGCAGGTCCCGAGTTCCGCCCCAAACTCATGAAACGTTTGTCCACTGCCTAACAAATTACAATTTTGGAGGTTTTTTTTATTTAAGTTAATACTTTTGAAAATATTGGGCAACCATTTGAATTAATTATAGGTAAAACAAAATATAGAAAATACTGTATAGAATATTTTTTCTTCTCAGTTACCAAATGATCTGGGAAGAAAATATTCTGAGATATGTTTATCAAAACCCAAATATGGCTTGGCAAAATGCCATTTGATTTCAAGTCCAAATGTTCTTGTTTCGATGACCAAATCTTTGATTCCTTGAGTGATATGTGCAGAAAGACACTGGTTAATAAAGACCAAACATTTTATTGAACTCAACAGAAGTGAAAAGAAAGCATTTGGGTGTTAGTTCTGTCATGTTAAGAACATGAGGATGTACTGTATAGTGTAGAAAGAGGAAGTCATTCGTTTGCCTTCATGGTTCTGTTTGAGGCCCACGTAGAAGACTTGAGTTCACGCGTCGGCCACGAGGCAACGGATCAGGGCAATTTGATCACACAGATGTTCAAAGAAAGCAGGAACGCAACATTTGGCAGCTGTTCACATTGGAAGGAAAGTGCAGAAGAAACACAAACAGGAGGGGAAAATATGTAGGATTGCAGGTTGGGTGAGCGTGGTTTTCTGGGTGAACAACCTTGGTGGTTTAGCGCAAGTCAACCTTTTTGACTTGCGGGCCACATGGCGTTTAAAAAAATCCCAACATTAACAGTCCAATTATTTGTCTTATTTTAGCTATAAAAGTGTCATACATTTTGTTTTATGTGCTTGGCTCCCATGCCCGTGTCAGGTTTAGCGTCTATTGTACCGGTAAAATCAACAAATGTAAAAGTGATAAGATTTCATGCAGCAGTACTCAGGTTTTAGTCTATAGGCCAGGACTTTTCAGCTAAAGTGTTGGGAACGCTAAGGACCCCGGGGGGCTTTCACGTCTCTCTTCAATGTCATTTTATAGTCGTGGTTAAAATCATGAAGTCGTACTTTAAAACAGGAGCAATATGTTCACGCTAGTCAAAGATCCATTATGTGACAGGAGTGCTCTGCTGTTTTTAAGGTACTACTACCCCTGGGGGTACTTGAAGGCACACCAGGGGCTACTTGGGAGATTTCATATGATTGCTGATTTTGTCGGTTTTCACCCCCTCGGAAGGATATGATCAGTACAGAACCTTCATGGCATGTTGTGGAAAATCAATATTACATAAAAATGACTTGGTGGTAATCAAATTAAGCTGATTCAGGGCAACAGAGGAGCTGGTCCCACGACTCTGCACGACGTCGACGGGTCTGATGTCAATGTCCCTTGGGCCACCAGTTGAATAGCCCTGGTCTAAGAGGACAAGGCCAAATGGTTCAACATTTCAAAGGCACGATTCATTTCCCCAAAACGCCAATTATCATCCACCTTGACCTCTTTCAATCAAACACGAGCTCGTGTGCATGTTTTTCTCCAACGAGCCACGATGCAGAGACATTTAGTGATGTAAGACTTGTGTGCTTGTTTGGCAAACGGAGGGTTCAAGTGACCGAATCAAATGAAAACTAAAAAGCTGCCATTTCGGGCTGAATAAGCGGACTCCTCCATCATGCTTGGAGAAACACCACGGAATGTTCTGTACAAGCCAACGTCATCCCATTTGAACATAAAACTCTATTTGATACATATGTACTGTCCTGGCATTGGCAAATGTCATATAGATTTCCATTTCCGACTCTGAAGATAACCAAAACAATCTACACGGCGTTGATGTTGTTTGGGGTAATTATTTTGTCTTTTTTTGTTACAAAAATTAAAATGAGACTCGGCCCTATCACACGAGCCAGTAAATAGAATTATTTGTCATATACAGTATTCAAAGGACTCCGGAAAACTCCCAAACACAATACAAAGGACAGGCCAGTTAGTATTTACATGTTCCAGTCTTTCCAGAGTCCTCCGTCTGTGCTAATACTCTGGATATAGACGTATATTTAAAAAAACATTTTTACACGGCTCTCCCCCTCACTCTTTGGGAGATTATTGTCCAATTTAACTGTAACCACCTCCACCTCGGTGGTGACGTATGGTTCTACAATCCACTTCCTGTCTCAGAGTCACGTCATTGGCTGGTTAGATGAACCACTCCTTCTTCGATTCCTCGATGGTTTCCGGGTTGTCCGTGCCGATGATGGCCGTGTCTGCCGACTCGCCGGCGGGCTCTGCGGTGCTTTTGGCCTCGTTAGTGTGGTAGGTGCCTTTGTGGCGGAACATGTAGCGGATCAGGAACACCAGCGTGCATAAGATGGTGAAGATGACCACGGCGATGATCCCTGATGGAGAAGAGCAGAGCAAGTGAAGCCAGCGCAACAAGAATGGCTTTAACTCAGGGGTGTCCAAAGTCTATCCCGTGTGCGGCTTTGTATTGTTCTTTCTTGATTTCAATAGTGCTTCTCACCTTCTTTATCAAAGTGCTGGCACTTGTGTAACCAGGCTGGTCAATAGCGTGATAGCCGTCGAGCTAAAAGCCCAGACTGTCAACTCCACATCCAGGGCGATATTTAAGGTGTCAGGGACTGCGTTACACTTGCAACTTTCACAAACTGTCTGAACACTCTAATTACGCAGTGCGCTTGAATGCCTCAGCGTAGGACTCCATTCCGAGACCATGTAAGAAAACCGAGACACGGCGTACAAAAACGAACAATTTGAATTGCCCCAAATATATATATACTGTTAAAGTACACTATACACTGAATATACCGATTAAGGCTGTTTTTTCCTTAGAAAAAAACCTTCGAGGTTTTTTTTAGTGTGTCAGAGCTTTTCGTCCCGTCACTCACACTCACCAGTGACTTGGAGATGCAAGAGTCCTGCTGGGAAAAAAATGTCTCAAAGGTTGTTAGCAAACAGCAAACATCATCAAACAAGTATTGAGCGGAAATATGATTTAAGTAAAAACCCAAATTTGTCGCAATCCCCTCATCCTTCAATGTCAACGGTTTGGACACCCCTGCTTTAAATGTGACTTTGACAGAACGTACCTCCGATGATGGCTGAGTCTCTGTTGACTCCGTCAGGAATCACTCGCTCCTCGTTGAAGGGGAATTCTGCATCTGAGGGAGGAAATGACAGCAAAACAGGAATGGTTTGGTTAGGTTGAGGAGCACTTTGCCACGTTGCCAGGAGGGCCTACTGAGTGACTTCTGCCACAGTAATATCCGCCAGTCCAGGAGGTTACCTTTGGCATTTTCCCGTTCTCCAGGAGGGGGAGCCTGCTTTATACAAGGTTGTTTGATTTGATTGTCCTCATGGACTTGGTACCAAATGGGTCTCCCCCATGACAAAGGTCTCACAGACATGAAGCAAGACCTTGGACATCCGTAGTCGATGGAAATGTCTGTAACTGTCTGGACCCCCCCCCCCCTCAATGTCTGCAGTTGAATTTTGTTTCCATGGTATGTGAACCGCTCATAAATGGATTTTGGTCTTCACAAGCAGTCCAAGATGCTCTGACACCTGAAAGTGGTCCTTTAAAATCTCTCTTCACCAATACATGTACCAGCTTCAGTTGGGGAACTCACAATGGAGAACACCTAATCCATAAGAGGTATTCAGCAAGGCTGACCTGTCTAGTATCATATGATCACCTGGATTCTTTGGGCATCAAAGTTTTTGCTCTTTGGGAGTGATATATTCCAAATATACTGACCTTGTCCTTTGCGAGAATGTCAAGCAACCTCGTTGAACGGCCAGGGGCCAATTATTTATTGTTCCACAAACAAATATGACAGGATGAGTTAGAGACTTGGTCCATATTATACCGGATCTGACTATACATCCGTGCTATTACTTGGCTCCAAGTATAGCAAATGCCAAGCAGAAATGCTGATCTCTTCAGCCGGGAGGAAAGCTGACACTGTTTTCGGATTAATGGTCTGGATAGATTGGGAGATAGCTCAGCATTCCCAAAGGCATTGTTGGCACCGGGCCCAAGCAAAACTGCTGGATTGCGAACCATGCCAATACATCGAGGACTATACGGTAGACATGGTGGTATTATGTCCTGACTGAGTGTGTGTTGAGATTAGCGTTACATATTGGGTTTGTGTACATGTATCGCTACTCCATGGGGTATCCGAGTTGTTTAACTTGACTGAACTGTTATAATACAGACCCTGAATAAATGAAATCTAAATGAAGAACATTTTTTGTGTAGAGTTGTCTGGAAAATTTGGTTTGTTGTTGATTATGTCGACTTTTTCTTTTGATTTGACTAATATTAGTTATAATTATGCACTAGGATACATATTGTCATGTGCACGCTCCTACTCTGCCTTAGTTTTCCTGCTTCTCCTCATGTGATCTTTCCAGATCCTTCCCGGCCGGCTGGAGGCGGAGCTGCTGGACACACCTGTCTCTAATCTGGCCCGCTATTTAAGACGAGTGCTGTCTGCTGGGAGATGCCGGCTTATTCAACTTCAAACCCAAGGCTACGTCTCGTGTGCTGTGTCTTCCGCGCGTCTCTCCAAGTGTCTCCAGCAGCTTCCTGTCTCCACCAGGTTCTGTGTTTTTGTTCATTGTGCAGTTTTTCACCATCGCCTTGTGTTGCCAACCTTTTTTCATGAAAGACTGTTAAACTCACCTGCCTCTTCGCCTTTGCGCCTGGGGGTCCAGACACACACCTCATCGCATCGTAACACATATTTCTGCCAAGATATACAACAATGTGGCACTTTCTTGACATGACTATCTGTTCTCTCCGAAACAAGTCCTCCCCATGCTCATCACCTGATTCAATGGGTGTCTGGGCATGTGAGTCTGCCCTTCGGCGTCTCTGTCACCCTTTGCATATGTGCGTGACTTGTCAGGTATTTTCTCTAGAAGCCGACTGTTTTGATTAGTCTCCTCCAATGTTTTATTACACAGTACCTCTCATTGCTCTCAAAGAACTTGTCTCATCTCGTCTATTTTGAAGCCAGAAGCAGCTTTTCCCATGACAGGAGTGTAAGGAGTCCTGACCTGTGTTGTCCAGATGCCATGGGTCTGTCGCGGCCGACATTGGTGGGATGGTGAGAGGTGACGCCCCGCAGTTGGACTCCACCAGTTTCCCCTGGTGAGACGCCGGCGAGGCAGCGACAGTCGTCTGTAGGCCTTGCGTGAAAACACTGCTGCTCCTCAGCGCCGACTTGAGGGGGGCGACTCCGTTGAACTGCACCCGGGACAAGCAGCCAATGAATCCTGGGGTGTTGTAAAGCTCGATGACGACTGGGTCAACGTGTCCCGTTTCTGGAGAGAGGAGGAGACACAGTTGGGGGTTTTCCATCATTTCGGGTTTTGGGTGATTCTGGGTGACAGGGTTCATGAGTGCACCACACCCATGCAGCACAACACTAACAATGCACAAATAATGCTTCTGTTTCAGGATGCGGTTGAATATATCCGGACTGGCTTGTAATGAAATTCATTCTCTTTAGATAGGAATTACACAAGTGTGTGCGTGCATGCTATAGATTATGCTGCCAGGAACAGAGCCGAGCACCACGTCATCATCATCTCACCGAGCCTCCCACGGATGTGAACTTATATACCTTATATTAGCGTGTTGGGGGATGGGAACAAGTGTGCATAACACGGAGCCGAAATGCTACTCAGTGCATTCTAATGAAGCTTCGGGCAGCACCAGGGTCTATATTCATCAATCACATCTGGAAGAGAGGAGTGGAGGAGGAAAACATATAGAATAATATAGAATACGATAAGTGGCACTTTTATGAATACTGATTACTAAAACAAAAACGCTCCGTCTCGTGTATGAGCGAACAGGTGTTGATCCCTGCAGAGGCGAGGCCATGAATACTAAAAAGCCGTCCCTTCTGGGCGTCCAGCAGCTACGCATACGGCATTGGTGAAAAGTAAATTGCTCCCTTCTGTCATATTTCCGTGACTGAATAATAATGAACTGAAGTGGTGTTGCTGGTAGATACTTTTATATACCAGAGCTTAGCTGATTAAGCGCCTTTCAAGTTCAGGCAGAACAATTTTTGCTTGGCATATTTACAATATGGGATACCGTGGCTGGGGTGTGGCTGTTTACTCAACTGCAGAGAATACAAGCCATAAAAACGTCCACTAGGTGGCTGAAGTGCATTTAATATGAGAATGTGAATGGAAGAAACATACATGACAGCAAGGAGGAAGTGGAAGAACATTGGGGGAGTGTAGCGCACACACAACTGCACAGACACATAGGTCATAGGTGAAAACTGACCTATGTGTGTCAAAAAAATGTGTCAAAATGTTTCTCCACTAAATAAATGTATTTATTTTGAACATTATTAATAACATAACATATTATGAATAACATAATAATAAATATGTATTATTTAATTTTTTTTCAACACAACAATAACAATAACAATGTTTATTTTTCCCACAAAACAAACATTTTTTTTACACAATATAAACATAATATAACAATATTTTTAATATATTACTATATTTTTTCAGCTAATTAATATAGACAATTATTTTGAATAATATTAATGTTGATTTATACAAAGGCTTGTACATACGTTATGTGTTTTGAACATACTGTATCTTGGGATGAAATATTGTTGATGTGCTGTAAGATATATTATTGATCATGAAGCTTTTGCACTTTTTATGTTTTTAAATGTCTTACATGTACTTTAATATCAGTCGATGTCAAGTATATGCAAGTACTGTATATGGTATGCTAGAAAAAGTGGATACTTTTTAGGCATGTTAGGGCTCCACGGGAAGGTACCACATTGTTAATCGGAGCTGGTAATTTTTTGGGAAACATTGCTCAGATGAAAATAGTACAGATATGCAGCCATAAATAGGTGTGTAATAGTGTAACGTGAAGCTTTGCTACAGTGAGCAGCTGGGAAGCATGTGTGTCTGGGCAGGCTTGCTTTAGAGGGATTAGAGGCAACAACAGTAGACGTCATCTGTGGATATTAACCAGTCATTGTGCCTTGCCAGAGCCAGTCATAACACTCTTTGTCTTACATGCAAGCAACCATTCTTTGCTCCTCAAGGGAATTTGCAGGCTAATCAATACAAAAAGTACAATAGGACTGAACACATGGCTCATGATTGCAACACAGCAACCTCCTGGGCTCGATCAAACGTGTCATCACTTATGATTGGATTGTGCTCTTGTAGTTGGGCTGCACCATACACCATATGTGGCCCCGAATGTGCACAATCACCACAAGGTCAATGTGTTGATTTGCTGACATTAAGAATTCACGCCGACAGGTAGGGGATCGGTTTTGGGGTATTTCCCTTACAGGGGGTTCGGATATGTGGGTCAAGGACGAACAGGGGGAACAAATCTGCATGGACTGGCTGTGAGGGAGGGTGTGGCTGCCTCGGCCATGGTTGCTGAAGATGGGGGAGGCGGGAAAGGTGAGAGGCAGAAGCGAGAATGTGTGTGTGTGTGCATGCAAAGTGTGAAAGAAAAAGGTTGAAAGGGAAGAGAAGAGAACAAGGGCAGGGAGCACACATTGTTGCCGTGGCAACAAATGTATGCGGATGCTAAAGAAGGCTGCAAAATGTCAACCATATGATAACATGAGGGAAAAAACACACAAAATGGAAAGAAAGTATTCACATACACTAAAATGATCACTTTGAGTGGATTTGTTTGCAAGATAGGCCCTGCACGGAACATGCTTGACGGTGGCAGAAAGATGAAATTGGGATAAAAGGTGACTACATGTTGATCGCGGCATACATGGCATACAAGTCTCCACATGCAAATAATACCTTGCATTCATTGCAACACAGCGCAAGTATTAATATTCAGGCCATAAAGCTGCAGAAGTCACAAGCTCAGTCACACATGCAGCAAACAACTGCATACTACGCACACAAACACACACACACACACACGGTTAATCCCATAAAAACAGACACACACAAATGTGTAAATACAAATATAGCTATATGGTGTCATTGTGTGTGCCGGCTAACCTGCTCAGTGCTTCCCTCGTCTTTCCTCCTCTTTGATAGCAGATCTCAGTGCAACAGCAAGGACCCCTCCCTCCCTCTTTCTGCAGTGCAGACCCGCCCCCACCCAACCCCACTCCGCAGCAGCAGCTGGTAAGAAAACGGCTCTTGGAATAGCATCAGCACGGATCGGGACTCACCGGGGCAAAGTGTGGCGTCACACAAAGCTGCACAGCCAAGACGAGGACGTGCAAAGGTCACTACACAAAAGGCCGACATTTAACCAGCTGCCCCGTGGAAGGCAGGAAATCAATTTGCCATATCATAACGAGGAATTGGAACGTGGCCGGTTTTGCTGAATGTGATGACTTTGCTCAGGCAGATAACAAATCCTCCTAAGTATTGAGCCCGACTGGGTTCAACTTCTTAACAAATCGATGTGCTGAAATTCCCCCCAGCTGCAGGACGTTATCTTGACAAGGGAGAGCAAAGATATAGACGTAAAGTCATCATCTATGCGCTTTATCTGCTGGCAGAAGTTCACTTTAAGGGCAGATATGTCCCAACAGGTTGGAAAAAAGGATGACTCTGCGCAACTTCAAGTCAGTGATACTGGACATAATCGCTACACGTTTCCATTCTAGGAGTTTGTTTTGGTGGGAATCAGCATAGAGTACATTGCTGACACTTGATTCCCTTTTCCATTCCTAATTACACGACTACAGGCGCATCTTTTCTGTAACACTGTTCAGTGACAAACCAAAAACCTCAAAAATGTGTGAAAATTCATTTTTTGAGAACCACGGCACACACTTAGCATCAATTTGTTGTCAAACTAAATTGTCAGGTAACTACACCTACCGGTAGTTAGTTTGCTCATTGTGTCATTTTAACATGTGTTATACCGTATACCTTATTTATCCCGATTAAAAGTCCCATTGTAAGTGAATTTCTAGGGTTCCTTATTAGTAAATGTAATATTTGTAATGAAAGCACAAAAAATGGTTCATGGCTTTCTAAATACAATTTTAACATTATTAGAGCCCTCAACACATAAAATAACACCCCTATGGTCACTTTTACACTCGTATTACACAATATAGCAGACATAATAGGCGATATTAAACAATTTAAGATGTAACCACGCATAAATGAGTTCCAGTGCTAGTGGAGCTGAGCAGGGGGCGGACAAGAAGTGATGTTGGCAGTTCAGAGTTGAGTTTTAGCTTGGTGTGGGAATATTGTGCTTCTTGTAAGATAATACAAGCCTGCAATAAAAGCCTGTTGTTCTAGCAATTAAGTCTGGTACTTGTGTGTCTTACCAAACATCACGGTAATATTACTGGCACCTAGTGACCGGTCTTTGAATGCATCATTTGAATGCATTACACAGTATTTGTATTTTAGTCCATTTAGCTATTATGCTTGAAAATTCTTAATTTAGGCGCAAAAAAAAAACCACGTATAATTTGCTTATACTGTATATATACACATTTTGTGACTAATAATAGGCCGTATTTAGCTACACAACAGCATGGTTTATTAATTAATATACTTTTGAAAAAACATGACAAAGTGAGGACAAAATTTGAAGAGCAAATTGGTGAAGGATTAGGGTATATTTTAATTTAGCATTTTTTCTAAGATTGTGTACTTTAATTAACTAGGGATTCCAATTTTGGCATTGTATTATATCGGTATCATTTTTAAATATGAAATTCGCGTTGCCAGTTATGTTTTGCTCTTTGTGCGCAACATCGCATATATATCGCAAAGCGCTGAGACGCCGTCTCATTATGGCGTGCTCTTCTCTAGCAGATATCTGCAACTGGCCGGCACATTAAAGTCTCCACTCGATGTCCTTCCTCTCGCACTCAAGCTTGACATCCCCCAGAATGGCATGAACTTCGTAGTAAGCGAATAGTGCAGATAAGAACGTGAGGTCCATTTACAGACCTTGGGTCATTACTTTATTTTTTGCCCAGTATAAGACGACACGACACACTTTTGTGTCCCGACCCACCAATTGAGAACCACCGGACTAGAGGAGGTATATTTTTGTGGGAAAACAGGAAGACGCTGGGAAAGAAGGGTAAAATACGGCGGTATGCTTTTCACATCCACCTAGCCCCCTTTATTGCCTCTTTTCAAATACAGTAAGTTGAAAGAATCACCCCAGTGAATTTTCAGAGAATCAAAATTCTTCTTCTGACCATCACCCCCTGTAGTAGACTTGAGTACTGCATGTACACAATTGTCGTTACCGCCTCACAACATTGTTTCCAGTGACAAACTCGAGCTAAACTAGACTACAGCTGTCATATCTAATGGGACTAGAACTGTCCTACCTAGTCTTTAAGCATGAACGGATGAAGGTTGCTCGAATGAGGGGTGAAACATTTTCGAAGACAGTTGGTTGAGCATACCTTGACCTGGGTGAATGAGAATATTGTACAGATTATGAGACTTTATGGTGAGACAATGCCCTCTGCAAACAAAATGAAGCGCCAGACCTGAAAATTCAGCTGAAACTGTCCTGCTAGGCTACTTGGTTTGGGTTTGCAGCTCCCCAAAACAAGCTTCTGCGCATTAACAGTCTTGTTATGTCGTAGTCTGGGAAAAAGCAATGAAGAAGACTTTCACCGTGGTTCAAAGAACCCTAAAGCCTACAATCAGGCTCTTCTAATGGCAGATTAAATTGTTTCGCCATTTGTCCATTGCCTTTTGCTAGATGTGGATGCTTTGCGGCCGGCTCCTGTCTGCTGCTCCGGCTGATACGTGACTCATCTTCTTCGTGTAGGCAGGAGAAGACCTTGCATCCTACGTTTGCATACTTTATTTTCAGCGTCCTGTACACAAAAACTGCATGCAAACGCCGACAATCATGTCAACCATACGACGTTGCAGCAGCAGCATTATTGTAGACTGAGCTCCGGGGTCTTCACAATCAATACCACTTACACACAACTGCCCACGGGAGGCAAGATTGTAAATCTCATGAGCGTCACCGTCTCTGCCAACAACAGCAAACAATGAGGTAATACGCATTCAAACAACCATTACTCCTTAGCAACACAATAATGTGTGGAAAGTAGATTTTTAGGGTGCGTGCAGAAGACATCGCTCAGCTCAACGTGTGCAGGATAGCGCCCTGTGAGACACGCCGTCGTTTGTCTCCCACGCGCAACGCGTCTGATGGCTCGGCCGTGAATGACCTCCTTTGTTTCCGTGCAAAACAGGAACGGATCGGACAACATGCTTTTGTTCGCGTTTCCTCCCATGCTGCAAGAGCTGTTTTAAAAAAAAAAAGTTAGGACTGAGACCATCAGAGAGGTTTTAGTTTACTTTTTGGATAACAACTTTTTGGCGAACAACTTTGTGCTTCTCAAGACTGATATGGTACCGATAACCGATTCATATTTATTTTTATATCTACTTTTTAAAATGTTGATTTAACTGTAGAGATAAGGAGATTTGACCAACTGTAGCAGTTGATTTGTCCTAATCACAAATCACATCACTACAAATATAGAGGGGAGGGAGCTCCCTGCTGTGGCCCAGGGTGGTGCACTGTATTCGGGCACACGCGCCGAGCAGTCGGTGTGACGCCACGGAGGTCTTCGGCAAACCTTTCGGACTTTTCAAACACCACAACGCTAGTGTTTCAGGTGGGTGGTAAGGCTTGTTTGTGCGCTCAATGTCCCACCATCACAATTGACACATCCAGGCTGTGAAACGTCTTCCTCGAAAAGTGAGCTCAGGGGAAGTTAGTCTGATAATTATGGTGCACTTCTAGTTTTTTTCATCTCAAACAATTTTAGTATTATGTTTGTAAGTGCAGATTTTGTAATACATCTCTTGACTTGGATCCCTTTACCGTGTGCAAGTGTACCTAAGTGTGTACGAGTGCGTGTGTTGCTACAATACACAAGACAAAAAATGGAAAAAAGAAGTTAGAAATTAATGCTAAGATTATTATAACCCGTTCTTTTGAAAGCAGAAAGACTTTGAATCAACACTGAATCGGCTTCAGTAAAGATAGTAAAGATTTTCAGAGCTGAGCGCATTGCATTCGCTGTAGTTACGGTGTTGTAGTGTCCTCTAGTGGTTGTAACGTAAAACTGCAATTTGTTGTTGCACCTCTATATGCATTCAAGTGACAATATACTGTACGGTACAATGCAGTCGTTAAAATAAAATTAAAATAAATGCTTAAAAAATGATATTTGGTTGTCCTGTCCACCCCACGGTCATAATATTACGTACAGGAAGTTTCTGGAGTGATAAATCTGGTAGTTAAGCAGAAAAAGAGTGAAAGTGTTACATTTGTGCCGTTGATTCTTTGGTCTAACTCTGGTTTGTGTTAAGAGATATCAATTGTCAGAGTCATATGTTATAGTTCATGAGTGTAATTTAAGCCCTCTGTTGGAGTTCATTTTTAACAGTGGCTTCATTTTGTTGCGGTAGATACACTAAGCCGTGTATGCTTGTTTAGAATGTGGTATTGAACAAACAGTAATGACACAAAACATTGATGAGACATGACCTGTCGTTGCCTCACGTGATCAAACGACGCATGTGGGTCATGGCATGTCCAACATGATGGAGTGAAGCTAAATTGTAATCCCATTCTGTGTGGAAGTGGTACGTTTTTGGCTTCTTAAATTTAGAAAAAATACATTTGAGGCTAAGTAGAACCAAAACGGCCTAAGAAAAACAGCATCGACGAGGCAACAGACCATATGGTGAGATATAAATTGATATTTCCTTCAAAATACTGAGGAGAATGGGATTTTTAAAGCAAAATCAAATTTCTAAGGTGATGTGTTTATTGTGTTTCAGGCATGTCAAAGCATTGGGGATCACCTGTTGATCAAAAGGGCGGGTTTTCACCTTTTACGTTGTCTTGTTTGTCATGTCCTTCAGCTATTTAAGTCTTCAGCGTGAGTAAATGTACTGCTTTACCGCACATGGTTGCAGTACACTGAACAGAGATTGTTCTGTTGAGTGAACCTAATGCAGTGTGTATGTGGACTGTCTTGTACCACCTAAGCTGCACTGTCATGACCTTTAGGTGGTCTGAATGTAAGTCTGTTGTAAATAGCACATTGCAGCAGTCATTTTTTCCCCAGAGAATATAAGAATAATATAGAATTGGTAACTGCAAAAAAGGGTTGAATTAAATACATTTAAGTGTTCTTTCTAACTCCAATAACGAGTTAGTACCTAAACTCACTCTGTGTTGCATATTCTCTATACTACATTAGCACTCTAACACCAGGGGCAACTTAGACAAATAGTTATTTTTACTCACGCATGTACATAAAAATGTTGTTTTTGACTCACAGGGAGTTTATGCCAAAAGTCAAAATTTGCGGTACGTACAGTTGAAGGACTGAAAGAAACATGTTGGGATGCTGTGTCCCCGCAAGCTGTAAAACTCACCATAAACTTTACCCAGGAAGAGCGTCTTGACCAGGTTGAACTTGGTGTCCGAGGCATCTGGCAGGGTGTAGCTGACTGCCGGGTAATGATCCAACTGAAGCAAGGAGGGGGAGAGAAAATAAATGAGTATCTGCTTGGGAAAAAGATGCTGTGGGCTGACGGCAGCAGTCTGAACAACCTGGTCTTGGATGTGCTTCATTAAGCAGAGTACACAAAATGATGAAGAGGAGTTGGCTGCCAGGCACGGTCAGGAGTCTGTGCGGCTTAATTAAGGACTCGAGGTCTCCCTCTTGCGGATCCGGATGAATAAACAAATCCACAGTATTTGCACAGGAAAAACCAGTTCAAGTGCAAACATGCCTCTGCGTTTGACACTCCGTTCATGAAGTATTTGTTTTTAATCATAAGGCCTGCAAAACCAACTCTCTTCATAAATGAGCACACAGGAACAAACAACACGTCATTTCCGAAGTGAGCAGCGGGTTCAAAGCTTTTCTTGCCCGTGCAGGCGTCGTGTTTACAAAGAACAGAGGTGCTGACGGAGGGAAGCAACGCGGCGCTTTAATAATCCTGAAACATAATCAACTGGTTATTGCTGTTCCACTGAAGTTTCTAATTAGCTTGAAGGCTGCCGCCATTGACGGGGATCATTTCAGGCTCACAAATTGCTTTGTATGTGCGTGCGTGCGCGCGCGTGTGAGTGTGTGTGTGTGTGTTCCAGAAATAAAAGATGCTCGTCATCCTCTCTGACTCGCACCCTCGTCTGTGCTCGCCAGGGGACTGCATCTGAGCTTCCACCAGCAACGCATACCAACAAGCCCTGACAGAACAGGCAGGGCCAGATTGAAAAATATGGCTTTGGTTACGTCGCAGTTCCAGAACATGCTGTCGTGACTTGTTAGTTTAGGGGTGTCCAATTTTATTTTCCATCATTTTCACACACAAATCTTTCATCGAGAGTATTAGAACATGCGACTGGGAGCTAAATCAAGCGCTGAATGTCTATACTCAGTTGAAATAGGATAGGACAGGTTCTTCCGGTGTAGACTGCATTTAGAGGTGAAAACAACATGAAACCCAGAGAAAATCTTTCTGTGGGTGAATCTACAACGTCTACCAAATATTGCTCATAGCCAACAATGCTGTGTGTTGACACCAAGACATAAAAGCTGAAATGTTGCTCTCTAATGTCGTGTTCTTCTTTTCCAAACCCAAATGTTTTCAGCCTACAGTAATCCCTCATTTATTGTGATTCATTGGTTCCTGACCCGACAGTGACATGTGAATCTCCGCAAAGTAGGATTCCTTATATATGAATCAAATATTTTTGTAACTACTGCATAAAAAACCTTTTCTAATTACATTTTTAACATTATTAGAGCCCATGAAATAACACCCCTATAGTTACCTTTACGCTTGTTTTACCCAATATAGTCGACATACTAACAAAAAATAAGCTATATTAGACATAAATGTAAATAAATACCCAGGCTAGTGTGTGCTGTTGTAAATGTTTTGCAGTGCTAGGGGAGCTTAGGTGGCTGACAGGAAGTGGAAAAGCTGCAATAAAGGCCTGTTGTTTTGGCTATCAAATCTGGTGTTTGATTTTGTTTTTATTTTATTTGTTTAAATGTATTTTTTAAATGTTTTATCTTTAATTATTATTTGTTTTTACAAGTATTCTTTTATAAAAAAATGTTTTTTGCTTGTGTATCTCACTGAACATTACAGCAACATTACTGACACCTAGTGAGCAGTGTAGAATACTACACATCACCACAAAGTCTTTGAGTGAGTCTTCTGCATGCCCTACACTTGGATTTATAAACATTTTTGAAAAACCGTTGTTGAGTGAAGATGGGAAGTGCAAAGTAGCGGCTGTATGAACAAAAAGAAAGAAATTGGCCTGGACCTTCCAATGCTGTTTTGGAGCAAAAGCTTTGTGTTATACGTGTCTAATATTCAATATTAATTATTAATCAATTGGTTTAATTATGATCCATTACTAATTCATTGATTTTATTTGTAGGATATGCTGTAGGCCAATAAAAAACGAGCTCCTGGGAAAAATGGTCCGCGGGCCGCACTTTGGACACTTCTGTGTTAGATGGAAACCAAGATAAACTCTCACTGAGGCGCTAGTGTGCATGTGTGTGTGTGTGTTTGTGTGTGAAACACATTCACCGCCAGCTAATTTTACCCCTCACACACACACCCTCCTAATTTAATTCCCTCCAAAAAGGTGGTCTCCACGGAACATTGTGAGGGGTTTTGTTTTCCACGCTGACTGTAGGGCAGGATAATGGGGCACGATTAAAGTGCACTGTGCTTATTTACTTTTATCTGGAAAACAAATTGGCTGCACAGCCAAGCGAGGGTGGTCTAGGTCCCAAAACCCCAACAAAAACGTCCGCCAACCTAATGTTACCAAACTTTGTCCATTATGACCACCATTATGGGGATTCCCTTCTTTATGAGGCACCATTTACTTGATACAAAACCCCCCTCGATACAAACCCTGTCAACCTACAGTATATTTATTAATAAATAATGCTGTTTTGTGCTTAAATACAGGCTATTATTAGTAAAACTAGGCATTTGAAAGGAAATGGCTAAATGGCGACAACAATGGCTAAATGAAATACAATAAATATATAAGGCATTCGAAAGATGCATTCAAAGACCTTGCAATGATTTGTAGTATTCTAAACGGCATTCGCTAAATGAGACACACAAGCACAAGGCTTGATCACTGGAACAATTCGCTTTTATTGCAGGTTTGAATTCTCTCATAACAGACACAAGAGCCCCAAATTCGCCTACTACTGTTGGAGGCATAACCCAAAGCAACCTAAAGATCAAATCTGAACATCACTTGCTGTCTGCCCCCGCATTGGAACACATTTACAGCAACACGCGAGCACAAGTCTTTTTAATGCCTTAAATGCTTTATTTTCACTTATTATGTCTACTATATATTGGGTAATATGAGCGTAAAGGTGACTATAGGGGTGTTATTTTATGTCTGCAGGGTTTTAATAATGTTAAGCGCCACATTTAGAAGGTTGTAAACAGGTTTTCTCTGGTTGAATTAATCCTACTTCACAGAAATTCATTTATCGCGGTCGGGTCTGGAACCAGTTGAGTGCGATTACAGTCCGTTTTTTATTGTGGCATGTTTGCTGTTTTGCTTTGACTTGAGGTTTTGCTGCCTCAAGGAGAACTCCCTCAGTCTCCTTTTTTTAGCAAGGCAATTGTGTTTGATCTGCAGGCCTGCCAGCCTCACTCATCTGTTCAGCTTCAAAAAAAAAAACAAGTTTCCCCTGCATGAAGTGATATAAATGGCCACTTGGGGGCAGCAGAGACACAAAACAGGCATTACCTTGAACGAGCGTGAAGGCAGTGGCGTACCAAGACTTGCCTGGCTCTATCTACCCATGCCTGTTAGAGATATATTCATACTCTTATTTATCTGCAGAAGCATCTACTGTTATGTTCTTATGTGTAGGCTGAGAAGAACTGCTAGTGTTGACATTGCCTGTTTAAAAAGGGCTTCTTTAGGGCTTCTTTAGCTCAGGCGTGCATTTTGATATACCGTATTTCAATAAAAAGGTATAACATGAAATATCGCTCCTAAATGACCACAGAAGTGCCAGCACTGTCTTTTAATGCTCATTCAGCCCTCACCTACTGGGGACGTTTAGGTAGAGTGGTGCTGAGCACTGATACGGCTACTCCACAAGCAGCTAGGCCACTGGGCGATGGTATGTAGTGCATGTGTGTGTGTGTGTGTGTTTGTTTGATTCATTCTGTGCCAGTGACAAAGCCATGCGTTACATTCAAGTGCTCTCGGCGGGGTGATCGGCGGCCACAAGATGTGATTTTCTGAGGGGCGGGGGGAGATTTCCATTGGATATTTCAGTTTAATTTCTTCTCCTGTCAGAGTGAAGGTGATGGAAGTCCACTTTAGGTGAGGATGTACGTCATACTGGTGCAATGAGTTTCAGGAAGAGGAGGGATACGGACATGAGAAGCATGATAATCAAAGCTTTCTACGTTCTTTGGGTTCATTGTGGTCTTACGTACGTTATCAGTGTTACCGGCAATACAGCTTTGACAATGTAAAACGTACCACGTGATGATGTGGGATGGAAGTACAGTGGAACCTCGACTTACGAAAACTTTATTACACAAAAATTCATAATACAAATTGAGCTTCGAAGACTTTTCGGTGCCATTTAAAAAAAAAAAATTCAAAATACAAAAATGAAAACCGAAAGTGCTGCCCAGAAATTTGCACCGCCATACAAGCTGCCCTTCCCTGGCGCGGCAATGCACCAAAGTAATGGATGCCAACCACTCACGAAGTAGATGCTGCCGTCCCATTGGTTATCTTGGTTATCGCCCAACATCCTCTTCCTCCCAGTATGATGCTACGTCACGGCGTCCCGAAATGGTACTGTCCATTGTCAAAAATTTTAATGTAAAAAAAATCTTAGTATTACGTTTATTATGTAATGTAGTATATTCAATTTTATTATAATAATTTCAATGTTTTTATTATTTTATCATTGTTTTTTTAACAACAATACCGGCAACCCTAATGAAGATAAGCGGAATAAAACATGGATAGATGGATGGAATATTTTATGTTATGTTTCATTAATGAACATAATTCTTTCGGGTGGGTACGATATTTACACGTCATACGAATGTTTTTTTTAATATATTTTATTTGTAGGCTAAATCTTGTCTCATAATACTTAAATTTTAAGACACAAAAGCCCCTCCGGAACAAATTAATTGCCTAATTTGAGGTTCCACTGTCCATGCAGGTATCCAAATAAGGCTTATACGCAAACATACATGCAAAACTATAACCGCACTGGTAACCCGAAAGGTATGCTGGGTAGCCCAATACCACCGGGGCGTACTGCTGCATGTAAAGCCCTGCGTTCAAGACTCACCGAGCGGAGTGAAGGTGTACCCAATGAACTGGCTTAACTGAGTCGTCATTAAACACGCTTACAGAGCTGGCGTGACAGAGCGGCTGAGTCGCCACTCCAGGACGGCGGCTGACTGAGGCATGGCTTTTATTGATCGGCGCTAAGCTATTTAGTGGCACAACATTTTGAGAGCACACAAACAAACTCAGCATGCGCGGCTCTCACCGCCGTGCACAGTGGAGCGCGCACACACACACGCACACACTCTCATACACGCAGATCGAAATTTTCTTGTCGGCCCACTGGAAGTGGATTAATAGTGGCAGAGGGCAAGCCGTGTCATCGCAGCGCTAGAGTCCCTTCTCTAGCTCATCCAGAGCTATCACCACGGCAGATGCTTTCGGCGTGCTTCTGAGCGTACAGTGTCCAACTAAAAGTCAAAACAAGCAGGGGGGACCTACTTTACCTGGATGGTGATGCTCCTGTCAAGGCGGGTCATGTTCACGCTGTGCGGTTGTCCGTTTGCCAAGTTCCGCTGGTCCACATCGATGGTAAACGGTTCCTTCAGACCACCCAGGTTGTATCGCACCTGCAGGGAGCCTGAAGACACAGAGCGTGGAGCTTTTGGCTCAGATCTTTGCCATAGATTTATGTCATACAGTTACACTCAAAGTTATATCACCACTAGACAAACAGGCAACGACTTGTGGTCCATTTCCTCTCGACATTTGGCGTGACTGCGGCCATGTTTTTCCACCAATTTTCCTCCAATTTCACGCACGTGCTCGTCCGACCCCTAAACGCGTATTCCGCATTTTGTGCTGATTAGGTGGAATAGCCTATAGTTGCAGGGGGGGGGGTAAAGTGCAATGAGCTGTAAAACATTTAAAATCGATCTGACCTATGCGGGTCCATAACAGCGCCGCCGTGTGGTGTATTTGTCAGAAAAATATCAGCACAGGCAAGTAGGGGGGCTTGTTCTGACAAATGTTCTGCCTAGCGGTCCTGCTAGGAACATGAATACAAACACCTCCCAGTAAGATTCCAACTGCAAAATACTACAAAAACAGACGCATTGTTAAACAAAACAGAGCAATATTCTTCTCTTCAAAGGCAGAATTCTGGTATTCTATGAAAATGTAACGGCCACCAGAACTAGGACTGTCTATTAAAAATATATATGTTCTTCATCATGGTTTTCCCCCTCCCGATGAATTATTTATCAACATTTCTTCGTCTGAAGTGATGGTGTGCGAGCAAGGTGTTGGATTTGATTTGGAACTTGACATGGCCCCAGGAACAAAGACATTTAATATCAGAGGCCCAAAATATGCAGTCGTGATTAAAGAAAGTATGAGGAGCTGCTCATATATTGTGCTGCCAAACATAAAATGATCAAAGAGGATGTTTTAATGATGTTTGCCACCTGAAATGACCTAAAATCAGCAAATAAGAATTAAATTGGTGGGTTTCCAGAGCTGGTCCTACCCAAAGTGGCACCCCCCTCTCTGGTGATCTCATAATATTAAGTTATTCTCATAAAATCTCATTATATTAAATTTCTTTTGTGATATTTTGACTTTATTCTTCAAAAATGACTGCTATTTTAGCTATTATTTAAAGAAATAAAATAAAATAACTACATACAAAAGCTGTATAAATTCTAGAAAAATCAAAACTTTGTCCAAAAATGACTTGATTGTTATTGTCTGTAATAATATAAATTTGGCATTGTTTTAAATATTAATAGTTAAGCCGAATAATAGCTTTATTAGTTTTATTTTCCCCATTTCTGGCTGCGGTGTCCTCGGCATCTGCAGAAATTGCCTAATGGGCCAGCCTAGCCTAGAACTTACCATTGTGTCTCAACACCAGCGCCATGTAGTCCTGCGTCCTGGAGCTGACATACAACAAAACAGCCGGCGCACTGGATGTGCTGAAACTAAACGCCACTTCCTCTTGGGTTAAATTGACTTCCTGCAGGGCCGTCAAGTGGTGCGTGAGGACCTTGGAGTCCTTCATGGCGCCTGCCGCACCTTCAGGGAGAAGGTTGTACTTGACCAGCGTTCCTGCCTCAAAGAAGCCTCCAACATCTGTAGCAGAGTGAACAAGAAAATTAATGACATTTTTTTCATTACCAGAAAGGCAATAACATATTTTTTATGCTTGTGTTATGCTCTGCTCTTTTGTGTTTATCTGGGTATGTGTGTCCCGCCTGTGTCACTTACAAAGGAGATAAAAAACCCAATGTGCACGCTAGTAGAAGAACAAACCTCCCTCTGTGTTCTGTATTTGAAAAGAACAAACAAATCTGCATTTGCATTATTAAAATTGTGCTACTAAAAAAATTCATATTTAAAATTTCTGCTACTAAATGACCTAATTTTACCTAACAATATTAAGTTATTCTTATAAAATTACATTATCTCTTAAGAAAACATTTCTTTTGTGATAGTTTGACTTTATTATTCTAAAATGATCGCCGATTTTCCATGTTTTGCTGTTATTTAAAGAAATAAAATAAAATATACTAAATACAAAAGCTATATAATAGATAAAAGACCAAATGTGCACGCTATTAGAGAATGGGAAAAAAAAAACAATCAGCCTTGTGCTCTCTTTGTGTTCTGTATGAACAGAAGTGTTATGCATCCTCCCATGATTGGGAATATAAAAGTGAACACGCTCATGTGTTATTTACGAGACAAAAACTTTGTTTCTTTAGCAAATCTTGTGTAACGTCATCTCAGTGAGCATCTAAAGGGCTAGTACTGAATTACTGAATTATAGGAAGAGGGGTCACCAACATGGTGCCTGCGGGCACCAGATAGCCCGTCACAACCACATGAGGTGACCCCTGTATCTGTAACTTCAAAGACTGATTCATTTTACTTTAGGATTATTTACTTGTACTTTACAGCAGTGAACTATTCCTGGAGCAATTTTATTCACATTAGCCAGGATGACAAAAAACAGTATAAAACATAAAAGCTGCAATATTGGACAGTATCTGGTACTTTTTTACTACTACAAAAACTGAGAAAAATTTACTTTAGTTTTATTTAGCTACACATTAGCTAAATATTCCTGGAACAATTTCTTTCATTTTAAATTAGACCAGATGACAAAAACATAACATAAAACCAAACTTACTGCAATATAGAACAGCATCTGACACTTTTTTACCACTACAAAAACTGAGTATATTTACTTTAGTTTTATTTAGGTATTAGGTATTAGGTATTTAGGTATTAGCTAACTATTTCTGGAACAGTTTCTTCCCTGTACATTAGCCCAAATTAGAAAACATGACATAAAACATAACTTTCAGCTGTATAAAACAACCTCTGGCACATTTTTGCTACTTCAAAAACGGAGTAATTTTACTTTACTTGTATTTGACAGTAGTTAACTATTCCTGTTCCTGGTTAACAATTTTCTTTCGATTTCCATTAGCCCCGAAACCCCCCCCCAAAAAAAAACACAACAGAAAAAATAACTTACTGCAATAGAGGGCAGCAACTGGCACGTTTTTATTACTAAATCGACTGAGTAATTTTCTTTTAGTTTGATCTAGTTGTATTATGTAGCAATTAACTATTCCTGGAACAATTTCATTCACTTTAGATTAGCCCCAAAACAAGTCTTACAATTAGAATGAGAAGTTGTACTGGTCACTGGTGCACACAATGAATTGCTTTTAACTTTGGATGGAGGTTTCACAGTATCGACATAATTGGTGAATTAACTGCTCGACAAGCGTTATCAGCTTCATTAAGGTTTTATTTCAATGCTTGTATGCAGGTTGTTAATTGGATCAAGTCCAATTGAAAAGCACTCTTTGAGGTCTCGCTAGTCTGTGTCGGAAAACAAAACTGCTGGGAAGTATGACAGGGGGATGAGAGGGCGTGGGGATCTTTGTGTGTGTCTGAAAACCACTGCAACCACGGTATGTACAGGATGCGTTTGCGCCGGCGGCCATGTGCACCATGTGACGCTCCAGGCCACCGACGCAATTTTTGTAGGTCATAATAGTTCTGCAGCAAATGACTGCATGTGGATATTATGAGTGGGAAAATGACACTAGTATGAATGGGAAAGACAAGGCGCAAAGTAGAAGGCAAGGAGACAGGAGCAGGAAATGGAGTTAAGGAATAGGAAACATACATTTGGAGTGAAGGGATTGTGAGTAGGAGATAAAGACATGCAGATATGAAGGAAAGATGGGATATCCTGCACAAACAGGGAGCATCATCCCACCCATTCTTTGCACATGCTAGCCGTAATCTCCATTCTCTAAACCCTGACACGCCTCATCGGTTCTGACAGAACTCATCGGAGGTCTTAGCCTAGCCTATCGCACATCCGCACTAATGCAACAGACACAAATAGCTCCCTTGTCGTGCTGTCAACCCCCTGCCAAGACCACAGGAGGGAAGAAACACACCATTCAGCTTTAGGAAACAAATTAATTCATGTGTCGGGGATCACGTCACACTGTGAGCGAGCACGGAGCTTCTGACAGCGCCGTCACTCCCCGTCATGGTGTTTTAGGAACTTGTTTGGCGAGTTGGAACTTTTTTTGGCGGGATATTTAATCACGCCGGATGTTTTAGCTCCGTAACAAAAAAGTTACAAGGTGACACAGCTTAATGAAGAAATGTTTGGCTTTTTTTTTTTTGGTTGGTGGGTTTGATCTTTGCAGTGTTGCATATGTATGATTATTCAAAGGACGTGAGACGTGGGTTTGCATAATATACTTCATTAATTAATGCCTTACATCAAAAGAGGGGCCGCACGGTGGCTGAGTGGTTAGCACATTGGCCGCACAGTCAGGAGATCTGGAAGACCTGGGTTCAAATCTCCGTTGGGCATCTCTGTGTGGAGTTTGCATGTTCTCCCCGTGCGTGTGTGGGTTTTCTCCAGGTACTCTGGTTTCCTCCCACATTCCAAAAACATGCATGTTAGGTTAATTGACGACTCTAAATTGTCCATAGGTATGAATGTGAGTGTGACTGGTTGTTTGTCTATATGTGCCCTGCGATTGACTGGCGACCAGTCCAGGGTGTACCCCGCCTCTTGCCCAAAGTCTGCTGGGATAGGCTGCAGCATCCCCGTGACCCTAATGAGGATAAGCGGTATAGAAAATGGATGGATGGATGGATGGACATCAAAAGAGGGTGCAGCCTCAACAGGAGAAGGATGGGAGTTACAAATCATCAGTGTGTCCCAATACTTTTGTCAATTACCCTCGTAGGCTACGAGTTCAGGCAGAATGTTGTTGTTTTTGTACTGGACACTTAAGAACACTAAAAAAGTACTGTTCCTACATCCTATTATTATGAGTGGTTAACTTCCCTTTACACCTTGTTTAAGGCTGTTTAACAGTGGTTTGCTTCTTTTTACACTTGAGACATCCAAATGTTAATATTCATGATGATATCATATCCGTCACCCTATGAGGTTTGTGCTTTTTTTTATGTTACTACGAACATATGGTTAATATAGTTTTATACATGGCCAACAGATTATTTCTGTTTCCGTTATTCCCTGTGGGAAACATTTAGATTCTATGATTTTTTTTACCTGGAGATGCTCAATACAGTAAATCAATGCAGTTTACTCTATTTTCAAAAATATCTTAATAAATAATGGCAGTTTTGTGGTTGAAAACAGCTAATTGTCAGTCCAAAAATATGCATATTTAAGGTGACTTTGTTTTCTTTGACCCACAGTAAGGATTTTCAATAATAAAAATGGCTAAATGAACTAAACTACAAAAGACGCATTAAAAGACGTTTTGCTGATATGTAGATTTGTACACTGGCCATAGGTGTCAGTAATTTGTTACATTGATGGAAAATAGCCACTACAGGAACTACTGTCCAGAACAGGAAGTACATAAACAACTAAGAACTCTCCCGGTGTGAGTGTGACGCACGAGTCAATATTTTGTCTCTTGTTTTATTTTCCTCTTATTACGTCTACTATATCGGGAAGGATAAGATGACTATAGGGGTGTTATTTCATGTTTAGAGGACTCTAATAAATGGTTAAAAAAAACATTTAGGCGATTGTAAACAGGTTTTCTATGCTCCAACTACACAAATATTTGACCAACAGTTAACTAAACATTACACATTCTCCAATTATCAACATGGAAAACTGGTTAGTCTTAAGCAATCCACAAATAAGAATCCAGGAAAATAATGCTGGGAACTTAAAATTTTAAAATGTGGCATTAACATCCGCTTAAGAACACAGTCCAGTGCAAAGTTTGAAATTCTGAATGAATACAATCAGTGAGATGGTTCCAGGAGCGTTGCGTGGAATGCATATCAAAAGAGATCTGAACAAATATCGAATTCCTAATGTTTTTCTCACCTCGAGTGCAGAACGGGCCATCATAAGCAGTGGCGTTGCAGTCACACAAGTAGCCGTTGTACTTCTCCACACACTTCCCCCCATTGCGACAGTACATGCCGTAACTGGTGCAGTGGCCCTGGCAACCGGGCTTGACCCCCGGCGTGACTTTGGCCCTCTCCTCCAAATCCAGGGTGACGCCGTTCATCCGCAAGGCTCGGATGCAACCCAGGAAGCCCCTCTGACCCCCTGCGGCACCTGCATGGAAAGTAGTAAACATTTAGCGGGACCAGGCAGCACTTGAAGTCAGGGTCAGAAATGTCAAAAATTTCTTTCAAAAAACATTTCCATAGTAACGCCTCGAGGAAACCGCTGCCGTTGTGCGAATATTTCCAACCGGGGCGCTGTTCTTGAAGCAACCTTCAGCTGGTTTCATTTCCCACTAATTAGGGGAGCCTCATGTACTCACATGTAGATTGACTCCCAGCCAATGAGAGCCACACAATAAACACACTTCCTACTTAAACAACACGAGCATCCATTCTTAGCCTTGGGGCGTCCAGAGCTATCCATACACTGTCCTTTTGGCCTCGCTCTATTACGGTCTCACTGCTCGTTAATATGGACAGACTCTGGGCGTTCGCTAGATTGATACTTGCCTTAATGACTATAGCCATAAACACAATCATAAAGCTACACCCACAGGTATAGATTTAAAGGGCAATCGCGGTAAACACCTTGCGCTCTGCCGCTAACAAGAGCCGAAGGGCATTTGAGATATTAAAATCTCTCCGTTGCATTACTTCAATTACAGAGAAGAATCCTTTTGAAAGGACACGCACGTGCAGGCTAGCCACAGACGTGCGTTTGGATTTTCCTGCACGGATGCATTATTCATGTCAGGTTTCCCCATTCTGCATCCACTTTCTGAGCCCACCAAGGTTTTGGCTCTCGCTAACACTTGTTAATGAATCGATCCTGTCCCGCTGGTTGGCTGGAGGCTTCCGCCACCTGTTTACCTCATTCCAAACTAGTCTTTAATTAAAGTGACACAAGGCTCGCAGCCCAGTAGAGAATAGAGTAGACAGGCGCACACAGATAGACAGGCCGATTTAATATTGCCTCATTATATTCTAATGGGGTCGCACGGTGGATGAGCGGGTAGCACGTTGGACTCACAGGGTTTGAATCTCCGTTGGGCATCTCTGTGTGGAGTTTGCATATTCTTCCCGTCCGTGTGTGGGTTTTTTCCTGGTACTCTGGTTTCCTCCCACATTCCCAAAACATGCATGTTAGGTTAATTGGCGACTCTAAAGTGTCCATAGGTGTGAATGTGAGTGTGAATGCTTGTTTGTCTGCCCTGCGATTGACTGGCGATCAGTCCAGGGTGTACCCCACCTCCCGCCCAAAGCATACCCGCGACCCTAATGAGGATAAGCCGTATAGAAAATGAATAAATGAATGAATATATTCTAATGAATGGAGGGACAATCAAAACTGTAAGGCAGATTTTCTATTTATAATGCTATAAATAACAGAATAATTAAGATTTAAATTATTTTGACTTATTAAAAATATACTATATATTTTTAAATATTTGTGTCAACCAGTAATTTACACATTTGAATTTTTTTTGGTGTTCAGAATAGTTCATAAAATACAAACATTTACTACCCATTGAAGCCTGTCACCTTACACTCATGTGCTGATGAGCTCATTTACATTAATAAAATATGCATGCATGCACAGGAACTAATATTTCAACTAAACATAAAATAAAAAAAATGTGTAGGTTGACTCTAGTGGTGAGAAGGATGAAGAGGGTAAAGGCAGAACAGAGGACAAAATGGTGGAAGCTGAAAAAGGAGGAGTGTTGCGTGAGGTTTAGGAAGGAGTTGAAAAAGGCTATGAGTGGCCAGGAAGTCCTTCCAGATGACTGGACAACTACAGCTACTGTGATCAGGGAGACAGGTAGGAGAGTACTTGGTGTGTCATCTGGAAGGAAAGTAGATAAGGAGACTTGGTGGTGGAATGAGGAGGTGCAGGAGTGTATACAGAGTAAGAGGTTAGCTAAGAAGAAGTGGGACACTGAGAGGACTGAAGAGAGTAGACAGGAGTACAGAGAGATGCAGCGTAAGGTGAAAGTAAAGGTGGCAAAGGCCAAACAAGGGGCTTATGATGACTTGTATGCTAGGTTGGACAGCAAGGAGGGAGAGAAAGATCTATACAGGTTGGCAAGGCAGAGGGACAGAGATGGGAAGGACGTGCAGCAGGTTAGGGTGATGAAGGATAGGGATGGAAGGGTATTGACAGGTGCCAGTAGTGTCATGGGAAGATGGAAAGAGTACTTTGAAGAGTTGATGAATGAGGAAAATGAGAGAGAACAAAGAGTAGAAGAGGTGACTGTTGTGGACCAGGAAGTAGCAAAGATTAGTAAGGAAGAAGTGAGGAGGGCATTGAAGAGGATGAAGAATGGAAAGGCACTCGGTCCTGATGATATACCTGTGGAGGTATGGAAGTGTCTAGGAGAGGTGGCAATAGAGTTCCTGACCGGGTTGTTTAACAAGATCTTAGATAATGAGAAGATGCCTAAGGAATGGAGGAGAAGTGTGCTGGTGCCCATTTTTAAGAACAAGGGAGATGTGCAGAGTTGTGGCAACTACAGAGGAATAAAGCTGATGAGCCATACAATGAAGTTATGGGAAAGAGTAGTTGAAGCTAGACTAAGGGCAAACGTGAGCATTTGTGAGCAGCAGTACGGTTTTATGCCAAAAAAGAGTACAACAGATGCAGTATTTGCTTTGAGGATGTTGATTGAGAAGTACAGGGAAGGTCAGAGGGAGCTGCATTGTGTTTTTGTAGATCTGGAGAAAGCTTATGACAGGGTGCCCAGACAGGAACTGTGGTATTGTATGAGGAAGTCTGGAGTGGCAGAGAAGTATGTTAGAGCGGTGCAGGACATGTACGAGGACTGTAAGACAGTAGTGAGGTGTGCTGCAGGTGTGACAGAGGAGTTCCGAGTGAAGGTGGGACTCCATCAGGGATCAGCTCTGAGCCCCTTCTTGTTTGCTATGGTGATGGACAGGCTGACGGACGAGGTTAGACAGGAATCTCCATGGACTATGATGTTTGCAGATGACATTGTGATATGTAGTGAGAGCAGGGAACAGGTGGAGGAGAAGCTTGAGGGGTGGAGGTTTGCCCTGGAAAGGAGAGGAATGAAGGTCAGCCGCAGCAAGACGGAGTACATGTGTGTAAATGAGAGGGACCCAAGTGGAAGAGTGAGGTTACAGGGAGAAGAGATAAAGAAAGTGGAGGATTTTAAGTACTTAGGGTCAACAGTCCAGAGCAATGGAGAGTGTGGAAAAGAGGTGAAGAAGCGTGTGCAGGCAGGCTGGAATGGGTGGAGAAAAGTGTCGGGTGTGATAGAAGAGTTTCAGCTAAAATGAAAGGAAAGGTGTACAAAACTGTGGTGAGACCAGCCATGTTGTTTGGTTTAGAGACAGTGCCGCTGAGGAAAAGACAGGAGGCAGAGCTGGAGGTAGCAGAGATGAAGATGCTGAGGTTCTCTTTGGGTATGACCAGGATGGACAGGATCAGGAATGAGCACATCGGAGGGACAGCACATGTTAGAGGTTTTGGAGATAAAGTCAGAGAGGCCAGACTAAGATGGTTCGGACATGTCCAGAGGAGACATAGTGAATATATTGGTAGAAGGATGCTGAGTTTGAATTGCCAGGCAGGAGGCCTAGAGGACGACCAAAGAGGAGGTTTATGGATGTAGTGAAAGAGGACATGAAGGTAGTTGGGGCAAGAGAAGAGGATACAGAAGACAGAGTTAGATGAAGGCAATTGATTTGCTGTGGCGACCCCTGAAGGGATAAGCCGAAAGGAAAAGAAGATAAAAAAATAAAAATAAAACAAATTTTCATTAAATATTGGCAGCAACAGCTGTGGTTGTAGGCAACCTCTCATTGTAGTTTGAATAATTAAGGAAATAATCCCTACTAATTGTCTGTTTTCAGTTAACATTTTGCCCTTTTTGGGTCAATAAACACCCCTTCTATAATGAATATTATAATGAATAATTCTGAAAAATCAAACAGATTATGGTAAATGGTAAACAAAACAACTAATTCATTTTTATTCCTAAAACGCCATCAATAGCAGCAGTGTTTGTCCTTGTTAGGAGAGACTTTATGGTGACCACCTTCCATGAAAAACATATTCTGACGCTGAAATGAGGATACGTTGGTCATTCCAGGCATCACTGTGGGAAAGTGCAGAATGATTCAAAACAAGTATTAATGTAGGAGCTCATTAATCCTCACTGACGTTAACTCGGCAGCAGCGTGGAGTCGCAGATAAAGATGCAGCGGAACGGCAGGTGAGATCCCAGTCGGAGCGTCTAACTTGCCATTATGTGCCACTGAGACATTTTATTGCACTCATTAAATGTTACCTACTGTCTTGGCAGGTGTGCGAGGCCGGTTTCCCTGTGACGGGGGGTTGCGGCATGCGAGCATGCATGCGGCGAGGAGCAACAAGCAAGAGGTCGATCCGTTTAGACAGAAGCCAGAAAAAGACAAGCAAACATGAGAGAACTGAGCAGGAGCATGCATAAATCACAGGAAAAGGCACTGACAACACAGATGCTTAAATGAATGAAATGCGAGATGCGGAGCTACAAGCGCGCACGACCACCAAAAGTTAACCACGTCAAACCACAGAAGCCCAAACTAGGGGCCCAAACTACGCACTTTGGACTTTTAAATGGTTGGAAAAAAAAACAAATATTAAAACAACAAAAAAGGAAAAAACATACAAAACAATAAAAAAAGTCAAAATTTTTGTGTTTAATACAGTATATTTTTTTTAGAATAAACTGAAACATTAGGAAGAAATATAATGTCATTTTAGCAGCATGGAGTTTAAATATTTTCTAAAAATAATTTATTTTTAAGTGGTAATATTATGACAAACACAGCATCATAATTTCTGGAAAATTAGGTTGGTGCAAAAGTTATAATATTATGAGAATAAACTCACAATATTAACAAAAAAAAAGATTATTAACAAATAAAGTTGAAATGTTTGGACAAGAACAGCAGCAAAAATGGGGAAAAAAGAGCAAAATATCAAAGTGGCCCTAACATCCTTCAATTTTTTGCTATGTGGCCCTGATTGGAAAAAGCTTGGGCATCCCTGACCTAAACCAGGGGTGTCAAACTTGTGCCATGGAGGGCCGAGACCCTGCAGGTTTTCTTTCCAGACGGCCGTGCTTTAGTGACGGCACTACAGCACACTGTAGTGAAAATGATAATGATGACTCTCAAGGCCATCGCGGCCAATGAAGCACCGTGCGGTAAACACTTAAGCGATGAAAAGCGTGATGAGCGAGGAACTTATTGACTCAAAGATGTAGATGGCACAGGAGCCGATAAGCGAGTGAGATGCGTCACGACGAGGACTCTCTTGTTTGCCCTTTATAAACAATTGATGCGCTTGCTTGTAATGCTTCCTGTTTTCAATTTGACACAACACGGCGTCGCTTCAACAACTTAGTTGTGTGAAAACGCCTTTTTAGTAGTCAGCCTTTGCCGTGCATTCATTTATTTGCGGGAAAAAAAAATGTGGATCACCACAAATAGATTTAGAGCTCGCTCGGGAAAACTTTATAATGGAGCCAATGGGAAAAATCATCAGTAATTTTTGAAGAGTAAAGTCAAAATATCAAGCGTAAAAGTGATTTTACTAATAACTAACAAGAATAATGTCATAATATTATACAAAAATAATTAAAAATGTCATAGTATTATGAGAAACAAAGAAAGAATAAAGTTGTAATTTCTGGAAAAGTGGGGTTAGGGAAAACGTTATAATGCAGTCAAAATATTAGGAGAATACATTTGTACCGCCACAAATAGATTTGGCGCTCACTCAGGAAAACTTTAGAACGGGACTGTCACACCTGTCACACATTTGCCAGGGAAGAAGAAGATGCAGCAAGAGGGATCAGTGTTGCTATAAGAAAAACATGTTCAACCACACAAAGACATAAACGTGTAAAAATTGTGGGTTTTCTAACACAAACTGACATGAAAGCACGTATCGCTCTTCTCAACGAGCAGCGGGTTCTGCCATGGGTCCCTACCCTAATTAGCACTCGCAGGCGGCACTGTCATTTTTTATATTAAAAGGAGTTAATTTGTAGTGCTTTTTGTGTTTTAGACTCACTTTTTGTCTCCTACAATGTTATTCCTCTTTTCCCTACAGCGTCCCTTTCAGTTACATGCAAATGCGTCATGGCCAATTATGCAAATTAGACAATTATGCCCCCCAATGATATTTCGACATGGTCTATGGCGTGTGTTGCGCAGCAATAAAGAATGCAATACAGTGCCAGTTTTTTTTGTACTGTTTTTCCACTAAAACAATAGAGGGTGCCATCAGCAAAATGCAGCAGCATGAGAAAAATAAAGAAATGTATTGATTTTTAAACCTGGTCAATTTCAGCTGAAACCTTTAAGGCTAAATGGTTTGATTTTCCTTTTTGTTCCGACTGCAAAAGAGGGCGAACACTCGGTAGTATTATCTGAAAACGTACATTTTCCCCAATGACGTTTAAATACACACTCACAAGAACAGAACGTAATAACATGACTATAAACAAATCAGCGGTTTTCCTAAAGGGCGCCATTGGCGAGGTGTAGCAGCGCGAGTAAAAAAAAGAAAATAATAATTCTTCAAGCCGTTACAGGCAAAATTGATATATTAGTTAGGAAAACACAAAAATAGGTTCCCATTTTTGTCGTACTTCTGATGCAGTTAGGTACACAAATGGAATGACACAGAGGCTTTTTGCTACGGAATACTTTCTGATACGGTTTCGCATTGGAGACTGTGTCTGTAAGTAATGTGCAAGTATACCTGTGCAGCAGTATTGTTTAATTTAGACTCTAATTATGTCCATCTTGGAGATTGTAGCTGCTGTGTCTGCAGTTGACAAGAAAAGCAGCACTATTTAATAATTGTTGTTGCAATTGGATTATTTTTGCGGGATACATTTCAAATTAGTCTTTAATAGTGAAGTGTGTCTGATTTGATACATATTCAAGTCCAGTCAAGGTGTCAGTGGGCAGCTTTCTTCTTTTCTGGGAGACTGACAGCCAGAAAATAAGAACATGGTGTTCCCTCTATGGTGGTACAAGTCGTCCCCGAATTTCTCTTCCATTATTTCTTGTGTCACCGGGGCTGTTCTTACACTCAGACGGACAATTTGGACACGGGATATGCTGAAATGGAGGCGCAATATGGCGGTGGCTGAACAAAGATCGGAAATTTGCGTTCACATTAGATGTTTTGTCTGGGGATGTGTTAGTAAAAGGGAAAATGCAAAAAAAAAAAAAAAAAAGCAGTGACTTCCCTTTCATTCAGCGTTTCTATGTATTTGGCATTGCTTTCTGCATGTAAAACTATAATTATTCAATGATAAAAGTTCTTTGTGCTAACATTAGTGGCTGTCTGTCTAGCGAGTTAGATCCCATCCCTGCTCATTTGTTTAAAGATACTAATCCACTCGTCAACACTGCTCTTCTCAATATAATCAATATGCCACTTGTGACAGGCCATGTACCACAATCATTCAAATGGCTGTAATCAAGCCGCTTCTTAAAAAAACCTAACCGCGATCCACATGTCCAAGCTAATTACAGACCAATGGCCAATCTTGCATTTTTCTCCAAGATCCTAGAGAAAGTAGTTGCCAATCAATTAAGCAATTTCCTTCTAAACAATCATCTACTTGAGGTCTTTCAGTCAGGACTTAGGATGCATCACGATCTCCTCACCGGCTCAGACAAAGGCCTCCTTTCAGTATTTCTACTAGACCTTACGGCAGCATTCGACACAATCGACTGCCAAATTCTAATACGGCGATTAGAACTCAATTTTGGTTTTAAAGGAACTGTATGCAAATGGTTTCAGTCGTATCTGTCCGATTGCCTGCAGTTTGTATCCATTAGCAATAACGAATCCAGACACGCAAACCACGGTTACGTGCAGATGTTGCAGCGGGCATCCCTCATGTCTGAGGGTTTTCGTCTGTGTGGTAACAGCTGGGTTCTTCAACAGGACAATGCTGCAGGCCACGATGCTCGCTTGACGAAGGAATTCTTCAGGGATAAGGGGGAATAAGATTACTCTTTTGGACCATCCTGCATGTTCCCCCGATTTAAATCCCGTAGTGAACATTTGGGGATGGATGGCAAGGGAAGTTTATAAAAATGGCCATCAGTTCCAGACAGTTGATGCCCTTCGTGAAGCCATCTTCACGACTTGGAGCAATGGTCCCACTAGCAAGTCCTACTGAGTCCTACTGAGAACTTTTTGGTTCTGGTTTGGAGAGTTTTTTTTGGTCATTTTTTGATGCTTTTTGTCACACTCCCCCTTCTAGCTTATGCATATTGTAGCTCTTCTTAAAACCTCATTAAGATCTAAATGTGCAAAAAGTCAATAATGGCAATTTTTCAACTGCTCTTAAGATTTTGATCATGGGTGTATTATGAGCAAGAAATAAAACAATGAATAAAGTTGTAATTTCTGGAAAATTAGGC
The DNA here is from genome assembly GCA_024372805.1 of Oostethus manadensis. Taxonomy (NCBI): domain Eukaryota; kingdom Metazoa; phylum Chordata; class Actinopteri; order Syngnathiformes; family Syngnathidae; genus Oostethus; species Oostethus manadensis. The sequence goes on along the minus strand of QODF01000043.1, from coordinate 5,800,468 downwards.
CAAGGAAGTTAGATATAAAGTTATAATGCTACAAGAATATTTAAAATACTATAATATCTAAATATTATTAATAATCAAAATAGTATGCCGATAAAGTCATAATTATAAGAAGTCAATTTGCAAGAAAAAATATTATTTATTATAAATAATAAATATTATAAATATAAATTTTTAGCAAGAATGGGAAAAAACTGCTGTAATTTTACAAAAATAAAGTCAAAACATTACATTAGGATGCGGAAAAAGTTATGATATTATGGGAATAAAGTCAAAATATTATGGGAATAAGGTCAAAATGTTATGAGAATAAAGTCATAATATTACAGAAAGTTAGTTGAACTATTTGGAAAATAAAATAAAAAAACAGCAAAAATGGGGGAAAAGAGTAAAGTTCATACTAATAATAGGCTTTAAAAATAGGCACATTCGGTTTTTGTGTGATTCAATTTCGGACGGACCCTTTGGGACGGATTAATAAGAGAAACAGAAGTACCACCCAATGTAAGACAACAAAGTCTTCTATCCATGGTGTGCATTTTGCTTTATTTGAAAATACCCGGGCGCTGAATTGAGGCATTAAACCCTGAAAAAGGCACCCTCAGTCAAATTCAGCTTTCATTTAGCTTTATTAAAAATTCTTTATCGCTTCCGAGTTCCCGAGGACGCGCGTGTGTCCACGCGTGATTAAATATGAAACCGCAATGTGATTTCGAGGGCTGGATTAGCATTAAATTAATCAGCGGTGGCCGCGTTTTGCCGGACTGAAGCCACTTAGGGGGGAATTTCTACTGAAAAGTGCGACGTCTTTAACTTGAAAAAAACAATAAAACATTCCGACGTGTGTGCACGAGGTGGCCTTATTGGAGATGAAGAAAATGGTTGTGATCATACTGAGAGCAATTCTTGTCAGACTCACCCACGTAGAGCTGGCTGAACAGTTCTAACCGCGTGTGGCCCTGTGCGGGCGCCGGCCGAGAGGCCCGGTAGGTCTGGTCCAGCTGGAGGACCGCCTCCTTCACGTTGCGCTCGGCCATGACGCGGTGCCACTGGTCGTCGTTGAGAGGTGTGGCCGAGTGCACCGTCAGCTCCACGGGGCCGTTTCCCACGTCGAAGGAGAAGGAGACAACTTGGGGTGCTGCGGTGAGGGAAAGAATGGACTTAAGCAATAATTACAACAATCACACAAAACAATAGCAACCTTTCCATCTCAATAATAAGACCACTGCACAGTTCACAGAACCACTAGAGTTCCAGATGACGTGTTTTGGCTGTGGGTGTGTGCGGCAGTTGAGTTTGCTGATGTTGTTTTGGCGTGGTTAGGCCTATACAGAGATTGTTGATGGACCACCTCCTCGTCAATCTTACAAAATCCGTGTTCAATAACAATACCATCTTTATCCTTAATGATGGTCGCCAGACTCAAGCAATTGAGTGTATTTTACTGTGAACAAAATAGTTTTTAGCACATATGTAACCACAAAACGATAAAACACAAAACGCTGTAAGAACCGAGGACTCTGCTTTCAAATTCTACGCTGCCTACAGCCACAAGACGACATATTTGCGTGGATTCTTGGGGGCTGATATGTTATATTGCGAGGCATTATTAGCATAATAGTGCTCGCTTTTGTCATGTATTATTATCAGTTGTTCTCAATGGAGAACTTTCCCAATAATACAGAGTAGCGTGACAAAATAACATGTTATATGACAATATTTGAATGGTTAGAGGCCAACACAGCATCATATGGTACCTGTCATAAAACATTAATTCCAGCAATACCTAGAAAAGGCCACCAGAAGACCACCTCTAATTTGATCATGGTAAAATGGTTCCAGACCTGAACGTGATAAATGAATTTTCGTGAAGTAGGATTCCTTATTTATAAATGGAATATTTTTGTAGTTTGAGCATAAAAATACTGTTTACAAGCTTCTGAGTATGTTTTTAAACATTGATAGAGACCTCTACAGATGACATAATACCCCTATAGTTACTTTTGCCCCTGTATTACCAAATAGAGTGAAAATAATAACAGAAAATAAGCCAGTTAAGACATAAATAAGACTCGTGCTTGTGTGTGTGGCTGTAAATGTGTTATGTTATGGGGGAGCTGAGCATGGGGGCACAGGGGGGTGGGGGGGTGGAGGTTAAAGTTGAGCCTTAACTTGGCGTGGCTGCAACATGATGTGCCTTTTGTGAGATTATTCAAACCTGCGATAAAAACTTGTTGTTCCTGGCGATCAAGTTTGGTGCTTGTGTGTCTCACCAAACGGTACAGCGACATTACTGACACCAAGTGACCAGTGTAGAATACAACATATCATCTTTGAATGCCCCTGCGATTGACTGGCGACCAGTCCAGGGTGTACCCCGCCTCCCGCCCAAAAGTCAGCTGGGATAGGCTCCAGCATACCCGCGACCTTAATGAGGATAAGCGGCATAGAAAATGAATGAATGAGTGAATCTTTTAATGCGTCTTCTGAATGCATTAGACAGTATTTGTAATTTCATTCATTCAGCCATTTTTAAGCCTGAAAATGCAATATGTGACATTCGATTAAATCTGCATTTTTTTCAACTAAAAACATGCCATGTTAAACCACAAAACAGCAAAATGTACAAATTAATATAGTTTTGAAAATCGCAATATTAGGAAGTCGAAAAATTCAAAGTGTAAATTTGACGCTTAATATTACACAAAACAAAGCTCAAATGTTTGTCGTGTTTGTCAAGTCAATACGGGTTCTATGATAGCCTCAGCCTGGGACAAATGATTTCAGTTTATATCGTTTCTCATGAGCACAATTGTTTTTTTTAAGTTAAAAAAGGAAAGAATAGAAGACAATGTATTAAATGAATGGTTGACAGCTGCTTAAGTAGACTATAATACAGCCCAGTGCTCGGAAAGCTCTGCACAGCGCTAATTCACTGCAGCACTACCTATAAAAGGCCACTAGGAGACAGTATTGCTCTTCTGACACATTCCTGTTCCCTCATCTTCAAAATGTAAGTACATTTTTTGGCCCAATAGTTACAAATGTTACTGAAAACATTCCCTGCAGAGTTAGTTCAGGTTGCGTTTTGACTTTGCAGGCATCATTTCTAGTCAATCGACAATAAAAGTGACCCACTCTGCACGCCATGTTGTGTAACAGTCATCTCTACAGGTAAATTTGCGCTCAATTTCTAATCAAATGGCTCATTTATCCCTAAGCAATTCATTTGGCTCGTATGGATTTCTGCTCTACGATACGTGACAGATGTGGACAAGCACTAATCTTCACAGGTGAGGTCGATAGGCGCCAGTACGACGCAGCGCTTTTTTTCTGGTGTGCTGTGGGAGAAGGCGGCAGGGGAAGGAGGAGGAGGAGAATACAAACGATAGCGAGTGTAAATGAGCAGCAAAGGAAGACAGCAAAATTTAATAGAGCAAGATGACCTTGTTTGGTTGCATGATTAATTTTCATAATGATTGGCTCAGTGTGTGTGTGCATGTGTGTAATTGAAGTGGGTTGTAGTTACCCTGAACTTTATTCAGCTGACATTTCAACAGGGGCGCTGTTTTACCTTTCCAGCACCGAAGAAACAGAACATTTGGCCAGCAGAGCTGAATCCTGCCAGTGTTTGCGTGCTTTAGTGAACCACCTGTCCACTCCCGATGCTTGCTTTGGGAAGCCACTTTTGACCTCTCGGCAGGTACCTGTGATCAGTCCAAGTGTGTGCGGAAGCATGCTAATAAAGAAGGCTTAGCATTTCATGAGCTAAATAACCAGTTTGTGTCTTAAATGACAGCTCATTGCATTTGCTCTTCTTTCACGTTTTACCTCCAAAATGGAGCACAGCAGCAACGAGGACAACATTTTTGCAGCTGGAAAGTCTGCTTGCAATTGTCAAATTCAAATGGTTGAGGAAAATGCGAGAATGAAAGGCATCACTGTCCGTGCGGCGCCCCATGGCGGGCGGCGTGCAGCAGCCACAGACGAGACAAGTAACCGCTTAACAGCACTAGCTCACTTAGCTGGACAAATAATAAGATAAACGTCATTTAAGCTATTAGGTCAATTTTGTACATTTGTATTTCCTGGTGGGGGGGGGAAGGTAATCTGATCTCTCTCGCCATTGTCTCGCCTATGTTTTGCTAAGAAGTTGTGTATTGTTACCCCAGAATGTCAATAAAGTCTTTTAATAAACAAAAGATGAGCTCTCTCTGTGTAATTGCACAATTGCAAAGTAGAGAACTAACAAAGAAGCTTGTGGGGTTTGCTAAGATTAAAGATAAAACTCACCACGGAAGGTGGAAACAAAAAATAAAATACAAAAAATCAAGGTTACAGGAAAAGTGCACGCAAATGAGTCTAAAACAAGGGTGGGCAAACTGCAGCCTGCGGTCCACATTAGGCCCACCTTTCATTTTCAAATTAATTTTTTTCAACATCGCCACTGGGCAACAGTGCAGTGTGGCACGCTCGAGTCGCCAAAATAGTCAGATGCAATCTATACTTGTACACAAAACATTTCAAAAACGCAACCCACAAAGTAACTTAACTACTGAACCAGTGGGCAAACAAACATCTACGCACAATACCTTCTGCAAGGCATGCTGGGTATCTTGGCTTGATTGCAAAATAGGAAGAGGAGGAGGTTGTTACAGAAGTTAACTATGAGATGTCAACATACTCTTGATATCCAATGTTTTATTGTTCATAGTTCATTGTGTCTTTGCAGCTGGACTACCCAGCATGCCTTGCGTAACAGTTTAAGTTATGTGTTATGTTTAGCACTTAGTTGTTGTGTACCACCCACGTACAGTAGTAGTAGTTGATATAATGTGATGCGTTAACTTGTTGTGGATGTGTTTTCGTTCCCTACTGTGAGCCCCGGGAGCAAGTATGTCATTCTGTCCTTGGTGTTTGATGACCGCCGATATAAAGACGGCGCCCTCTGCCAAATGTTCCAACCCAATGTGGCCTACGAGTCAAAAAGATTGCCCATCACCGGTCTAAAGAGTCTAAGGAGGAACAAAGCAAAGACAAGAAGAAGGTCCGACTCCAACTGAAACCGACGATACCTGATTCAATTTTTCCAAATAACGAATCATTTTAATCCAATTCATCTGGTTGGGGATGCCGGAAATGTTAACACAAAACCTGCAGATGCTAACCACGAATTCTCACAAACCGAGGCCAAATTTTGGTGTAAACTACAAAACTGGCTAATCGCCGATCGAGGTTCCACTGTAGCTAAGTAGACTTTCACTTGTGTGATGCTTTTTTTTTACCTTCAAGGTACTCAAAGTGTCATTCCCTGATGATGCAGCTGGGGGTTCAGTATCCTGCCCAGGGATACTTCAACATGGTCACAGGAGAATGGAGGATCGAACCAGCACAACATTTGCATTTTGAAACGACCACAATCACCTGAACCATGCCGCCCCATTAGTGCATTAGCCCAGCTCCTTCTAATCAAAGAAAAGCGTCTGCGTACGGAAATAACAAACTAAAAGCACCGACCAGGAAATGAGCCAAAACAAGAGTCCAAACTGTCAGCGCTGTCTCTATTTGTCTTTGGATGGGAAGGTAAAAGGAGCCAAGCACTGAAAACAATCAGACTCGACTTGCTGGCTGGCTCTGACTCACTGGAGCGCACATCTCCAACAATCCTAATTTGGATGGGCACCAAATTGCACACCTTCATTGATTGCCACCGCCTGCTTTTGGCTGGGTTTTGTCGTCAGCATGGACCAAACCGGAAAATAAAAACACCATTCAAAAAGAAGGATGATCTGGATCCACACCGGCATTTAATAAGGCCGTGTCCCGGCCCTCAGTGAAGATTTGGATATCAGGAAAGAGGTTATGACCTCTTGGGTGGAGGTAATAAAGAAAGACATTGAGTTAAACATAAGCCCAGCGTTTAGTTTAGTTTACATCAATTGTATTGATTTGACCGCATTATGATATTCATATGATGAAAGCTGTGTTAAATATATCTATTTGGCTTATTGGTTGTTTTTATTTTTTCTTTCTATTGTTATTTGTTTGAGTTCTTCGGCCATTTCATTTTTCATCACTACATTTTTCTACATTTAGTCTTTGAGTTCTCGAGCCGATACATTGTATTTTATTTTTTAAATTACCAACAAAAGTTTCTAGATTTTAATATCTCTTTGGTCCGTCATTTATAACAAATGATATAAGTCTATCAAAGTAATGAATATAATTTCGGGTGGTTTATCTTAGGCTAACAAAAATTTAAAAATATATTTTTAAACATGTAAAGGAAGAAAATTTTTTAAAATATTTTTTCAAAATATATATTTTTAAATATTTAACTATATTTAAAAAATAAAAGATTCAAAAAATAAAATATACTTTAAATATACTTACACAAAATATAAAATATTTTGTATTCATATTTATATTATATTATCTTTTTTCTATGTTTATTTTTTCATAAATAAATGTTCATTTTTGTAAAAAAAACCCACAAAAATATATACTGTAAAATTATAAATAATATGTATATATATATATATAAAATTGTATATATCAAATGTTTTAAATATATTAAAAATGTTTAAAAAATTGTATATCTGAAATTACTATTTTATATTATATCTGTATTTGTATATTATTAATATTTTTACGCTTGCGTTCCATCACTTCGTGCAGGCGTGTATTTGTGTTTGTAAAAAGATTATTAACAGCAGTGCGACACATTTTTTACTGCGTACAATGTATTTAAGGTGCTATAATATAATATATATTGACCTAATTCCGCAGTCCGGTAATCTTCAGTCTATTTGTGCAACTTTATAAACTCCAGTATCTCCTTCAGGACGCCAGGAGGGTAAATAGTGTCCCGAGCTGGATGTGAAGTCCTATTTGGCTGTGCTTTTAATTCATTTTCAAATATTAGGATGCCTCCAACACACGGTCTGACATACATTAAAAATCGACAGAAAACTCCTAAACGCTCTTGTTAGTTCCTAGTGCTTATTCATCAAAGCCGACTTTAGATATTCGTCAAAGAGGTCTTGAAATTACAAACCTCAAGGCTTGTCCCGTCTTCACCTAACACGGACATTTAGAATTTTTTGAAGTCCCAAATCCAGCAGCAGAGTCCATTTCTCAGCTAAAAATCCTCATCTTTAAATAACTCAAAATGTTTATACCCTCGGGGGCAAGACTCCCACTGGGGTGTAGGGATGTTGGGGGAACATCCTCGAGTCTCAAATGGCGCAAAGCTGCCCGGAGGTAAAGTAGCCCTACTTTTTAAAAGCCTTCTATACCGCCTCAAATCCTCTTAGCGGCCCAGCTCTTCAGCGCTGCCTCTCAATTATGGCCATGCCTTCTTCTTTCTCCAGACATTCAAAGAGAAAAAGCAACCACCTGACACTTTGGTGTCCAGCGCCACCACTGCAGAGTGTGTTTTGCAGAAGGTTGTGTGTATGTGTGATTGCACAGCTCTTCTACTGGCACTTAACGCTCGTTATTTCACGGCCAGACAGGATTGCAGCAAATACAGTTCAACGTGTGAGTGAGTGCACGCACACGTGAGTTTTTTTGTGATTGTGTGTCCGACTGTGTGCGCCGCAGGGCAAAATGCAAGATGATAGGAAGGCAAAGGCAAAAGGAAATAGATGTTTGGAGGGGGGCTTTTGCGGGGTGAACATATTCTGATTACCGAAAAACCAGGGCGCTCCACCCGGCTATACTGAAATGATACTTCAAATGAAATGTTGTCAAAGATGCCTTATCATTTCAATACACTTAAAGTGTTGACACTGAGAAGGCTTCAGTCCATCGCCGACAACCAGCATCACGCCCCCGGCCCGTGCCCGGATAGGAGGTGGGACTTGTAAAATGACATTAAGAGAGGATATATAGCAGATACATCGAGGAGTATATGCAAAACAAAACAAAAGCCACGTGGGCCTATAATAATGTATAATAATGTACCGTTGCACTCCTAGCACATATGTTTTGGCTTTTTGCCAACACTAACTCAAAAAGTTGCCCACATGGCAGCCACTCAGGGACTGTCCTAATGTCGGTCAATGACAAACAATTAAATGCAGGACAGGACAGGATGTGAAAAGACTGCATGTGCTGGGAAAACCGGACCTTTGGTCACCCTGGTAATAGTAGGTTCGCCGCACACACCTTCAGAAAGCAAACATCACACTCCTTTTGGCAAACGTCTTAAAAGTTGATGCAAGGAGGGGCTGTCATTTTTGTCTATGGAGAGCGCTTGTTTTGTTGCGAAATCCTCCCTCCGCTCGGCATGTGTCAAAAAAAAGGCAGACTTGGCACATCGGCAGGGCTCGCCTTTGACACCAAGCGTTCACGCGGCTTGGAATCCCGATGAGATGCAAATGGTCATGCATCCGCACGTGCCAGGACCCCTTCCCTCAATAATGCGGCCCCAGGATTAAAGTGAAGATTGCCATTTTAATTGCATTTTTAACACTCTTAATCAGAGCGAAATCCACTGTAGCCGCCCAGATAGTAATTTAGGATCACGGCAACCTGCTGCATGACACGTCAAGAGACTCCAAGAGGGGGACGTTGCACAGATGTCCCGTCATTGAGTGGCCATCAATAATGCTTGCATTTCCTTCCAACATCTGCTCCTTTATTTGCTAAAAACGTTTCCCTGCGTCATTTTTTTGCTCCTCATTTAGCAAAACTTTAGTTAGTGCCTTTTACATACAGTAATCGGAGTGTATATTCCCTGCATATTAGATATGTCATGAACTGTAGCACATGGATAATTAAGCGTACTGGTTTTATTGTAGTTTGGATTGGTGTAGAAATGCACCGCGTTCACACCTCATCACGTGAAACGTCTTGTCAGATCATCATCGGAGAGGTTGACTCCGCAAGCGTCTTTTGTTGTGGTACCATTGATGGCCAAGAGGAACGGTTTCATGAAAAGCACTGCCTTTCAAATAAAGTGGGGCGGCGCTTGGTGTTTTGGCGGCACCTGGTGGCTGTGATAATTCATTAAGTTGAGCTTGTGACGCAGTTAGGCACACAAATTGGGTGATACAGAGCTCACGGGGCGCTTTTTCTTTCCTAGCATACACTTGCCTTAGAGACTGTGTGCCTGTAAGTCATGTGCAACTTGAGAAATGTGGAATTTTAGACAGCCGTGTTGTTAAACTGGGACACTATGTCTAGTTTGAGGATTGTAGCTACTGTGTCAGACACTGACTAACTAAATACACATATACTGTAATGTTCTGTCTATTTTCATTATAGAAAAATTTGGTTTTGGGATTAATATACAGCTGTCGGATAAAAAGTGACTTCTTCGAGAACATTCTGACATTTATTAAACAGGCAAGGTTTTATTGTATTCATACACTTGAAAAAATGCACATTTTTTCATCTTCTGTAGCTTTAGCTTGTCTCCATGTTGGTGTAAACATTGTTGCGCCATCATGAAGTCTACTTATAGTCCAGTACAAAAAAATGCAGTACAATTCCCTCAGTGTCGCTGTGCAAACACCCTCCCGTTCCCTCCCTTTATGTACGCATGTCTTCTGAGGCTACTCCGTACTGTACTCTTTAAACTGGTATGGTAATGGTTTTATGTGTTTCGAACATGCTAAACAGGAACATCACATGCTTACACAATTGAGCATGTCCAAAAAAAGAGTTGAAAGAAGTAGAGTTCATTTAATCTTTAATTTATTTCTTATTATATTAAATGATTTAATATAACAATAAATCCGCCTTTGTGAAAAGTTCTGCTTGCAACCTCAACCTCTCACGTTCCAAAATTGTTGTGACTTCTCTCCTTTGCATTTTTTGGTGAGCCGTGCTGCTCCGTGAGAGCATCCCTTGTTGTATATTATTGTTATATTTTCCATTTTGATGTAATTAATTGAATCCACGTCTCAGTAATTGATAGATTGCGTGACAGGAATGTTAAAGCGCAATTAATGAAGCTTTCATGATGGCAACAGTTCAGCATGTAACAAATTAATTGACTTTACATGATTTCCCAGGGGAAAAAATGTGTGCAGGTGTACCCAAAGCAGCTTTTGTTTTGTTTTTTTAGTGGAATGAATAATAGGCTGCACAAGAGTGAGAAAGTGTGGGAAAAACGCACAAAATCACAGCGACAGGGACTGTGTGGGTAAGTCCTCGTGTGTGTCAAGGCTTAAAAGCTTATAGGGGAGAATTTTTAAGAGGATGAAATGCCTCCATTTGCAAAAAGGTTTTTTTGTGTTGTGCAAAATGAAGAAGCGAGTGATTTTTGTCCTAAATCAGTTGAATCAAACATCATTAATTCAACATGAGTGCTATAAATATAACAACATAATAAGCGGTATAGAAAATGAATGAGTTGTGTGTGAATGAAACTTACATTTCAGCTCCAAACGTATGAAGTCTGTGTTGCCAAGGTTTTCCAAAAAGACACCATAAGGTGCGCTGGTCTTGAAATAGAAGGAGATGTCAGCGCTGGTCTCCCCCTGGAAGGTGGCGAAGTGGAGGTAGGATGACGGCGTGGTGAATGAAGCGGCGTTCCAGTAGTTATCTGTAAAAGCACACGAGGATTCCTTTAGAACCGGCTGAATTACCGCAATTAATCATCACAATTTCTGATAAATGGGTTTAATTAAGTCAAGAGTTTGATTTGAAATTTCCATATATGCATCTATTAATCTATTTCTTACCTAATATCTACGCTCTTCTATATGGGCCACATCTAACAAAAGATTTCATCATCTGAAACTCACCATTTGGGAGCTCCGGCTGCTTAACAATACCTAATGAAACATTTATTATAATTTCAAAAAAGCAATGTGATCATTTCTTCGCATTCTGAATGAGGTGCCATGGAGGCCACAGGAGCTGAAGTCTCGCTCGGCTTCTTCAGATAACTTTGCTAATGAAGCGGCGGCTAATGAAGACAAAGTGGCTTCGTTGTTACGTTCTGTAATAAATTGTAGTGTTACCCCAGAATGCACAGACATGGCATCAGGAGTGATCAATAAAGTGTTTAATCATATACAGCAAGGGATGCTCACACGGAACGGCATGGCTCACCCCAAAAAATGAGCTGTCACGAGGTTTTAAGGACGGGGGACAGCTAACTGAGCAATTTATTATCCATCCATCCATTTTCTATACCGCTTATCCTCATTAAGGTCGCGGGTACGCTGGAGCCTATCCCAGCTGTCTTTGGCCGAGAGGCGGGGTACACCCTGGACTGGTCGCCAGCCAATCGCAGAGCAGACATACAACCATTCACACTCACATTTACACTCTAATGGACAATTTAGTGTTGCCAATTAACAATTTATTATTATAGTAATTATAATTATTACATTTTGAGAATAATTATCGATAAATGAATGAATATTTTAAATTGGTTATTTATTTATACTGTATATTTATCACACAAAGCAGCGCCCTGCATTTGGAAGATATTATTAGCTTAATACAACAAACGTGAAAAGCGTCCATTTTTTGGAAAGGGATCTTGTGAAACCACCTGGCTGATTACTGCAATGGTAATACTGCTTTGTTCCTCAAGAGCGCCATGCAACCATATTACAGGTGGGCCCCGCGTTACAGCGTTCCTTTTTAAGCCGTTTCGAGGCCCCATGAATTAATTAAAAACCTAATTTTGGTACATAAACACGAGAACTACTTGGAAGTGCAGCTACAATATACTGAGCACTCGACGGTCGTTACAATCGGGAAAGATAAAGATTATACTCTAGCGTCTACTTGGATGCTGGGGAGGGCTGCAAGGGGGTGGTCACAAACAAAAAAAGGTTCTTGTCGGCCACAACCATGCCAAAACAACATCAGCAAAATCTGTCGTCCCTCAAAAATACAATCAGGACTGTCATGTTTACAGATCACAAAACTCTTTAACACTACATAACTGCCACGTTGCTTTAGTATCCTTGAGCATGCTCCAATGAAAGCGCAACACCCATGCCAAAAAACCCCTGCAAGGCATCCTGGGTAGCTTTTTTGCCATGTTTGCCGCATTTTTGCTTTGCAAAACATGTTAAGGAGGTCATCAGAGAAGTAAACTAGGAGTAGCTAACATACTCCTGATATACAATGTTTAATTGTTCATATTGCATATTGTGGTTGCCGCTGGACTACCCAGCATGCCTTGCGGGCATCTGGGAATAACAGTCGTATGCGTGTTTTACGTTTAGCGCTTATTTGTAGTTATGAGATGCGTTAACTTGCTGTGGTGTCACCATAAGCAAGAGTTTGATGCCACCTCCTGTATATATGGATATCACCCTCGCCAAATGGTTTAACCCTATGTGGCTTGTGACTCAAATGGTTTGCCCATCCTTACTTCACCACAAAGTTTGGTACATACCTTTCAGGGACTGACAAGAACGTTTTTGTCACATTTGAGCAAGATTGGCAGAAAATCATGGCTGCCATGAAGCAAAATGTACAGGGGGGGAGGGAGGTTTGTATCTTATCGTCCACATTGATCATTTGTCCAATGATTATAAAACATTGAGGAAATCTGTATTACATGCATGCTAGCATGTCCTCCAACTGTACTAATAAGCATGGAATATTAAGCCAAAGCTTGAAAAAAAGTTTTGCAAACATATTGGTATGTGTGTGCGTGTGTGTGTGTGTGTGTGTAAGTGGTGTGCACCAGCAAGCATGCATCTCGGTACATCCGTGTGTTTGTGTCTCCTGGTTCTTTGCGATAAGTGTTCCCGCATGACAGAGCTTAGCTCATCCCATCTTCTTATTGCCTTACATGCCGTCACCAAGGGCAAGGGCAGATAGCGGCCATACACACACACACACGCACACACACACCCACACACACACTTACGCACACATGCATGCAGTGGCACCGTTTAATGTTGCAAATACTGTTCAGAATGTGCATGTTATTTTAAAAAAGAGATAATTCACATCATAAAATCAATATGTTCAAAATGATGCACCGTCACAAAAAAACCTGTGCACTTGTCATCTGGGAAAGGTCAAGGTTATCAGAAATTGACCTCATGGTAAAAAAGTACATGCTGCAAAACAAAGCAGGCATAGGCTTGTTTGGTACTTCACGTTGACAGTATCAGGCCCCAGATGCACATAAACAAGGAAAAAATGTCAACGATAGTGTGATACGGATTTGTATGCACTGCCCGGAACGTCAAAAGCCACTAGCGAGAAAGGGGAAGAAAAGGCTGACGACAAAAAATAGACGTACGAAGGACACGAGGATAAAGAAATAAAGCCTGGGGGTGAGTCACGCTTCACAAGGAGGTAGAGCGACAACAAGACGGGGAAAAGGTAGGAGGTTATGGAGAAAGAGCTCAAAGGAGATCTAAGGTGGTGCAGGAAATTTGACAGAAAGTGAACATTGGAGGGGAAAGCGAGTGGGAGGAATAAGTGGCAAAGCCAAGTGAAATCCTCTTTGTTAGCCAAACATCCAGAGATGCATCCAGAGATGCTTTGGCTCTGCTGTACATTCCTGGCACAACCCCAAGAATGGCAGATACGTTTATTTTTCTGAGGGGTCAGGTTGAAAATGTTAAAAACTGGATTTTCTTTCTCTTTCCCGGTGCAAAAGAGTGGTCTATTCTGCTCTTTTGAGGCGCTGCTCAGAACTCCAGATGAGCATGTGGCTGGTTTCCCCCCACTTCCAGGAGCAAAAAGATAAACTAAGAATTTGCGACATTTGACAAAACGTCCGAAGATCAACGCTTATTGGATTTAGAGTTAGCTAGAGTTGGGTATCATTAACATATTATCCGGTGACAAATGTGTACTTTTAAACCGTGCCCAAACGGTACTTAAAAAAAGAAACATACACATTTTGTCCAAAAGCAATGCCTTTTTGTTGTGTTTTGTTTTTTGGCCATGCAAGAGGAACATAATGGCGCCACTTTGTGCTTCCAATTTTGTGGCTTCAGTCTATCAAGGCGTTTTCAAATATGCATTAATGCATAAATCATGCTGTTTCCTGGTTGAATACGGCCAATTATTAGTAAAGATGACATTTTTAAACAAACATATTACAATTTACATATTATATTATATATATTAATAAATACATATTGTTTTATTAACTAACTTAAGAATCATTAAGCAGACAAATGACTAAATGAACTAAAATATAAATATAAGGCATTTAGAAGATGCATTCAAAGACTACCTGATTATTAGCATTTGGGGTCTTTTTACTGCAATTTTGTAATTTCATTTAATGTACACATGGTTTCAATGCACTTTTTTTGTTGTTCCCTTAATAAATGCCTCCAAAATGCACTTTAATTGTGTGTAAGTTTAAAAATGTAGTACACAGGTTTTCAAAAGTATACTGTTATAAATTGTGCTCTTTCATGGTTGAAAACTGCTTATTATAAATGGACTGTTTTTACACAATGGACTCAATGAAATGAATGTCATCTAAACAACAAAATTCTGACCCCTGCTTTGAGCTGATAAGAACCCCATGGCAATATTTAGGAAAATACTATTTTTTTTAAAGCATTTTCAAGCACAAAAATGAAGAAAAACACAATATAAGGCATTCATGAGACACATTCGCAGACACTGTGATGATATGTAGTATTCTACACTGGTCACTAGGTGTCAGTAATGTTACGGTAATGTTTGGGGGGGAAACACAAGTACATATGTCTTTTTATCTATCTATCTATCTTTTGTATGATAAACGAGGGGTTAACGTACCTAAATAATACAGCAAAACTTCGTTTAGCGTATGCCCCAGTTGTTTTTCGGTTACCATAACATTTTTACGCCAACGTGTTGCCACAGTTTGCGTACATTTTTGGGTTAGCGTACAATATTATGCACCTTTTGTCATGTTATTGATACACTTCGTTAGTCCAAGTGTGTCCTTAATGTATTTTTAGCAGAAAACGTGCTTGTGAGCAACCTCCGTCGCCTGTCTGTACTTTGCAAACTAAAACAGTGTACGCCACAAGTCCCTGCTTTTCTTTGCATCACAGCTTCAAAATAATCCACAGTGGAAGCCCGAGGAAGCTGCAAATGCCAGCATTTTGATAAAGAAGGTGAGAAACACTATTGAATTCAAACTTTTGTTTGCGGTGTTGTAATTGAGCACGGCCGTTGGTGAGTTAAGGTTCTCAATAAAGTTTAAAAAGAACATCATACTCTGTGTGTTGTTGTCGGGACGTTGTTTATATTATTTACTAGACGTCACTTCCGCAACATTATGAGGCACCAACAGCTTCTTTTTCCCTCTTGGTGTGGCTACTACCGGTACATTTAGGTATATATCCCTACCCCCAGTAAGACTGTGGTAGGTTCAAACATCAATACCCTTTGAAATGAAATGGATTTCCACATTGGTTTGGTGATCACATAAATGCCAACCCGTCCATCTACGGTATAAATTACCCCACAAACTAACAGGTAGGAGAAATCCAGCCATGTGTGCCATTGAGGATAAATTATAGACGCTACAGTTTAGTACACAAGAAAGTGGCAGAGTGCCTTTCAGACATATTCAAATCAAGTTATAAGTGCTTTCCTTGACAAGCCATTTTGTCTGTCTAATTGCTTTTCAAGGTGCTGCTGATACAGAAATGGTCATTCAAGTTGTTGTTTCTACTCATGGTCGTGCTTGTGCTCTTCTATTTGGAGTCATTTCACAAGCCAAAATACTTTAACCACATTAATACGGTCAAGCCATTGTCCGTGTATTGTATCGTTCCGCCGAATCGAGTGGCCAAACAAAGCACCCATCCCGATGGTGACTCATTGTCCGTGCAAAATAACGTGCCATGGGGCCAAAGAGAGTGGCAGCAATTTGATAAAGAAGGTGGGAAACACTATTGAATTAAAAAAAGTAACAACATCTGTTCCCTTCCTACTTTGCCAACAAGATACCAATAAAAGTACAAGATGTTAAATGTGCTTTCATCCATTTCTTCCATCATTTATAATTATTTCCCATTGTTTTCGGCATGTAAAACGACAATTACTCCTTATAAAAACATTGTCGTTCATATTCGAGTGGGATTAAATCATTTTTGGCTGGGTTATGCTCCAGCATACCCCCCCAACCCTAATGAGTGTAAGCGGCATAGAAAATGGATGGAGGGATTTACATTATTTATTTTTAAGGACGAAAATATTGTATTCACATTTCCTTGATGCAATGTGATCACTTAATGTACAGTAGTGTTAAAAAAAATAGCGGTCCAATGTGACTAACCAGATTAAGTACTCTTATTAGTATGTTTTTATTGCTACATGGCAAACAAGTTACCAGTAGGTGCAGTAGATTCTCAGAAAACAAACAGGACCCAGCTTTAATAATATGCAGGCTTTTATGATATGGACAAAATGTTCCTCCATTTCTCTTTAGGCCAATTTATGTGTTCTGTGGCAAATTGTAACTTCTTCTGTACATGCCTTTTTTTAAGAGAGGGACTCTGCAGGGAATTCTTGTAAATTAGCTCCACACAGACGTCTTCTAACTGTCACAGTACTTACAGGTAACTCCAGACTGTTGATCAGCCTGGAGCTCATCGATCATTGGCTGAGTCTTTGCCATTCTGGTTATTCTTCAATACATTTTGATTGTTGTCTTCTGTTTTCTGCCACGTGATGCCTGGTTTTGCTCTCTATTTTAGGAATTGGAGATTAGCTAAACAGCCAAACATGTTTTGCGCCTCTTCATATGTTTTTCCCTCTGAAATCAACTTTTTAATCTAAGTACGCTGTTCTTCTGAACAATGTCTTGAACAACCCATTTTCCTCAGGCTTTCAAAGAGAAATGCATGTTCAACAAGTGCAGGTTTCATCCTCAAATAGGGGCCACCTGATTCACACCTGTTTTTTTTCACAAAATTGATGCAGAATGAACGCCACACTGCTATTTTTTTAACACACCCCTTTCAACTAATTGCCCAATTGCACAGCCTTGCTGCGTCTTGTTTGTTTTCTGGGAATCTACTGCACCTACTGGTAACTTGTTTACCCATGTAGCATTGAAAATATACTAAATAATCTAGTTAGTCATAATATTATTTTGAACACTACTGTATATTCTCAACTCTATTGCTGACTCAACAGCGCCTCTGCTGGTTTCAGCCAAGCACTTCAACCCGTTTTGACTCCATTGCTTCAAGACACAATTAACCAATGATCAATTCCACGCAATTAACAGTAAACCGTGTAAACCGTGTGAGCAGATGCAGGTCATTAGCAGGGGCATTCCCCAAACACACCACCAATGAACATTCCAATGTCAACAGTGTTAAAATGCAGCAAATCACGCAATTGTACCATAATCATATTTCACACTCAATCATTTTCAGTTGTTCTTCAACAAGTGGATTGTACCTCGCCCCTAGCCGAGAAATTAAAATTGGGGAATTATATGGTTGAGGTGCTTTATGTGCCATGCAATGAATATAACATTTGCATGGGATGATTATATTCATCACTTATAATTAGTTGTTTCTCGCTTGACACGTGTCTCCATCAATCTCTTTTTCTAATTAGTTTGCTTGTCATTTTTTAAATAATTCATTTAGCCACCGCCAAACCTTTATTCCGATAGTTATGTGTATCACAAGAAACACGTCACCTGAAGATGTAAACATAATTATTAGATTTAAATTTGTCACGCTCTGTATGTTTGTGTGCGTGACAGTATGTTTTAGTTTCGGTTATTATGCCTGAGTTCTTCCCCGGAGCATTGTTTGTGTTACACTGTCGTTTACTCTTGGTTGTGGTTTCCTGCCGCTGCAGAGCACCATTTATCTTTATTAAAAAGCCGTTTCCTGACCTGTTTGGCGTCCTGCTCTCCGCATCCGTGGGGTCGTTACACCATGCCGAGAAGATACCGAGACAGACTTCCTGTATTGTTTTTGGTAATTATGTCAAATAATATCCAACATTTAATTTCATTAAATGAAAGTGTCTATTTTATCTTAACCAGGAGAAAAACCATTTGTCTTTCATGCTCAAATGTGCAATTAAAACATAATTGCTTTTTAATGAATAATTATAGTTTTTTATTGCTGAAAAGCTACTGAAATTTTTACGATGGAATTAATTTTTCGCTACCATGGTAAGTGATTTAAAAAAAAGTAAAAGCACAGTAAATCTCACTGTTTACTAAATGTATCAGGCAATTAGACATTTTTTTTTGCCATTTATGGGTTTACAGTCCTAATAGCCCAAACGTTCAAGCATAAAGATCTAGAAAACACAATAAACAATAAATGATAAAGTCAAGTAAAGGTGATATATGTACAATTTTTAGTTTACAGCAGAATTGACAATCTCCCATTATGAGAGCCCTCTACATATCAAATAACACTCCTAGAGTCACACTCTTTACACTTGACACTCCTATTGCCCAATATGGTAGACATAATAAGAGCCAATAAGCCATTTAAAACATAAATAAGATTTGTGCTAATCCTAACGCTAGGGGAACTGAGTGAGGATTGGACTGTGATGTAGGGGGTTCTGAGTTGAGTTTTAGTTTGCCGTGGGGTACAGTCGCCCGTGTTAAGGATTATTGTGCCTGTTGTGAGACAATTCAAATCTTTTGTTCTGACGATCAAGTCTGGTGCTTGTGTGTCTAACCGGACATTACAATAACATTACTGACACCTAGTGACCAGTGTAGAATACAACAGCAATCAGCACAGCATCTTTGAATGTGTCACCTAAATAACTTATATTTGTATTTTAGTTCGTTTTGCCATCTCGTTTCTGTGTGTTATAAAGATATCCAACAGCAAAAAGAGGGTGCTAATTATTGCACATAATGGGACACACCTATTTTTCCAAGAAGGACCGCTAGTAACGAGGTTTATGGTTTTCTGTTCATTCTGCAAGCATGTAGTAACAGGTACTTTCATGATAACATGTAATAGTTGAACTAGTTTGCAATATTTTCCTCATTTTAAGCAATAGCGAATCTCCTTCCTGGGTGCATTGATTTCACACTGCAACATAGAAAGCGTTAACTTTTTCAAACTCAAAAACAAAACGCAGCAGCAGTGGCAGCTCCAATATGTAGAGGTATCTTTGCCCAGTGGCCTGGGCCATTGTGAGCAATGAAGCTAATCGCTAGCCGGCTAGCAGCTAGCCAGCGTGGTGTGTCGAGGTGTCACTACACGATTAAAATAGTTCTTGGGTGTAACAATGTTTATAACAATAATAATGTCGTTGTAGCTTGGGTCATATGCAGGTCACGTGATGTAAATGGAGCCTTGTTGGCACTTTTTTCAGAAGGCTTTAAAGGGGGAATAGCTGTGTCCTATTATGTGCATTCCTAGTTGCCTCGTCTCAGTTGTTTTTATGTCTTTAGAATGCACAGAAAACAGAAAGACGTGTGCTCATGTCTCACATACGGATTATGAATGATGGGCAGAATTCCAAGAAAAAGTGTCTGATTTTTTACCAACCCCACAACAGCATTATTTATTAATTTATATCTTTTTGGAAAACATTGAGAAAGATTACTGTATTTTGCTTTGTTTTTAGCATGCAAACCTACGGTGTAATTATTCCCTATAAATGTGTTTGCGTGATTTTTGGGTGTCACTGAATTTATTTCTTATGGGAAAAAGCGTATTTGGTTTTCGTACGTTTTGACGAATGACAGCCGAGATTTTATTTGTTACTTTTCTGACACCACTGCCTCATCAATGGCGAGTCACGCGTGTCACACTGCATTCAATTACCATAACAGCATAGGCACTCGATGCTGTGCTTTATAGCCGCTACGTGTTCCACGTATTTCAACACAAGTTAATGGGACAAATTATTCTGTTTGACTTCGAGAGTACAGGGAAATATTAAAAGGAACCACCACAATGGGCTCCAGTACAACCACAGCACGCACACACATTTGCTACTGCATTTATTACAGACCCAGCCGGCTGCACACCAAAACTTTCCCCAGACATTAGTCACTGCCTTTTAAAGCCCGAGCATATCGCGACCCAATTGTCATTGATCCTAGTGAGATGAGCGACGCGCACGCAACGAGAGGCATCAATCAAATTCACGTGTGACATTTTTAATATATGCCTAATGGGCCTTAACTGGGCCCAATACGTGCCCCATGTTCCGATCTCCTGGTCAGCAATATGGCGGACGTATCTCAAAGTCATCTTCATTTTAAAGTTAGTTTGTTAATTAGCTCACATCATAGAGACGACAAAGAAGAACGAGTCATCCATCTTTCTTAATCGTCCAAGCCACGTAGGCAGACACACACAGATGTGATGTCATGGGTCATTAAATTAAAGTTTGTTTGTGAGCTGGCAGCTCCGTGATGATGAGACATTATCATGAGCGCCGCCAGGTTGTTGATGAGGGCGCCGTGATGACGACGACATCAGAAAGGGCCAGGTGGTCTGTCATGTTCTGCCCCCGTGGACACAACAAGGCCACTTCCTGTCGGATGTGGCGAGTTTAAGCGCGTGACATGTCGGCAGTCAGCGCCTTGGTGGGTTTAAATGCATCTCAGCGAGCGCTAAAAGGCTCGTGTGAGATTGCACAGGTTATTCCCTTTAGCGTGAAAAATGTGCAGTCAACAAGATGATACACGCAGCGTTATTATCGTAATGATCAAGCGTGCCTCGCACCAAAGATTAAATCCATGTTTGCCTTTCTTCTGCACAGGTTATTACTTTCCAGAACACCCATGGTACTTTGTTACATCTCACTGCAGAAGCAAAACTCGCTATCTCGGTGGTATTAATCTTGCTTTATCTTGCTTATTTTAGGAAGTGATGCAGAGGAATACTGTAGTTGTGGATTTATGTTGATAGGAAACGCTTTGCTTATCATGCAGTATCCATGGCTCCATAAATAAAGTAATACAAAAACTTTTGTATTTTATCATGCTCTTCTGAAGCTTGCCATTTACTTGAATATGAAAAATGTTGGTTAGTATCATAGTTCTGTTCCGGAACCCAAAACAAATCAAATGGAATAATTCAAATACAACCTGATTAAGCCATTTCAGTCAACATTCCATATGAAAGATGAAAATGACATATACTGCAGAATGACTGTTGATCCAAGCGAGGATCGAACCAGCACCCATGTGGTTGGGAGACGAAAGTGGTGATTGCTCTAAGACTGTAAGGGAAGCTCAACTTCCCCTAAAATGTCAAAAACAAGGATGTGAAATATGTACTGCTGTGTGTACTTATCACAGGTAACTGGCATCCCTCCCTTCCTTTACTTATCCCCGCAGCATCACGCTGTTTTTACACAATCGGACGCTGAGTGTCTACCGACTTCGATAGGTTGTTTGACTGTGAGAAACTGGAAGGGCATTGGATAAATGCTGGGCTTTCTCCCATTCATTGGATGCTCAGCATCTCTTGGAGACTATGGGCCAGTGGGCTGGCCCGGACGCTTGATTTCTGCTTGATGATTGGATGATTGTCTGGGGTGGAATCCCTTTTTGATTGACAGTGAAAAGTGCTCTGCTCTGCGGGGGACCGGTGTTTATCTCTCTTTTTTTTTTTTCATATTTCAACCATATTATAAACAACCATGATAATCACAATTTCAGCAACAACCACAACAGTCACAGAGCAAGATGAGCAAAAATACAGGAAAAGAAAGAAAGAAAAAAGAAGAAAAAAAAAAAAAATAAAAAATCTATATATATATATATATATATATATATATATTTATACATACACATACTGTGCACATACACGCATCCATGCAGTACATACATACATACACACACATACTGTGTGCATATATATGTATACACATACATACATACATACGTATGTACTAATAATGATTAACATACAAGAAAAACAACGGGAAAAAGAGAACCTCTTGAACAATTACCATCCAGATGACACGTGCTACAAATCGTCATTAAATCTTTATTACTCTGCAGTGACAGGATAAGCAATTTTGCTCAGCACTTAAAGGCAGCTGGACTCCCATTCAGCTATTATAATGCTGGACAAGACAAAAAAAAAAAAAAACGTCTAGGAAGGAAAGGTAGAATTACATACTGTATAAATAAATCAACACATTTATGTTGCAGGAATATAGCTTCCCCCTCCTTGAATGACCAGCAGCCACCACTGGGAGATGACCACTCTACAACATGAGCCCTGCCACCATGCACAGAATAACCAAAACGTTACCTAATATAAATCTCCACCAATAAGGGGCAACATTGAAGGTCCGTCCGTCCATTTTCAATGGAAAAAATGCCACAGAAAATATTGAATTATGGAAACTGTGGGAGTCCTTATAGATAGTCTACATGTACTGAATCAGTTGAACATTTTGATGTAGTTTGCTACGTTGATCTAACTAAGGATCCAACCAGCAATCTTCGGGCTGGGGAAACAAGCACGCTCATATCACCTTGTAAGACACATGGCCCGAAACACAATATAAGGTAAGTAAGGTGAGAAAACACTATTGAGTACATGAGCAAAGCTGTTGATTCATCCATTTTTTATTATGTTTTACGCACAGTTTTCTTTTGTGTTGATATTTTTAGGTGTCTGTGTTGGATTTGAGTTGTATTTGGTTTGCATACAATTCTGTTTTTCCGAGCCTTTGGAATGGATAAACAAAAAATATGTATAGTATCACTGTAGTATGTATTGTGGCAACAGCGGTCAAGTGCATAATTATTAAGATACCATGCAGTATGCATGCATTTAGTAGGTTTTCCACTTTAGAAAGACATAAAGAGAGATTTACTGCAACATGAATTAGTTCTAAATTTGATGCAAGCTTATCAACACATTGCAAAGGTTGCAGCTGTGTGTGTTTCCCTGCAATGCTCATTATTTCTCTGTCTTGTAAGCTTTCCCTTTTG
The DNA here is from genome assembly GCA_024372805.1 of Oostethus manadensis. Taxonomy (NCBI): domain Eukaryota; kingdom Metazoa; phylum Chordata; class Actinopteri; order Syngnathiformes; family Syngnathidae; genus Oostethus; species Oostethus manadensis. Next base: position 5,777,598 of record QODF01000043.1, on the reverse strand, counting down.
TTTGTGAGCTTACATTCCATTATCAAAGATGAAATTACCTTCGGGCATGACAGATGCATCAGTGCGAGTGATGCAATTAATCAGCGGGTCTGACACGCCGCAGGTATCAGCGCAACGCACAATACCACAATACAAGCGTTCATATGACAAGAATGGCCAAATTTTATTTTATTTTTTCCACTTGAGCAAAACCCACTGCAGCAAGTGTGTGTGCGAGAGATGGAGAAAAACGGGATCAACTACTGGAAGAGGATAAAAGATGGAGCGGCTTGGAAATAGTTGCTGTTATCTGATCAGAATAAAAGTAGTGAAAATTTCCCCTACACATTTTTCCCCCAGGAAAATGAACACACACAAGTGCTAGTCCAGTATAATAACGGGCCAAAGTGCTATGCATGATCTGCTTTCACTTGTCCCTCTCATGGCGGTTTTTAATTAAGAACCAGTCAAACCAGCAGCAGCAAACTCTAAAGCACCTTTATACTTCCAACAAAGCCTCGATGGACTGACTTTACAGCGTAACGTCATTCTAATAATGTGCCATTTCATTCGCCATTAGTGCAAATTGGCCTCTTCTTGAGGGTAATAACCATAATCCAAGCTCCGTCTCCACGGGAATCTACGTAGCCCCTCCGCATGCACCTTAAATGCGGTCACATGAATGCCACACAAAAACACAGTGCTGATTTCAGGTTGTTTTGTTTTACAAGTATAATGTAACCACGTGATGTTCCGTTCATCTCAGAAACAATAAAAACGAACCCATGAACTCCAGGTGATTTTAGTTGCTCTCAACACCCCTAATTGTGAAAATCTATTCTTCCTGTGTTGCCTTTCCGGTACAAGTTAATGAAAGACATACTAATAGGAATCGAATGCATTGAATGAATGAAAAGCATGCCGTGTCGGTTTCCTTTTGAAGTTCCATTTTTCTGCTTTTCTGACAGCTTAACTATTGTGTTGCACTGCTTATAATGGTGCTCTATAAATAGACAGCGCCCAGAGGTAAACATCTATAGGTGAATGAAAATCATTGTATCTCCACAAGCGGGGCGCTGCAAAAAAGGTTTGGGAAGCACTGGTTTAAGGGAAGAACTGCTACCCGTATCAGTATCGGTTGGTATTGATATCAATAAGGAAGTTCTGGACAATATTGGCATACCGAATATTGATAAAAAGTTGTGAACAGCTTGAGGGGAGTGCTGCTGATATGAATATTGGTTGCTAGTATCAGTGATGTAGTGCTGGACAATATTTGTATATTGGTAAAAAGAGAGAAGCACTGCTACCTATATTGGTATCGTTTGATAACGGTATTGAAAATGAAGTGACCAACGATATCGGTATATTAGATATTGGTAAAAAAGGTGTGACCTTACACTAATTTGATTGAATGGGATGCTATCTCTAACAGTATCGGTTAATATGAGTAGTGGAAATGAAGTGTTGGACAATACTGCTGTACTAGATATTGGTAAAAAAGGTGTGACATGACATTAGTTTGAGGGAAGGTCTGCTACCTATAATGGAATTGTTTGATATTGTATTGGAAATAGACTATATCAGTATATCTGTGATGACGTGATTAAGTTCATAACATGGCATTCTTGGAGAGCTGCTTGAAACCTACATTTCTCTTGGAGATTAATAAAATATCTATCTATCTGTCTATCAGATATCAGGTAAAAAAAAAAAAAGGTGTGACCTAAACTTAATTAGGGGGAAGACCTGTTGCCAATATCGGTATTGGTTGACATTGGTATCAGTGATGAAGTGCTGGACAATATTGGCAGGTTTAATATCAATGTAAAAGATGTGTCCTAACAGTATGATGGAAGAGTATCGGTATCGGTTGATATCCGTATTGGAAACAAAGTGGACAATATCGGTATATCGGATATCGTCAATAAAAGGTGTGCCCTGACATTAGTTTGAGGGAAGAGCTGCTACCTATAACGATATCAATTATGAAGTGCTGGACAATATCGGTATATAAAAAAAACAAAAGTTCTATAATGCAAGGTCGTCCACGTGGGTCGTTAACATAATCTGTCCAAAATTTGAATTTTGCACCTCAGTGACTGTTGGATGTGTCACTTTTGTCGGTAAAATGTTGCACCAGAGAGTAAAATCCTCAATAGATGTACCCTTTCAAACACAACACGTGTTTCCAAAGAAGTCCTGGCTGCCATTGGCTTTTTGGCCGGGAAAATTCTACAATTTAACACCAGAAGACAGCGCTGCCACTTCCTGACCCAAACTGTTACGAGCGTCCGCACGCTGTCAACAGGAACGGTTTTAATTAGCGTCGTAACGAGACTGGGGGTGTTCTTTTCATGCAACCTTTGTTGAACCCTTCACAAAAAGGTTACGCGGCCATGCCTCTGCAACCAGCTGAGAATTTGGGAAATGATAGCGCTTCTCGGCAGCTGAGGTCATTAACGCTCACATTTCCTGCTAATTAGGCCATTGCTACTGCAGTAACTCAGAAGATGTCTTTCAGACCCGCAGCTAATCCACAATGTGCACTTCATTTTGCAGGCCTCCTGGAAAGATGGAAGTTTTACGAGTGATTGCTAATTCTAAAGCACAGTGGTGGGCTCCGGCTTTGAGACACATTGCTGACCTTTTAACTCCCTTTGAAAGAAAGTCTACTATAAGTCCACCGACCTCCTCGGCGCTCCACACTGTGCTGAAGCCCACTTCTTTTTCTCGGACCGTATTTATACTGTATTTCCTGGACGCCTTTGAGGTTTACATTTCATGTCATTACCTCCAGTATCAGGGGAGAGATTACATTTTGATGGCCAGTCTAAAGCGCATTTTGTTGATTAGTTAGTGGAATAGACAATCTGCTCATCACTTTTCTGTTACACTCCACCAGAGTGGTCCACCAGAACCAGCAAACATGTTTTTTTTGTGCTTAGTGTTCTGTCTAACTTCTAACAATTGTTAAAAATATTTGTAATTGTTAAATGAGCAGAACTGATTTTTTTTCCTGTTCTCACCTATGATTAAGTGCAACATAGGCAACATAGGATTTCATTGAGTGATAGAAAAATATTTGTAATATTTTAAAATATTTATTTTACTAAATATTGTATATAAATTCTATTATTCCAATTTTATTTTAGATTTATTTTATAATTATAATAATTCTGTAATAATATGTAATGATTATATTTAATATACATTTACATTAATTAGTTTAAATTAATATATATTTTTTAAAGATTTTTAGAATAAATATGAAAGACAATATATCTGATGTATTTTAAAATAAATATTTATTATTTAAAATAAATAACGAAGTAAATATGATTTATGCATTTTTTTTAAAATATTTTAAAACTATTAAATATTAATTTTCAATTTAATATGAAACATATTAAATAAATAACCACTCAGCCGCACGGTCACACAGTCAGGAGATCTGGAAGACCTGGGTTCAAATCTCCGTTGGGCATCTCTGTGTGGAGTTTGCATGTTCTCCCCGTGCGTGTGTGGGTTTTCTCCGGGTACTCCGGTTTCCTCCCTCATTCCAAAAACATGCATGTTAGGTTAATTGGTGACTCTAAATTGTCCATAGGTATGAATGTGAGTGTGACTGTTTGATTGTCTATATGTGCCCTGTGATTGACTGGCGACCAGTCCAGGGTGTACCCCGCCTCTCGCCCAAAGTCTGCTGGGATAGGCCCCAGCATCCCCGTGACCCTACTGAGGATAAGCAGTATAGAAAATGAACGATGAACATATTTAATCACAATTATAGAATACACGAAGAAAGAAAATCCCTATATTATGGAAATAGATAGAGCAAATTGCTGAATATGTCGTCATTTTTTCACTACAAAAAAAGTCTTTTTGCCTTATATTAGTGCAGAATTGCAACACTAGACCAAAACTTGTGGAGGTTCTCAGTCGTCCAGGTCTTGTCCATAGTAGCAGAGATCTGAATCAAGGACTGGACTGGGTAGTAGAGTTGGAGACATTTTGCTTCTATTTTCAAAGGTTTCGTCAGCTAGAGTCTTCAGTACAGAGAAGTACAACTATGTGCAGGGATTTGATGTCTCCAAACCTGTGGACTTAGTTGTACTTCTCTGTACCGAAGACGCTAGCTGACGAAGCCTCTGCGAAGAGAAGCAAAACGTCCGCAACGCTACTACCCTACAATTCAGATCTCTCCTACTCAATAGTAGTTTGTTTTAAACAGTTGTACATGTATGCCATGCTTTTTACCTGTATAATCATGTTTTTATAAATTATTATGGCCAAAGTCAATTATGTGTGTTTGCTTTCTCCAACAAAAATATTTTATATATACACATTTTTTTTCTACCACAAATTTGTAAATTTACAGAGCTGTGAATGTGCAGGGATCCACAGAATTTGAGAAACATAGTGATGTCCAATAACAATATCCCACCGATATTATCGGCCTAATTTTGGCATAAAAATGTAATATTGGTATCAGGTTTGTCTCTACCGGGTTCAAAAAGCGCTGTATATAGACGATGTGCCCCCGTACGGGTCATTGTCTTTGTGACAACCCACATTAGTGACCCATGTTAATTCTGATGTACATATACATCGGTACATCGGAATCGGAAATTGGAAAACATCGTCAAAAAAGTCAATTTTGGACATTCTGATAAAAAATCAACTACTTTGCATCCAAACTATGTTTTTTTTTACAGTACAACAAAGTATAGGTTTGAGAAATTCGTCATAGAAATAATTCATAAGATTGCGTTTTCACAGTGCCTGGCCTGCACCAAGCAGCAGCGATTACATGAGCCGCCCAACCATGTCCAAAATTTATAAAGACTGGAACAAGCGGAACGTATACAGTATGTCCCGACACACTCACCATCGCCCTGGCAGCGCAGCGGTCCAACGGTTAGCTTGGCCTCGGAGCCAGCTCGGTTGGTATCACCCACGGCAACCTGGCTGACTGGCAGGTGTTCCTTATATGTCAACAGACCGGAATCTTCTCTCCTGGAGGACAAAATCAAGATATGATTAAGCTTTGCAAACAATGGACTTTCAGAACCCCTCAATCTCTGAAGGTTAAATGAGGGAAAAAAGATATTAAAAATGAAAACCGCCAAATGCGTCCATTTATTATATTAGCTTTTCAATGGACATTATGGAAGGAGACTGAATATTTGATTTAGAGGTGAACAGGAAAAAAGGACACAGAAGTGTTTGCAGCCAAAAATAAGGGCAGAAACTGAAAATAGAACTGCGAGTCATATTTTTAAAAACCCAATGAGTCAAACACAAATACATCAGTTAGACTTATTTGTACTCCTGTCGGTTTTTGGAGATGAGGAGAGAGACATGAAAGCCAATGAAATCGCTTGCTCTCACACGCGGCAATTAGCGGAAGACAAGCAGCCGTAAACAAATGTGTTGTTCATCTTACCAGCAATATTCATCAGTTGCCTCCAAACATCTTTGGGACACAAACTGTGGACTGGGGAGGAAAATGCTGTAGTAGCTCGCCGCAATAGCCAAAACGAACACGATGAGATTGCATGAAAGACTATGCCTTCAGTGAAGGAGTAAGCTCCACTCGGCTTAATAGGCCTGCTGACCTTTACTTCTTAGTCTTAAATGAGCTTCTTCAAAAAGTAAGAAAAAAATCCTCAGTGTTTTGTGGCCCCGTACTTGACATCTAAGTTTTGCCCGTGGCCCGTGATTCTCCACAAGGCATGTATGGTCAGAGCTTCCTCACAGGAAGAAAGCTCTTTAATTGGGCAAAAAATCATCATTGTGCAGTGAGCTTGTCGCACGGTGAAATAAACAGCGTGCCTCCAGACACCAGATGGTCTACAATCACATACAAAGGGCAACAACTACATTCAGGCTGAACGTGTAACTTTAGTGGGAGTGGTGCCGGCTCCCAGCATGCCTTGAGGCACAATTTTGCAAGCTGTTGCTCAAAGAAGTACTGCATGTGTTTACAGTTAACAAAGTTTTTTATTATCATCCACTAGTAGTATTGATCTCCAAACAGAACACTACCTACAATCACATACAGTACATAGGGCAACAACTATGTTAGGTCTAAACATGTTGCTTTAGTGGGAGTGGTGCCGGCTCCCAGCATGGCTTGCGGCACAACTTTGCAAGCTGTTGCTCAAAGAAGTATGTGTTTACAGTTAACATATTTGTTTATTTTCATCCACTAACAGTACTGCTCCCCCGATAGAACACTACCTACAATCACATAAATAGGGCAACAATTACATTATGTCTAAACATGTAGCTTTAGTGGGAATGATGCCAGCATGCCTTGCGGTTGTTTATTATCATCCACTAGCAGTACTGCTTGCCCTGTGTATGTGTTATGTGTGCTGGTTATTTCTTTCATGACACCGTGAGTCAGGCTGTTGTGTTGAAACACTGAGGCTGAGGTAGTACACTGTAGGACGGGTTGTCTCTAGAACTTTGGGTTTTAGAGGTTTTGATCCCTGCTGTCAATGTGTCAAAGTGTCCTTGAGCGAGACAATCTGACAGTTGAGTTGCTCCCTTTGGGAAAGGCCCGGGGCCTTGATGTGTAAAAGGGGCAACTGAGATCAGCTCAGGCTTTCTCTCTGCAAAGCCCTCGGAACCAGACTGGCAGGAAAACAACAAAATAAAATGAAATTAAATGTGAGGTTTATGATATAGATGCTGAGGTTTCACTTTAGTTCACTGTTTTGTCAGAAAGTGTGGGGAAAAAACACACTTCCAAACTTGAAGGGCTATTTTCGTCCAGAGGTTCTGTCCTCATTGCATCAGCATTGGAAAAAAAAAAAAACGGCACTTCATCATCATGAAGAGCGTGGAGGGGATACCAGGAGACAAGGCAGGGCAGATAGAAGGTGCTGCAAGAGGGCAAAATCCCAACAGCAGGATCGGCACGACCAGTTTTGCGGTCCAGTGCATCATCCTGTATGCTGGCCTGTCTCCTGCTATCTCGTCATGCTCTTGACACTTCATTTTTAGTGAGGTATTCTGTATGCAAGTTTCCTTAACTGTTAAGTCAAACTGCAATCATATAAGGTATGTGTGCTTTCATTATGCGGTCGTAGCATTCATCTCTGGGGCTAAAACTAACATTAATTTTTCTTATTCAATTAATCTCAAGCTTGTTCTTTTGATTAGGTTAATTTGCCGACCCTAAATTGTCCACTAGAGTATGAATGTGAGTGTGAATGTTTGTTTGTCTATATGTGCCCTGCGATTGACTGGCGACCAGTCCAGGGTGTACCCCGCCTCTCGCCCAAAGTCAGCTGGGATAGGCTCCAGCATACCCGCGACCCTAATGAGGATAAGCGGTATAGAAAATGAATGAATGAATGAATGAATAAGTACAAACTTTCTCCACCAAGCACCACATACCAATAAATACAAGAATACAAAGGCCATTTTATACTGTAAATGTTTGGACATCCCTTCCCATTCACTTGGGGACAACATTCAAAGTTTTTGCAATTTTACAGACTAACTGATGATGGCCACCAGTTTCTTTTGACTTAGCCCATTCATGCACACACACACACGCACACACATATATTGGGGGTGTAATGATTCATTCACTAGATTGATGTATCGATTTATATTCCTGTGATCCAACTAGACCGATCTGTGTTCGCCTAATTGCCATTCCAGACGACGTTTATCCATCTAATGATCGTTTCAAAGGTAATTAAATGATTTTCCAGCAAAGGAAAGGTCACCTGCACCGCCCAGTATCCAGCTATTTATTCTGCTGTTATTATTACTATTATTTTTATTTTTATTTATTTCGATTTAAAGTTACTGAATCGTTTCGGATCATATCTTTCTAAATGAACCAATGTCGTCCTTGAAGCGAATCGGCAACTACAAATTGTGATACGAATCGACTGGTTGTTAAAACAAATCGTTGAACCCCAAATACACACACACACACACACACACACACACGTATATATGTATATTTATGTAATGTATTTTAAGAAAACAAATTGCATCTCCGCTGTGGTGAAAAACACCTCAATGAGAGGAAATTCAAAAATATTCACATTTGACAGCAGAAATCAATTACTCAAATGAAATAAAATAATTGTATAATTGATTAATTGTTGCAGCGCTAATCTAACTTACCAGTGCGTGTGGTCGGCGTCGCAGTTGCAGTCATACTTGGGGTCAGTGCAGTTCCTGTCGATGCCGCAGGCACATTTCTGTATGCCGGGACCCGAACCGCCCCAGTAGAAGTGCTTCTCGCTGCCCCGGCCCACCCACCATGTGTAAGGGGTCCCGTCTGGGGAGACAAAACATCACGTTGCATTTTCAAACAGCGTATTCGCTGCACACTATAGTCAGCGACAAACCCATTAGCTATGAAGCGTAACATTTAATGAGGGCTAAACTGCTTATTACAAGCTGATTGATTCTGAATGAACACATTTTTTGAGGCGTTCAGGTGATTTATATTGACATTTATAGCCACTGCACGGGGACAGTAATATAGTATTTTTATATATTTTACACAGCTGGATGGGCCACCAAGCCATACATCACATCTGTGATTGCACATTTCTGTTAACAACACTGAGCTTTGGTCTTTAAGGCTTATAATATTTGTGCGGAAATGCTGGCAAGCAAAATTCACTCTGAGTAATGATGGTGCCACAGCAGCAGATCCTATAAATAACTAACGAACATGATCAATGACTAGCCAGAAAGTGCTGCAAACTTTCAAGTATGCTTCATATAATATGAACTTGAATGAAAACAGATATTGTGAGCATTTTAAACTAGAATTAGAGGATGAGGAGTGGATGAAGGGTAAATCTTATTGCGGACATGGAAATGTAACTATGCAGGGGGACGCAGCAGATGCAATATATATTCATACAACTCAGATGCAGAAACACAATATTTCATTTACTTCCTCATTGCAGCCAAAGCAAACAACGTTGTCAATACCACGGCGGTGAATCCCATCAGAGACAATGAACTCTTTAAACTGGTACGTTTATAGCGAGTGTTTTCTATATTGTTTTCTTTGCAGGAGGCACAGGGCCTAACAATAGCAATCGAGGTGAGAGAAAATGAAACCGTGCTATAACGTCATATTTATTGCAGAAAAGTCAATCAGCGCCAATGACATCTTAAAGAAATTGTTGTGCATTGTTGCCGCTGTTAGCATTTAGCATGCTTGTCGACATCCCTTGGGTGCAGATTCCGTTGACATTTTACATTTAAAACGCAAATTTGAGAATCTGTGCAAGGGTTTTGTATTGAGCATCATGTTTTGTGCTGGATCCACGTCTCATGTGAGAGAGAAGCCCTGCCAAAATAAACTGACTTGAAGAGGAGGGTGGGGTGGGGGCTGAGAGTGCAGATGACAGCACAGCTGGTAAGAGGAGGAGGAGAAAGGTGGAATCATACTGACAGAGGGATCAAACTAAGAGCCAGGAAGAGAGGGGTTGCAGTGGAATGTGTGTGGGAAAACAACACCGGCGCACATTATTATTTTGTTTCCCTGGAAACACTGTCCGTGATTCCCAAGATGTAGCTGCTGCATGTGTGTTGATGCACGGAATCACTGTAAAAATGTGGAAAAACATAGAGGGTAAATTAACAAATAAAGAAGAGATGACTAAATGAGGAGTAAATAATATATTAAATATAAAATAAAGTATTTTTAAATTTTATATTTATTTTAAATAATTATTCAAATTTGATTTAATACTAATAATTAATACATAGTATTTAATGTATAATAAATTACATAATTACTAGCAAGGAATAAATTAAGGATACGAGAAAATTAATTAATCTTTTCCCTACAAAGAAACTCACATTGTTGTGTTAATATGGGGTCTGTAGAAGTATGGGAAAAAATCCTCGCTTTTTGCTGAGGTCACGTCCCACCACCAGAGAATAGCATTAAAACAAAAAATGAATTGGTAATGTCTATTTTTTGACATATGCAGCTCGCTCGTCCCCCTCCATATCTTCCTGTGAGATTTAAGTTGGCATTCTCACTCAATGTTGGCTCAAATTTGCAATGAAAATGTAATTCATAGATTAGATTCATTTTACTACTTTTCTACGGTTTCTTTGATTTAAATAGACAAATAGAGGGGTTCTAAAGTATGCATTGTCAATACCGTATTTTTTGTTGTTTTACTTACTGCATTGTAGTGCTTTCTGCCCAACGTGTCTTTCATATTTGTGGATTATGTTATTGCTTGGTTAAGAACGCAGTAAAAACACCCGCTTTAGTAGATTTCTAGCAACACGGTGCTTTTCCTGCAAAATTCTAAAAAATACACAAAATAGATATGGAAATAAACACAAATTGTTAATGATCTGCTCCATTGCTTCCAGTCACTCAAAGACCCAACAAAAAGCTAAACGTTCGGTGAGGAAAGATCTGTCGTTTCCATATATTTATTTATTTCTTTGTGGAGGCCCGCAACTAGTTTGATGGGCCACAAACCAATTTGGTGCTACCTGTCAAGAATTCCACATGTTCATGCATGGTGAGTCCATCTGATGAGTGGATCATCAATAATTCCATACACCAGTTTCAGAGTTGAACACTCAACACAACCTGTTGATGGGTTGAATAAACGCATTGTTGGGAAAACTGTGTCTATTGGTAAAAGCCTGAGGAGATATTGCAGTATCCACGAGTACAAGGCGCTACAGTATTAGGATGGCTGCATCAATGTCTTTACACACATCCAAGCAGAGACGCTGGAGAAAAGAAAAGCAGAAGCTTCCATTTGAGAAAGCTTTCCTTTTAATTAAACTGATAGACTGCGTCGCATAATGAAAGGACGTAGGCGGTTGAGTCAAGGCTGCTTTTTGTCTACCCTCATTTGACTGTGCAGCTTTCTTCAGAATTGACCGTGCTGATTGGTAGCTTCGGCCTAGTAAACAAATATGAAATAGCAACAAAAGGGCTAGAGGAACACCTCATTTATTGTACAAATAGCGCACGTTCCACGCCCATCTGCAGGTTGTTTTTGCACTTACACAACAATTACTGGTGCCAAATAGGCCTTAATTGTAACTACTTTGGTGTAAAAAAAAACAGAAAACAAAAAACACATGCTGCCAAATACTTGCATCCGCGGCAACTTCCCCCATGCGGACTCATTAAAATTGTTTCATTGAAGATTCCTTGGCAGGGCAGCGATGGCAGACCCGAAAGGCCGGTCTTTATCATATGGTGTCCAAAATATATCTACAAGTGTACACACAAAGTACACCAGCATCCAATGAGATCAAACAAAACAGCCACATAAAAACAATCTGTCCTTCCAAAGCTAATAATGCAGTGTTTTGGTTGGATTTTACTGTTAGTATAGTATTTTGCTAGGACCTGATCCATCCATCCCTCCATACGTGTCATAATCCAAAATAGTCTCCACGTGGTTCCTTAATTGGCTGTGTGTCATTTCCTCGCCCATCCACAGTAAATGGAGGAGGTGTAATTTAAAGAGGAAGAGGAAGCGTTCTGAAGGTTCAGTTAAGTTAACACGGTTCAGTTAAGCCGTGTTGTATTTTTGCTAGAGCGGGTTAATCATTATCATCACCATTATTAATCGGATTACAAATTTGAACGCAATTAACCCAACTCAAAATCCCTGAGAAGTCTCTGGCATTTTCCATATTGTGTGGATGATCCGCACAAAACCCGCCTAATATGGATTAAAAATGAATCAAATTTGATTGCGATTAATCAAAATGAATCTACACCGCCCCCTGTGTTTAATCAGATAGGAAAATGTAACCACACTAATTTTCTACCCCTTGAATAAAGTCCAATAAAGACGAGACGTATTACATTAGAGATTTATAAGCGTCGGAGCATTTCTTCTGTCACACACACACCCCAGTGATCCAAAGGAGGAGTGCTAATTTTTTCTATTTATCTATACTGTATATGTATATACATATATACATATACACTACTATATACTGCATATCTATATGTATATATGTATATATATATCTATATGTATATATAGATATACAGTATACACACTTGTTTTTTTAAATTATTTTTTATTAAAAATAATTAAAATGATTTTTAAATTAAAAAATAATATTAAAAAAAATCCATGCTAAATATATTTTTTTCTGTCCATTTTGACGGAAAATTTGCACTTTATTCAATTGGAGTCAAACCCCTTTTATAAAGATTCATATAATAGTTTTATACCCAAATGATTCAATGTAAGAAAGCAGATAAATAATGTAAGTCAATAATCAAATCATGATGAACTACATATACAGTATGTGTTACAGGCGACCCTACTATGACGTGACCCATGGTGAAAACCAGTATGACGCCCCTGCGTTTAGTCTGTCAGAATGTTTAACAGTGATACCCAAACACACATGCATACAACAGTGGGGTCCAGGAAGCATGACAGGATGCCCAACATGGACCCAAATGACCCACAAACACAAATCCTCAATAAGAAAGTGGCAGTAGCGTCCAGCAGGGATTCAGACAGTGAAGCTGCAGCATCTTAGTAGTGCGGTTTGACCTTGAGAAGCATCTGCATTACTATTCACACATCAACATGTTTTCAAGGGCTCCGGATAAGACAAGCAACCCCCCCCCAACCAACAATTTTCCCTCCAGCATGTCAGGAAAGTAGTGGATCAATTTATCTTTGTCACGGCGCCACTGGTTCCAGCTCTTTTGTCGCCTTGTCATTTGTTTGTGTTTGTCGAGCGCAGAGCCTTGTCTCGTCGCTCGGCACCGAGACGCTCTTTGTTGGCCTCGTATCATCTTCACATCTGTTTTTGTTTGGAAGGGAGGGGGAGCAATAACAGCCGGGGATTTTGAGGAAAAATCATTGCTAATGCCTTTATTTTAGATTGCTCTAAGACTGTGTCAAAAAAGAAAAAGATGTACTTCTGTGTACATTTCATTCATCTTTTGTTCAGAATCAGCAACTTAACTTAGCATAGAGTAGGTGGCTTCACTACGTAAAAGTGAACGGTCATTATATAAATGCTGGGCTTTGTTCTGCCCATGGGCCGCTCAACATCTCTGGGTGTCTATGGGACTGTGGGCTGGCCTGGATGCTCGGCTTCTGCATGATGACTGGATGAGGCGGAATCCTATTTTGATTCAGAGTGAAATGAGCGAATCAGCGATCTAGAAGTATAAACCTCCATCAGAATATTTCCCGAGTTTTTCTATTCGTTGTTCTGAACGGATCCGGAGACTTTACCAATCCCCAGCGTTTTTTGTTAAAAATGACTAGGGACAGAGGGTCGAAATTCCATCCATCCATTTTTTATGCCGCTTGTCCTTACTAGGGTTGCAGGGGTATGATGGAGTCTATCCCAACTGACTTTGCGTGAGAGGTTGAGGTCACCCTGAACATTTATGATGCAGGCTGGAAAAAACAGCTTCCCCTCCTTGAATGACCAGCAGGCGCCACTGGTGTGCGAATGTCCATCTTTGTCTTTGTGCTTATCTTGACAGGAATGTTGTGTCAATCTTTGGACCACCCATTCATCAGTCAAAGAACCCCTCGCTGCCATTGCTTGCACATTCCCTCAGGCTTCCCACATTTTTCTTGCTTGTTGATGTTTTCTAGTCTCGGTGACCGTTTATGGCTTTATCTGTCTATATCTGTTTATCTCTCCACTTCCTCTGTCTTCATCTCTCATACCTACCTCCTCACTCCCTGCCTCTTTGGTCCATCTGCCTTTCCATGACTCTTGCCTGGCATCTAATATCTTCGTGTTCTTATTAGTCCTGATTTAATCTGCTCTTTAATCCAATTTGGCAAACTCTCCCCGCTCTGATCGAGATCTGAGGCTGTATTTGAAACACATGCTGCCCTCCCATGTCGATCCCACATGGTTTGATCTGCAGAAGGGCTACAGTGCATATCAAACGACTGGGACTGTAGAGTAGTTGCGTTGAAGTGCTGACCATTAGGGGTGCCGTGGAGCAATCATATTTCACTTACGGCCTGTTCAGATCTCCATGTGATGACGCAACTCGGGAGAGCTACAGATTGTTGCACACAGTTACGTTGACGGACAAGCGAGGGCAAGAATCAGTCAAGAAAGCCGTGTAACAAAGAAAAGGAAGCCAAGCAAGCATGTCTGCAATCAAAGAGCATCAATCACTAAATCAAGCCTTCAGGTACAACTATCATCTAAGAGTTGTGGTGCCACAAATTACTCAGTGCCAGATAAAATCCAAAAATAAATCAAAACCAAAATATTACTGTGTCCTTTGTTGGTAAATATCAATGTTCTCTTACAAATACTGTACTTTGTGCACACTTTGGTGTGGTTGGCTTCATGTTCACACTGATATTATAGTCATGTGACCAAAGGCTGAGCAGTAAAAACATAATTATTAATAAAATTACGCATTTTATTATTATAATTAACAACATTTATTATTATTTTACACAGAACTTATCATTTTCTCATTGTTTTTCAAAATTCATGCAAATATAAAAGATTAAGTTGTCATTGATGAACATATTTCTTTTGGGTGGTTACAATATTTACACTTTAAAGGACTGTTTTCAAGGGGGTTGGAACGAATTACGGCATTTAGAGGGTAAATCTTGTAATAATACAAACATTACAAAAGTCCCACCGGAGTGAGTTCATTTTGTATCTTGAGGTTCCACTGCCAGCGTTTTTAAAAAAATCCGTATTTGAGCACACATGGCGTCAAAGCAGGCATGCGACATGACCAACTGCAACTTTATCTGCAACAAAATCCACAGATTGTAGTCCTGTCAGAAACCCTTATTCCAAACCAAAATATGGTTATACGTTATTGTTATGTCACTGTTATTGAATATGATATTTTGATATTCTGCTAATTTCTTAACTTTCAAGAGCGAGCAGAGCAGACAGATCTCAATGCATTTTCACTTAGAAATGAATCATTTCTGCATGCTTTTTGCTGTCATTTTGTCATTGGAGGCGGACCTTTCCCTCAAGCGTTCCCGGTCCGCTTGGATCAACCCGTTGTGAATCAACCCACACAATAAGTACAAGCACAGCGAATGCACCACAGCTCCTTTCAATCAATCATGTGTATATCGTCTACTAAGAGTGGGATTTACACGCCGGTTCTTCCAGTGTGAGTCAGGAAGTCCGCGTCATACGTGGCAGGCAGGCCGGGGGAAGAATAATGAGTTTTTCCAACGCTTTTCTACCTGAGAGCACCAGTAACGTGATGCACCTCCCTGACAGCTCACAGGATGAGCCACCTTCCTTTGCCGGCTGTTAGGCACAGCTTTATGCTCTAGTAACTTCACTATGCAGACCGGGGCGCCAGTCTACACACACATACCGTCACAGGTCATCACTGAGCCATTAAATGAAAACACCTCCGAATGGCAAGGAGGAGGAAGGGAAAGGAGAATTAATATCAATGGCTGCGGCCCTAACTGGCGTGCCTGCTTGACAAGGGACACAATACCACACCCTCTTCAACCCAATATGCATGCACACACAATTAGTGCACACACAACATTGAAAAATGTCTGACAACCATCATCATCATTACCAGCCATCTCAGTGTGTTTATCGCCATGTCCCCTTCAGGTCAAGGCCAGTGGACACATAGATCAGGAGGAAAATGGATTCCGCCAAACAATCCCCCTTCCCCCTTGGGGCTTGTCATACATGAGGACGCACAACAACAACGCTTATGAATATGGAGGAGGCTGATGTGGAGAAAAATCAAAGCTGTGGGAAAAGAGAAAGACATGACAGTCAGAGCATGAGAACAGAAAGATGACTGACACGCCAGTTAAGGACATGACAAGAAAGATAAGAGGGGTGACAGGCTGGCTGTGAGAAGAGGGACAACTTCTCCGTAACACCGGCGTGTGGGAGGAAGTTCAGTTAAGGTGTGAAGATACTACCGTCGACACCAGTGCTTCAATTCCTTATACCGCACTTTTTCCATCGTGGCTGGCTGGTGTCATTTACTGTATGTATCCAAATATATACATCAAACTTGTCACATTATCTGTAAATGGAGCTGTCTCTTTGTATCTGTTGTTATATCTTTAGAATGCACAGAAAATAGAAAGACATATGTGTTCATGCCTCACATAAGGACTGTGGGTGATGGGCAAAATTCTGTTATCCTTGTTGGTGCAAACATTGCCTCCTCCCTGTGCCTTTGTCTTCTCCTTTTGTGATTTTAATTTTGGTAGGAGTGCCACCATGGCAATAAATAAATAAATAAATGAATAAATAAAGGCCAGTTAGTTATACTCGTATATACTTGTGTCAATAAGCCAACAATGACGGGCAAACTGGAATTAGCTGCAGGCTAACTCACTATTCTTCTAAAATTTTCATACATTTTCTTCTTGTATTATTCAGATTTTATTCCCATGATATTACAACTTTTTCCCCAACCTAATTTTACAAAAGTGACTTTTTTTTGGTTCCTCATAATAAGACTCTTGAAAAAATTTTTTTTTAAATTAAATATCTGAACTCGATGCTACTAAAATGACATTATTTTTGCTAATAATATTACGACTTCATTCTTGTAAAAATGCAACTTTTTTTTTGTTACAACAAAAATGTAAAAAATATATATTTGGAATTTTCTCATAAAAGTACAGTTTTTCCCCCCCATATTTGCTGTTTTTTTATTTAAATGGTCCAACTATTCCGTTTTGTCGTAAGTGACTTTATTGCTGTAATAAATAATAGTAGTTCTCATAACACAGCTTTTTCTGCAACCTAAATTCCCCCAAATTACAACTTTACATGTTGTTATATGTTAAGTAAGTTTTTTCCTTTATTATTGCAACTTTTTGATGTGAATTTTTTCCCTCTAACATTTACTCCACTATTACAATATTATTCTCTTACAATTACAACTTTTTTCTTAATATTTTGACATTATTCTTCTAAAATGATAGTTGCATTTTTGCAGCTGTTTGTTAAGTTTGTGTTAAATAATATTTGTAGATAATGAAAAAAAAAACAATCAAGATTTTGACTGAGATTTTGGGCAGACTTTAGACACTTGTGGTCTAATAAGCCCGTATTAGAGCATACAAACTTTATGAGTGCTTCTAATGGCTGAAAAAGTTCCTCCTAGCCACTAGATACTGTCTGCAAAGACCCAGGAACTATGCAGGAGTGAGCTATGCTGACATTAAACTACCTTGTGGTGGGAATGCAAATGACTCAGACCCACTAAAACTTCCTGAACTTTTAGTGGAAGAGGGGCTACGGATTTGCATGAGAGGGAAATAAGCAAGGATATTTTTTTTTTACCTCCAATTCGTGGCTCATGCTGCACTAGTAAAAGCAAACCTCAGACAGTTGCAGACTGATGCAAACATCACATCACTTCCTGGTTGAGCATTAATATTTTGTAAGAAGAACTACTTTGAAAAATAATTCATCAAGGCTGCAACACCAAGCTGTGATATACTCTATAGTCGCTCTGCAAACATGCATCTTGAAAGGATTATATAAAGCACAAACATCAGAAGGCACTGATGAAGAGGCAGCGCTTTTTGGACATTGATTATATGATTATAAATATATCCAAAATTGTTCACTTTAATATTCGGAATTTTTGGCAAATTAGAACTTCATTGCCAGAGAATGCTGCTAAAATGTTTCTTCATTCCATGATTTTTTCTCATATTGATTATTGTATTACTAACTGGTCGTTAGCAAGTTTGAAAACTTTAAAATTAATTGAATCGCTTTTTAAAAAAGCTTTAAAAGTGTTTGATAGAAAATCTTTCCATTTTCACCATTGTCTTATTCTGCAGAAATACAATATTCTTAGTTTTGAGAATTTTAGAAAATTTAAATTGGCGTGTTCCATTTATAGGGTTTTAAATGGACTGGCTCCACCACCTCTGGGTGAGTTCATTAAAATGAAATCCACCATGAGTGGTAAGGTAACAAGAGCCTCTACGAGAGGTGATTATGTAATTCCTTTCAGACGCACAACCTTCAGCCAACAGGTGTTATCAGTCAAAGGTACAGAAATTTGGAATAATATTCCAGTTGTTATAAGAGACTTGACTTCCTTTAGTTCATTTAAAATCAATCTCAAACAATGGATTAGGACGAACCAGATCTGTGACCATTCATTTTAAATTCCTTTGTTTCTATAGTGTATGTATTGTTGTACGTTCTTATCGTGTTTTATTGTTTTATTTTACTGTGTATATAGTGTCATTGTGTTTTGTTTTGTTTGTTTTTTTGTTTATTTTCTCTTCTTCACCTGCCAGGGACTACAGATGTAAAGTAGCCTTTGGCTAATTCTGGCATATTTACACATAAGTGTTCATTAATATGCATTGTCCCATTAAATAAATAAAAAAAAAATTATGAAATTGTGGCTATGATAAGACACCCAATTCATTTCCGAGCACTGTAGATGACATTATATGAACAAACTCTCGGGACACGCCTCTGCTTTAGTTAATAAAGTGCCATATTTTCAAACTACTGAGGCACATGAGATACAGCCGCTAAACCTTACACAAACATTATTTGCCCATCATCCACAGCCCTTATGTGAAACATGAGCACACATACCCCACTGTGATTGGTGGGTTTGTCAGCTCTGCACACAACACTAAAAAATGCTATTCATATTGTAGCGTTGCGGGGAGCACTTCCTGCTTCCCAGTGTCCTTTGTGGGACTGTCTTATGAATGTCGGCTAGTTGCATGTTAGAGATGACATTGTTGTTGTTTATTGTGCACTCCCCCCTTATTAACAGTGTCTTGTCTGTTATCTGCCTGTTGTGTAGTCATGTGATGTTTTGGCGCTTTCTGTTTATGACACCCTGAGTGAGACTGTCATGTTCAGTATTGACATCCCGTGATTCCGCTGGGATATTCAAGATAATTGTAAACTGTAATCTTACTGTGTTCATAAAAGAATAGTTACCTCATCTTTACTGCCTTGTGAACGCACAAGATAAAACTCGAGGGCCACACTAACATTAAACTTTCATATAAAGGTCGGCGCCACAAAATATCATCTCGGAAATGGCCCGCGGGCCGCAAGTTTGGGGCCCCTGTTTTAAACATTGCATGACCTTCTTTCCTGGGTGCACTGATGTTAGCCTAACGCTACTTTAGTCAACAGCGGTAGCGCGTCAGGTGTGTCGGTTTGCTGCCGCTGACTACTTTAAGACAAATGAGGATCAAGAACCTTATCTTTTTGAGCCTGCAAGAAGAGAGAGTGAAACTTAAAAGGTAGCAGACCACCGCATCACACTTGGTGGTGTAAATGTGGAGCTTCTCAAGCCATGCCAACCTAAATGGAGTGTTTCTGCTGCACTGAGCGGCATACAATGTAACCACTGATGGAAAGGCTTTGTGTGTGACATTGCTCCAGGAGGTTGCATCAAATTGTTAGCACTGACAGACCCTGCAGTGATAGAATCT
Source organism: Oostethus manadensis (assembly GCA_024372805.1). NCBI lineage: Eukaryota > Metazoa > Chordata > Actinopteri > Syngnathiformes > Syngnathidae > Oostethus > Oostethus manadensis. The sequence continues at coordinate 5,758,141 of QODF01000043.1, read as the reverse complement.
TTTTCCACCTACCCAAAATAAATTGGAAAAGATGCCTCGGACCAGCTAGACCAGACTGTCCACGGAGTCGCCATGATATTGATTGTGATACATGGCGCAGATAGTATGATCCATCTAGCTGTGTATAAACAAAACATGGAATGTGGGCAAATGCTTTACAGCAAATTTGCTTGTCTCTGCTCGTTCTTTGTGTCCTATCGCATCGTTTTTCTGTGGGCCCGCCACCCCTCGGTAGTGCATTACCACACCAGAAAAATGGTTCTTGGTGTTAGCCGCTGCAGTAAAAAAGTCACTGTAGCTTGCCTTATGTAAAGGCCAGTTATGTAAATACAAGGTTGTTGATGTTTTTGGAGGCTATATAGTCGAAATGGGTGTGTCCCATTACACGCCTTGCTAGCTCCCACATGCTATCTATGTCAAAGCTGGGGGGTTTTCTCTTTGGGCATGCAGAAAAGAGAAAGACGTGTGTGGTCGTGATACACATGAGGATTGTGGATGATGGGCAAAATTACGTACAATGGCAGTTTTCCTGTAAAGGAGCTGCAACACAAAGTCTTTGCTGTGTTTGTCAGTTGTCAACAAATCATCAAAATGTTCTTTATATTTCACATGAGGGGGGCTGTGCAGGTAGCTGACAAGCGGGGGCTCTGCTCGTCGTTCTTCTGGTGCAAAGAGAAGATGGTGTGTTTTCGCCATCTTTTCTTGACTGAAGGCTGATATTGGTTCATTCAGAACAGGGATGGGCAAAGTTTTTGGCTCGCGGGCCACATTGGGTTGGCCGTCTATATACGCTGGTCATCAAACACAACAGCAAACTTTCTCACCTTGCAAATGCCCGCAAGGAATGCTGAGTAGTCCAGCGGCGACAATAAAATGACCAATTGTATGTTAACCTCCAACAAACAACCTCCAAGATATTTTGCAATCAAGCAAAAATGCGACAAACACAGCAAAATGTTGGGAGAAAGAGTACCACAAGCTACCCAGCATGCCTTGCGGCACAAAAACACAGGTGTTTTTTAGGCATGGGTATTGTGCGGAGATATTTACTTGTATGCCCACATGGTGCGGTAGGTAGCTTACTTTGTGCGTTGTGTGTGTTGACATGATGTGTTGTTTGGATCGCTTTTTTGTACCAGCGACAGATTGTATTTGACTATTTTGGCGACTCAAGTGTGCCACAATATTATTGAAAATTGCATTTTTAAGGACGTCCACACGGACTCTCCTACGTGGTAGCGTGGATGGCGCCCCAGTCAACAGGCACGACGACTCCAAATCACACTGTTACAAGGGTAGCGTTGAACTTCTGTACGATAAAAACAGCGTAGACACACACATCCACATAAAGCCCACTGTGCCTAAATCCAAAACTTTATTTCCTAGTATCGATTCAATCGAGTGATTGGCTTTGTTAGGTCCATATATGCCGTCTGGAATGGCAATTTGTTATGTAAATCAGAATATAAATTGATGTAGTGCATGAATCGTTACACCCCAACCGGATAACTCTCGATGGGTTTCTTTAGGTGAAATGTTTTCTTTTGGCTTTGTTGCCGTGAGTGAAATCGGGTTTTCTGAGGTTTCTCCCTTAGTGTGTGTTGCCTAGCAGGCCCATTCATTCTACTCCACAACGGGAACTTTGCAGTATAAACAGAAAACCTTGAAATCAGCCACCAACCAGGACAGTCGTAGTAGTAAGCAATACAGCATAATAATCAAACTTTCCCACCTTTGAAAATGTCATGCATACGATTGTGTGACGCATGGAGAGTGGTCTGAAAGCATTGATTATAATCTGGTGACAACTGAGGTTAAAAAAAGCTATCGAGTGGAAGAGCAGACATTGGGGAGGTCCACTGTGGGTCTTTCACAGGAGAACAAAAAAATGACCTTTGACACTCTCCTCTCATCGAGCTCGCTACCACTCTCCTCCTCTGCTCCGCGCTCTTTGTTTGCACTCAGTCCACAGGTGAAGAGGTCCCTCACAGGGACAAGACACACGCAAACCCAGCGGGTTTCCCACCAAGCGCCCAAAGATCCAGTAACCTGCTTTATTATGGTGATCATTCTCCCACTCTTACATGTGCTGTTCTGTTTTTATCTTTCTCTGCTCTTTCTACACAACTCTCGTTTTCCCAGTTGCTATTCTCATCGCACTGTTCTCTCCCTCGTTGCCCTGCTGTCTCCATCTTAGCTTGAGTTATTGATTTCTGTAAAGGTTGACTCAGGCGGTGGAGTGTTCCTTTCTCTTTGCACTTCTTGCTCTTACCCTCTCCTGCCTCGCTATCTTCCTCTCCCATCTCCTTTGCAGGCTTTCTACTCTCGACTTCAATCACCCTCTCTCTTTTCAGTCACTCTAAATTTCCCCTTCGGATAATTATCCTATAAGGACAAGCAGCATAAATATCTTTTAGTGGCAGCAATGGTAGTGTGCGGTTGGATGATGGTGACTATACTTTGTTTATATGAACGGAAGTCAAACATATCGGTATTACTGGACAACCCGCGGGAAGCCTTGGCAGTAGTTCTACTGGTGTTCAAACTGTATTGGGTTTCATAAAGATGGATGTTTTTCTTAGTTCTAATCATCGTTAAAGCAACCCCAAAAGCAAACAAATCAACACGCCCACGTCGAGATCATTTATGCGGCCCATTAAGGCAACAACAGTTCACTTGATGCAGCGTAATAAAACCTTCAACTCCATTTTTATGCTGGTAATTACGATCCGACTTCAAGTCAACAACTGACAGATGAAACGTTCAGTGGCTCCTCTAGCTGCCAGTCACTCCCTAATAGCTAGTTAGTAAGTTTCCATGGAACATGATGGGCATTTTACTTAGCTGACAGGTGAAACTGTACCCATTGGGTGCTTGCTCATTAAATGCTGGATTCCGTAATGAGGGAGCCGCACTGTTTGGTTGCTGGGTTGGCTCGGGGTATAAAAAGCTGGCTTGGTTTTGGTCTGACAGCTTGAAAGTTGCATCTGCAAGATCTGTAGAACACCTCGTTGGATGCGCCAACGGAGGGTTCAGACGGAGTTTATACGAGGACAACAGGATGCGATGGAGTGAGTAACTCACTCCATTAAGGCAGGATTCCCAAAGTTTGAAACGTGCCAAGAGAAAATGTCGACTTTTCACACTTTTTTATTTGTGTTGTGATATGTCAAACCAACTCATCGGGATGTTTTTGCATCGATGCATGCCTTTTAAAGTACAAACAGCATACCAACTCTTCAGGTTGGGCACATTTTTGGACGTCCACAGCCATGCATTTCCTGTTCGTTTAAGAAACCTTGCAACTTCTACAGCAGGGATGATGATATTCCTTACGATTTGACATAAATATGTGTAAGGAATTTCTAATGCCAACCATGATTTCCAAAGGGAGGACAGTAAAGTAGAATATTAACACCATGCATGTATTTAAAATGTGCCTTCAGATTGCATAAACAGCCTTTGTCTGTGGAAAGATCATCATAAAATAATGTGTGCAGCTATTAGTGAGCTTTATTCACGTTAAAACGCTGGAGGGGGTGTGGGTGCACGATGTTTGTGCGCCGCGCCGCCCGTTAATGAGCGCCGCAATGATTGAGTCTGCATTTGCAGGTTGCATCTCGCTGAGGCGGCGAGCGAATGATGAATACACTTCAATCAGTGAAGAAATGCATTCATCATTCAATTGTTGGGCGCTGCAAGGGATGCGCGACACGACTTGTCAATCAGCCAACGGAGGCAGTTAGGTGTTGCGACAAAATGAACAGGACAGGAATCTACCATAGGTGGAGACTTTTTACCATATTGACCCAAATAGTCATAAAAAGCCAGGTTGTCTTATATTTGTGGTCCAGAGATTTATACAAATAAAACAAAAGGTGGCGGCAAATTATTTATCCTCAAACACATCAGAGATTTTCTTACAGTCACTCACACCTCAAGACCTGAAGAAGTCGTTTTATATTCGGGCCAATACAAACCTACACAGTACATAAAGCTTTGACAGAGAAATTCTAATTACAAAGCACATTTTTTTGTAGTTAGAGCATAAAAAGTGTTTATGACCTTCTAAATCCAGGGTGTCAAAATCTCGGGCTGCGGGACAGATCCGGCCCGGCGTACAATTATATCTGGCCTGCAAAATGATTTTATATTGTAATTATTAATGGCAATATGAAGCGCTGACAACAAATAAACTACAGATCCCATAATAAAAGAAAAGTTGACTCCAAAGTTGACTCCAAAACCAGAATCTGTCAAAACCGATGGGAGGCTGAGTATTTTTACTGACATTGCCGGCAACCCTCGTGTCCTATTTGTGGAGCTAATGTTGTAGTAATTAAGGAAATTAATCTACGACGTAGGGGTGGATACGTTGAAAAAACTGAACATGGCGCAGAAGCTCCAGAAAGTAGAAGAGTTAAAGAAGAATCTGACATCTCAGCAGACATTATTCACTCAAGCGAAATCTCAATGTGAAGCTGCAGTCAAACCAAGTTTTATCGGGGTGGAGAAGATAGCCAAATCAGCACGTCCATTTACAGAGGGAGAGTTTCTGAAGAGCTGTACAATAAAGCTTTGATGTCTTGTGTCCAGACAAAAAGGAGATGTTGGCCAGTGTAAGCCTGAGTAGAAATAGGGTTACTGAGCACATTTGTGAGCTGGCCGCTGATTTAACAATACTGCTGATTGAAAGAAGCAAAAACTATCTTGCCTACTTTAGTACTGTGGATGAAAGTACAGACGTGATGGACATTGCACAGCTGGTCATCTTCAAACGTGGAGTGGACTCCAGTTTGTGCGTTTGAGAGGAAAAATTGGACATGAAATTGATGAATGAGAAAAGGCCTTTTTTGAAAATGGGACATTAGCAGTACACAAAAGTGCACCCGACATGAAACTGCCCTTGGAACAACAGACAGAGCACCGGCGACGTGCGGGGAAAAAGTGGACCTGTGGGAAGGATGCGGGCAAAGATGCAGGATGAAAAGCTTTTCATACAGAGGTGTGTTGGCTGAGTTAGATGAAAGTGCTCAACGGAGTTTTTGAGCTCTGCGAGGAAATCTGTCCGTTTACAGACCGTAAAGGAAAAGAGTTAGGCAGTATGAAAATTGGAAATGTGAGTTGGCGTTTCTGGCTGACATAACAACACATCTCGGCGTCTTAAATCTTCGGCTGCAGGGGCGTGCCCGCATGATCACTGACACGTATGATGCATTGAAGGCATTTCAAGTGAAGCTTCTCTTTTGGGAGACACAGATGCAGCAATGCATGAATGTTTTGATTTGTTGTTGATTGAATGTTTACTTAAAAGCACTACTTTTAATGTATTTTTTAGGGTTTTTGCCCTCATAGTATATTTGTCTCACTACTGCAAAATACTGTAATCTAAGTTTCCGTTTATTTATTCTGGATGATTTCCTATTTGGCTTTATTCATGTTCATGTTTAAAAAAAACATTACGTTTCATTGTGTTTGATAAAAGTTTGAAGTTCGGCTCGTGACCTGAAGTGTTCTTTGAGTTTAGACCCCCGTGTGAAAATGAGTTTGACACCTCTGTTCTAAATACTGCTTTTCAACATTATTACAGCCTTTGAGGCATGAAATAACAGCCCTACGCCTTTACACTCCCAACATAGCAGACATAATAACAGTAAATACGCCATAACATATAAATAAGACATAATATAGGCTCACACTTTCAGTGTTACATTTTTTACTGTGGTTTCTGCACAGTATTTCTTGCGGTGGCTTTTGTCTCATCAATGTAAAATTACTGACACCTACTCAACCAATTGTTCATATTTTTGGCCTGATTTAAGCATTTGCAAGCATGAAATGTCTAATGAACTAAAATACAAATAATTGTTCCTCGTTTATAGTGGTTAATTGGTTCCAGACAGGACTGCGATAAATTCATTTCTGCGATATAGGATTTAATGTTAATAAATGTAATATTTTTATAGAGCATAAAAAACCTGTTTATAAATAATACTTTTTAACATTAGAACACTGTGGACATGAATTAACACACCTGGGGTCACCTTTAAACTCTGATTATTTATCATTTACAACATATTGTACAACTTATACGCTACAGTGACTCAAGACGGCTGCTAGCGAATAAGCTATCAAGTAAGAGTTAGCCCCAAATGTATTTCTTCTAAACTTAAGAAGCCACAAACTTACCACTTCCACACTGGCTGGGAGAAGAACGTTTTTTTCATACTGTACATGCCATGGCTGACATGCAGTGTTAAGGTAATGTAATGCAAGGTAATGTATCAGTCAAGGTTTTGTTTCATTACTGCTGCCAGAATACTACATATCACTTGAATGCCAATATAATTTGACTAATAATAGTCCAGAATAATAGAATAAAAATAATAAAATAATAGACTACTAATAGATCTCAATACAGAATTTATGAATTTATGAATTTGTTTATATAAGGCATTCAGAAAACACATTGGAAGATGTAATGATATGCACTATTCTACACTGGTCACTAGGTGACTAAAAAAAAACTTAAAAAGGAAACAACAAGGCTGAGATGAGTATAGGGGTGTTATTTCATGTCTACAAGGCTCTAAAAACATTTTTAGAAGGCTGTAAACAAGTTTTACATTCTCTAACTGTGAAAATATTAAATTTATAAATAAGGAATCCAACTCAATTATCATGGTCATTTCGGGAACCAATTTACAGCAATAAATGGAAGAGTATTATGTTTGTATTTTAGTTTTTTTTAGCCATTTAATGCTAGAAAATGCTTAATTTAGGCAAATACGTAAAATGTGCGTAAATAATATTTTTGGACTAATCGTAGGCCATAGTCAACCACAAAAACAGTGATGATTTATGAATAGATTTTTGAAAAACCGTGAAGCCGCAAAATATGAAGTACAAAGTGGCGAGGTATGTCTGTTTAGTAGGACCTCTATCCAAAAAATGAGACTATGGAATGAAAAAGGAAGAACACTGTGTTAATGAGAATGAATATGGTAAATGCTGAATCTTTGTTTACTGTGTTGTCTTTATTGTCCTTGATGATTTCTGAGGTGACACTGATGATGTTTTCTACCGTAACGTTAACAGTGCGAGAAATGGCCGCCATTGTTTCTCATTGTTAGGGCATCCTTGCGCCTGCAAGCATGTACCTTTAAGGAGGAAAACAGAATCCTAATGTATGCTGGTGCTGACCTGGCTAATGGAGGCAGAATACCCCAGGGTAAAATGTAATCAGGAAGACAGTTAATAAAATGAACAAGACCACTTTACTTGATCTCGCTAATGTCCCTGACCTTCCCCGTGGGGGACGACATTCACACGCGTGCACGCGAGTTAAATGCATACATGCCCTGGCATGCCATATTCATCACACGAACGCTCAGGCTTGACCATACAAGTGGGATGATTAATAGTGAAAGATGTTGCAGTCATTAAATGGGCTGCCCTTATCCCATGATAATTCATTGTTGCTGCAGGCAGGAACAAATTAAAATGGAGATAAATCAACAGCTGTCAATCAAGCGCTTACGTGAGTGACAGTTTTGAGGGATTTATCTACATTTACCTCATAAGCGCAAAAATGCATGTACAGTAGGTGGAGTAAACACCGCAGCATTAGGATAAACAAGGAAGCCAAACATTTTAGATGCTCTTGGTAGTGAATTTTATTCCAGGCTGCTGTTACTTTTTATTGCACGGAAGTTGCAACCTTGCACGCCCATGTCTTTGCAATTAACTGCACTGGCAGCCTTGTTTTATTCCTGCTCGCTCACCCCCACACTGTTGACTTATCCTGTTATTTTGCAAACCATTTTCACACGCCACATCTCAGTGAAATAGCCGTACGCTGCTTAAGGCGTCCGTGAGAGCCCCTTCGTGAACACTTTTTCTTCCTATGTGTTCTCATACACGAGAATAACAAACTGTTACTTTAACAGAAAGCTAATACAAAGACTAAAAACTGCAATTCCCTTGGAAAATGTAATATACTTGTGGTTTACTGTTCTGTTGTTATGAATGTGCTCCCATAAATTTTTAAAAACACAATTTTGAGGTCAGGTAGGAGACGCGCTATGTCAGGGGATGGTAAACTGCAGCTAGCGGGCCACATCCGGCCCGACAAGCATCTTAAAAAATATATATTTAGTCCTATATGACCGGCAACATGACTTGCAGTGCTATTGTGGCACGCTTGAGTGGCCAAAATAGTCAAATGCAATCTGTAGCTTGTACAAAAGAGCGATCCAAACAACACGTCAGCACGCAGACGTTGCACAAAACAATGTGGGCATGCAAGTAAATACCTGTGCACCCCAATACACCAACGTGGGTGAAGTGTCTTGGAAAAGGACATCGGCTGGGTGGAGGGAGCAAGGATCAAAACGGCAACCTTCAAGCTGTCGGTCTCTGGAAGCTCCTGCTCTACCTCGTGAGCCTCTGCTGCCCAATAATCGCTCGTTTATCGCGGCACATTGGTTCCAGGCATAACCGTGATCAATGAATTTTGTCAAAATAGCATACCTTGTTTACAAATTATATATTTTTTAGTTAGAGCAGGGAAAACCTATTTACAACCTTTTAAATACGGCTTTTAACATTATTGGAGCCCTCTAGATGATGAAATAACACCCCTATAGTCACCTTTACACACCTATTACCTAATATAGCGTAGCTTGGCATAGGTGTATAGCCACAGTAGTAGCTGACTGTGCTAGATCATTCAAACCTGCGATAAAAGCCTTTTGTCTGGTGCTTGTGTGTCTCACCAAACATTACAGAAACTGACACCTGGTGGCCAGTGTTGAATACCACATATCATTGCATCTTTGAATGAGTCTTCTGAATGCTTTATTCAGAAGACTAGATTCAGTATTTTAGTTTATTTAGTAAATGTTCTGCATGCAAATGTTTAATTTAGACCAAAATATGTAAAACCTGCTTAACTACACCAATTTTTTGTAAATTAATGTGCCATAATTAAACACAAAAACAAGATTTATTAACTTATTTTTGAAAAATCGTAGGAAAAGTGGAAAAGGATAACTGTAACTCTTTTTAATGCAGCATTATGGGTTGTAGAATCACTAAGAGGATATTAACACATTCTGATTGGATGCAAAGCAAGCGCCACATTCTTGTAGAATATACGGTTGGGACGAGCCATGGTATAAACAACGGTGTGGCCTAGATACACACAGCCTGTTTTGCATTGGCCCGCGGTACAGTTAAAATACAATTAAACGAAAAAAAAAATAGAAAAGTTACTAATCAAAGCCTTTAAATAATAATACCATTTGTCACCTATAACAATTCTGGTGCAAACCATCACATTTACTGTGTGTGAACTAGAAAAAAACATTGTTATACTGTATATAGGATTGTTGTTATGTGTTATAGTCATAATTTGATACCAGGGTTTACCTGACCTCTCTCAGGAAGTCACCAATTGAAATTGGATGTATTATTCTATTTTTGTCAGAACAGTTGGGAAATGGTGTCAGCAAACTGGAATGACAAATAAATACGGATTGCAATGCTGGTTAACACATACTGCAATTACAGCATCACAATCTGCATGTTTTTGTTCCATGATTGAGAGAAACGAAGGCAATAGTAATAAGAAAAATAATAATGAGGGGCAAAAAAAGCATGTCTGTGAGCATGCGTTGGAACTGTTAATGTTTTTCAACAAAATATGGCAGGCAATGAACTTTACTGCTTGCATTAATAAAAGTGATAGAGTGCGAGCGCAAACATTAGCGCCATCCAATAATGAGATGCTCTGTAGAAAACAACCCCAATTGCATAGTGAAAGTATGTATGCCATATGAAGGATTATCCGTCCGCCTATAATGCTCTTCCATGGCTGTAATGAAAGATCTAATCATGGCTTTATGATATTATCACTGGCTGAATCGCAGCCAAAATAAAAACACAATTTGTGTCAACGTTGGAAGGAAGGAGGGGGAGACGGGGGAAGTTTGTTAGGACACGACTCCCGGCTATCCTGAAGCTCATACATGAAGATTATGGCTGATCAGCGATGAGCTAAAATACGGGGGACGCACCTCGACGTGTTCATGGATGCATGACGGCATAGATGCATTAATAAGGGCTTATGAATTTGGCAACAGGGTGTTTAGACAGTGACAAAGTTAAACACTACTGACAGCGGAGACGACATCTGTCAAATTCAGCCATGACGGAAGACACAAATTGACTTTGTCCCGAAAAAGAATAATTAGCTGCTTTGATTGCCTATAAATCAAAACTTGGATTAGTAAAGTTGGCGCTCACTCCCGCCTCTGGACAAAAATGCCAGACTTAATTCTGTTTTAAAAGATCCATTCGTTTTCAACGCCGCTTGTCCTCATTAGGGTTTAGGGTGAGCTGGAGTCGAAGAGGCGGGGCACACCCTGGGCTGGACGCCAACCAATCGCAGGGCATATTCATAAAAACAACCATTCACACATGTACATAATTTAGACTCTCCAATAAAACCGGTGCTGCTTCTCAAATAGTGAGGGCGACGGGGGGCTTTCGGTATCAGTGTCTTCGTGCGTTGCCTGCTAATAGGCTTTCCTACCTTCTTTATCAAAATAGCACTCTAGCTTTGGCTCCATTGTCGGTTATTTAAAAAAAAGGAAACTTGTGGCGTAAGAGAGCAAACTACAGTCAACCGCTGATGACATCACAGATGGGCGACCGAGCTGACCTCCGGTGCCTGTTTTCCATGTATTAGCAGCTCAGAGGAGTCTAACAGTGATGCTGGTGCCATAAAATAAAATAAAAATGAGAGGATAATTAATTATAATTTGGAATGTTCTTTAATCTCCCCTACAAATTGCCTAAAAAACCCTACCTTGAGGTTTTTTCATATAACTGTATGTCATTTAAATGTTTTGAAAATTAAACGTCCCACTCATAGGACCGACAACTCTGACATGCTCCTCCATCTTCCCAGCAGCCAATCAATGTCCACTTCAGGCTGTGACTGACCATTCAGTGTCCACCCCTAACAACTCAAACACAAGAAACCCAACAAAACTGTAAAGTGTGAGATTATAAATCAAATTATAGTGATGAGGAAAACACACTAAATATAATGCTGCAATTTGACACCATTAAAAATACATCACTGTTGGAAAGTTGAACTCACGCAGTGTATTAACAACACAAGAAGACGCGCGCCACAACCGAAAAATGTACGCAAACGAGGGAAAATGTTGTCGGAAATTTGACATTAAGCAAAAAACTGGGGCGTACACCAACTGAAACTTCACTATATTTAAATTCTATTCTTTTAGTAATCTATTTTCATATATTATATTATTATTATTATTATATTATATATATTATATATATATATTATATCATATTATTTCATATATATATATAGTGTTCTCTTATGTATTAACTGTATTAACTGCATTTACTGTTTCCGCCCATTTTACTCCTTCATTGTCAACTAATGTCATTACCAGCTTGCCAATTAGCATCCGTTTCTCTGGACCCGTTCTGTCGTAACGAGGAAAAAAAGCCTCCTTTGGTGTTTGCCTGAAATGCAGCTGGCGGTGAAATGCGTTAATATTGACCGTTATGACCCACACCGGCCGCCATAATATCAGGAAGCGAGGCAGAGTGTAATAAAGTGTGCCGTGATTTGACCGAGGGCTGAGCGGATAGATTTTGGTGTTAATTCAAATTGGAGGAGGTCACAAGTTCAGCTGGGCGCATTGAGCCATTAAAACTTCCACCCTAATAGGAACGAATCCAAAACACGCAGGAAGAATTAAAGTCGTTTCTCCTTGCCAGCCCCTGCTGCGTGACAACTTTCTTTTCACTTTTGTTGCTTCATTTTGTCTTCATTCTAATGCCCAGTTGTTACATTTCAGGCAGAAAGGAGCTAAAATAGCACAACTCCACCTTCTTCCTTCCCCTGGTAGATCTGCTCTGCTTCCTTTTCTTCTACATCTCAATCAGGTTACAGTTCTACCACACACCTTTTCTCCCTCGGCAGTCTGGAAATATATATATTTGCTGCTTTTCACACACACACACACACCTGCCAAACAAATCCCCGTAGTCTTTCCAAATACATGGCACGGGAGCTGCAGGAAGACAGGGGGTTATTGAGATGAAGCAAGGGGCTTTAGGGGTGACAAGGTGGGCATGATTGTCTCCTCCAGCGACCTCCCCCTCCGCCTGGAAACCAGACAGACACTAAAACCAGCTTACTGCCAAGACAGGGAGGAAGAAAGTGATGCTCTCGCTAGTCTCTTCAAAGATTCTTCTGTCCAATATGCAGGATATTGATGGTTCAAACTCTACACCGGAAATGGAAAGCTTGTGTTGTCACAGTACTACAGTAAGTGTAGTGCACTTGTGTAAACTAATGTACTGATAATACTACTGCACTGCAACTAAATAAAAATACATTTGTGTTGATAATTCTCCAAAAGTAGAATGTAACCCAACTGTTATGATTTTGGTGCACCCGTTCCGCCACAGAGACTATTTGTAGCGCACACGTTCCATTTACCAAGGATACGCATACCCCTGGTAAATGGAACTTCGGCTGCCCTTCGGTGGAGGTCACTCGTGCTGACCTTCAGAGCATGGGGTCGGTAATATAACCCCAGGGTGTAACCCCCAACAAAATTTTACCACACACAATAGCATACATCCCTGGTCTTATTATTGTTATCTTTATAGGTATTTTCATGGTTATTTTTGTGTGGGGGTGCTCTGTGAGTTCCAGGGTTTGTGGATATACGTAGGGGCCATTTGTTCCTTGAAAAAACACCGCAAGAGTCTGGTGTGCATTCCCAGCAATAATTCAACTGGTTATGTTCATAAGTCTTAAGGACAGAATTTGTTGGTGCCGCCAAAAAATTGAGGGTGTCTGGTTGGTGGGCGTTAGGATCTCATCTGATGGGATCACCAAACTGCAAACCTATAAAGCTCCTGGGATGAGACTCGGCACCTCCAAATCTGAGGCGATGATTCTCAGATGGAAAAGGTTTGGGAGGGTGCTTCTGTGTGAGAGATGTGAGTATCTTGGAATCTTGTCTACGTACAAGGGAAGACTGCTGTAATGCAAAAAACCACCGAACCGATAAAGCTCTCGATTTACCAGTTGCTCTACACTCCTACCCTTACTTATGGCTAAAAATTTTGGTAGTGACCGAAAGCGTAATGTCACTACCAGATACAAGGGGCCCTCTTCAAGGCTGGACTCATCCTAAGAAATGAGGGTAGGGAGCTCAATCATCTGGGAGGAACTCAGTCATCTTTCACAGGAAGCAGTTAGTCTGGACGTTTCCCTGGTGAGTTGTTCCCAACATGCCCAGCCAAAAGGATGCCCTGAGGTAGACCCAGGACACACTGGGTTTATGTCTGGCAGCTAGCTTGGGAATGCCTCTGTGGACCTGGAGGAATTAGCCGGACACCAGGAAGTCTGGGTTTCTCAACCAAGACAGCTTAGTTGTCACTGTCACTTTCTTAGGAGCAGAAGCTTTAACATGCTCGAGAACACAATCTTTATCCTGAATGATGGTTAGTGGAAGCGGTTGGGACCAAATTGCGGCCAATAATGTGCTGCATTTTTCACTGGATTCTTCTGCTGTGCCTGCCGTGACCACTTCTCGCATGTGCAGACCAAAAGTAAGCCCAGTTCTTACTTGCGTGCATACTGTATGTTCTCTACTGTAAAGTATTTAGCCCCGTGTCTAAAATACCATTTTTGGTTGTTCTGAACGTAGCCTCAGTAGGCACAATGTGTATACGCTATGTAATAAAATAATTTCCTGTCTGCAAGCTCCAGTAGTTGACTCTCATGTTTTGAAGTCCAATTTCCGACTGTAAGAAATGTGTTTGAGAGATATAGGATTCGGCTCCAGATTTGGGCAGAATCTTATCACAGAGGAACATACTGTACACACGGTTTGAAGATGATGGGAGAATTGGAATGGGTTGCAGACCTGTAGAAGATAAACAAACAACCTGGCTCACATGTGGCACATCCTGCCATGTGGTGAAAGCTCGAAGAGGGAAAAAAAAGTTCTTCTTAAGCAATGCTGCCACTGCGATTCTACATCGGGTATTAAAATACATTTCCTCATGTGTGTTTCACCAACGATGACACACACCTGTGCACATCTACGCACCGCTAATTACAGTCGCAGTCAACCCCCCCGCAGTGTCGGCATTCACAAAATAAACAGCACCCGCTGGCAAAGGAAACCTGCGAGATAAGATCACTGCAGGTGGAGATTAACCGAGGCTTTCATTTGACTTGACTTGAGTATACTTGGAGCCGCCTGCATGAATATTCATGACATGTGATTTCCTGCCGTCGTTTAATATGCTGCCTGCTGGCCTTTTCAGCAACATGCAGCTTCCAGTTTTGTCTCAGAACGTAGACGCAGGTCATTTTTAGCGACAAACGTTTGAGCTGCACCAAAAGTGGATTCCCAGTATTGTACAGAAAACACATTGTATGTGTTTTGACTTTTATATCAAAGTCTACATGAATTAGTCCCCTTGCTTTCAATTGGCCACCGTTGTTGTCTATGCTGTCTTAAAATGGACTTACACTTGGGGGTTCTAGTGCTTTGGCATGCACGTGACAGCCTATGATTGTGTTCATGCTGCTGATGCACAGTGAGATTTTTTTTGTGGGTGTTTTTTGTGACAAAATACATCACATTTCTGCGATTGACTGGCGACCAGTACAGGGTGTAACCCACCTCCTGCCCAAAGTCAGCTGGGATAGGCTCCAGCATACCCGCGACACTAATGAGGATAAGCGGCATATAAAATGAATGAATAAATCACATTAATCATATTAGTTCGAATAATCTGCATCATTGATCGCCATTATGCTAAAATTAGCATAATACATCCTTTGTTTGAAAACTTTTTTACATTTTCTAATAAATAATTTTCCAATGCAAATATTGACAGGTATGTCTGTCTGAGAAATGAGGAGTCAGTTAACGCCACCTGCTTGTTTATGTTGCACAAAAGACCATTTTCTTTCTTGTTAGTCCCAATATTAAGCATACTCGTTTGGACTTGTAGAACTTATAATGTTTGTTGTGTAACTGTGACCTAAAATCGGGTTGTTTATTGTATACCATACCTTGTTTCTTTGCTTTTGCATCTCTAGCTCTCCGTCATGTGCTATGGGTACTAAAAATACTTAAAATGCACACTCGATAACTTTCCAACATTTCTATGCTGCAGAGAAATCTCCGCTTACCGAAAGGCATTTTTGCCTAAAAGACAAAACAGTAAAATGTTTGTATTTTGCATTGTGCCACAGTCCCTATACTATTTAGAATTTTGATCAAATGGTTGCTGTAATGTGAGACAAGAAAAACAAACGCAGGGCATTAAGCGTGGCAGTTTTAAAGCTTTATGGAGAACAAACACCGGCGCAACGTCTGCCATCGTGGCTGCGAGCGCTGCAATTCAAATGGAGCAGGAATCTCGATTTAAGCGCCGTGGGCTGTGTTGACTAAATAGTTGTATGTGCCAACAGGCTCATGTGGAGGAGAGATAAAAGGGAGGAGAGAGATGCTGTGATGTTCATTAACCCGCTAGAGGGGAGAACAGCTGGATCACCACCAGCATCTGCGACGCGTTTCCTCTCTGAACAACACTCATCTCTCACATTCACACCAAAAAAAAGTGTCTGCCCCTTTTTTTTTTGTTGCCACACTGAGACACACTCTCTGTCGCGCCTCGTATGTATCATCTCGCACGCTGAACCTTCTCACCCTCTACAAGTCCTTAATTTTCCAGCTGTGTAGGCAAGCAGTACTGGGCACTTTGTCGCCATGACATGGGTCACCAACCCGGGGACGGGGAGCTCTCTGTCTCCTGCCCGGATGATTGGAAAGGGCAGTGGGGAGCTAAACACATGAGAAGGCTGGAGGAAATGGAGCACCCCGTGGGTGGCATGAAGACGGATGGGGTTGGGTCAGACTGGCAGCGGGAGTAAGGATGAGGGCAAGGAATTATGGCAGGGGTGCCCAAACCTTTTCCAGAAAAACTAAAGGTTATGAGGATATGCTAAGCAATTTGAAGAAAACATTGAGAAGTTGGTGTTATTGTCGAGAAAGAAAATAATTACAACTATATTATCTAATAATAATTAGGAAAGCTATCCAGCTGATAATTATTGTCTTACCCTTAGGGACTTGCTTTTAACACATCTTCACCTGGGCAATGTTCATATTGAGTTATTATTTTTGGATTGTCTTATTGTAGTCTTTGACTGTACTGTTTTATTGGTTGTTGTAGATATACAGTATATATATTTATGTATGTTTTGTCAATTTTGACAGATTCGTTCTTTTTTGTTATTTGTTAATGAATAATAATAATGATTAATAAAATTATTAGGATTATAATTTTTGTAATTGGGTTAGGTTGACCAAATCAAGTGCTCCTTTTCTTCTACATGCGACCTTCCCTCTGAGCTCACTTGGCGTAGATCGAGTGGGACTTCGTCACTGTTTCAGAGGAAGATATTCTGCATGCTAGTTGCAACATATGCTCTGCAAACATTCCGTAATGAGTGGGAAAAAAACATCATCAAGCTTCAACACATCAAACGTTATCAGTCACTTGAAATGCCAGCATCGCTACGATGTGCGCCTGGGGCTTGTTCCTATCGCTGTGGCATTTGACAAGTGCAAAAAACGGATGATCGCCCTTTACCATCATTGAAGATACTGGCCTTTGTCGGCTAGTACTTTTACCTCAAGCCACGGCTAATATTTGGTAATAGTAGGGATGTCATGATATTTAGTTAGAAGTTATTGAGAAATTATTGGTATGTTTAAAATGTTTTAAAAAAACCTCCCCTGCATCCCAGTGGTACCTTAGTTTGTGTTATTAATCTGTTCCAAATGGTCTGTCTTAAACCAAACAGATTTTTTTCCCCATAGGAAACAAAGTAAATCTAATTCATGTGTTCCGATGTATGAGAGCCGAGGCAAAATTATGGTGAGAAGCAAACCAAATCATATAAAAACCGAGGCGTGAGAGAACCGAGATTTACTGTATCTCATGAGGAATGAATTATACACACACACACACGGAACCGAGGTTTCTGAGATCTTTCTTATACAAATGTATGTAACTTGGTGAAAGCTCATTTCCATGTGTCGCGTACTCAAAAGGATCCCGCCACGTCAAACGGCATCTTACAGATGTGCGGCTTTGGTCAGGAAAGTGCTTTGGGTGCACTTTCACTCCTTTCTTTCTTGTCTCGTGCATAAACGTGCACATGCACGTACAGCAAGACCCAACAAAGGTATTCAATCGAGGCCGTCAGTCAGTTGATTTGAAGTATGAGCTGCACTCTTCCCCTAAGAAGAATCCTGCAAAGCTGCAGTCAAGGGCGATAAGGAGATTCTGAAAGGAGAGCTTCTCCCTTTGGCCATGGATAGAAAAATCTGCTGTTGCTATGAAAAATGTATAAATAAGGAAACCTACTTAGCAGAAAGTCACTTACGGAACCAATTAACCGTGATAAATGAGGGATTGCTGTACATGCCTTGTTATGCACGTACTGTACATAGTTGCCATGGCAACATTTGGAGTTAAAGTGGATTTCCATATGTGTAACTCACTTTACCATGAATTTAGCTGAGGGTTGAGGCCCTGAAGTAAACTCACCCCCCTCCCGACTCAATTTGGTTTCATCCACTTCATGTGAGCAGTATGGAGGGCGTCCATCCGATGACACACATCCTACCTTCACCTAATGAGCAAATGAAAGGAGAAAGCTCCCAGAGGCAATTGCCCACGTGGATTGCCCATGCTAGAACCGGGACGGACTGAACATGATTGTCTTTGTGTTTTTCATTTGAATCAGTTTGTGGCTCCACACAGGTTGAGTGTGTTTTCTGGGTATCGGATGTTTTTATTCAGGCTTGTGAAGTGGGAAATGGCAATACCATCACAATACTCAGACACACTCAATATTATGTTTCAGTGAGAAGCCTGGAGGGTTTTTTAGTGGCATGGTTGCCATTAGCATTGCACAGCTACAAAATACAGTTTTGGTCCAAAGTCTTTCTTTTATTTCTTGTTTTTTTTAAATTTGTTTTATTTTTTTTAGCATGACTGTGTGTATGCACATGAACATGTTTTTGCACCGCCATTGCTGGAGGACCTGGATGGAGTAAAACAAATGCAGAAATACTGCATATCCAGTATAACACATGCATTCCAATAAACCATCTTATAAATAAATACATGCAAACAAAAAAATGCATGGTTATTCAAGGCCGCTGTTTAGGTTTTGGATACAAATATTTGCCAACATTTTGCCTCGGTTTTTGTAACAATATTGCATGTAATGCGACACTCTGCAATTCTATGCTAACTAACGCAGTCCAAGTAACTAACTAACTAACTAACCCAAGTGCTGTTGAGTATGGCTTCCAAATAATCCACCATGGGGCCAAAGAAAGTTGCAGGTTCCAGCACTTTGATAAAATAAAATAAAAAGCTTTATGGAAAAAAAACATGGAGGTGATGTCCGTGTGGCTCACCCTTCCCTTCCGTCAGTCTTCCACCCCTTCAGGAGAGAAAGGCTGATGCAAGCAGGGACACTTACTGTGC
Organism: Oostethus manadensis; assembly: GCA_024372805.1. Taxonomy (NCBI): domain Eukaryota; kingdom Metazoa; phylum Chordata; class Actinopteri; order Syngnathiformes; family Syngnathidae; genus Oostethus; species Oostethus manadensis. The sequence continues at coordinate 5,739,484 of QODF01000043.1, read as the reverse complement.
AGATGTATGGCTTGCTGCATCAGTCACGTCAGTCATGTCATCTGTCATGAGGGGCTCCGAGATGCAAGTTTGCCAAAACATTGCTAGACTGTTAGATTTATATATTGTTATATTGTTGATAAACTCAGGGATATTAGATACAGGAGGGCCTTAGAAGCAAAAAAAGTCAAAGGATTTGAATGAGAGGCAAGAGAATTTTGTGTTTTTGTTGAGTTATTTTGCACTACTGACTTTCTTTGGCGCATAGAATTGTATGTATGTTCATTTTTATTCGCAGTTTTCCCTCGATCATAGTTTTTCAAATATATGAAATCATAAATTGTGCTCATTTGTCATTGAATATAGCCTATTATTTATCAAAACATGCATACTTAAGCAAACTGTATGCATTTGTGTGCCTAAATTTGGCATTTACAAGCATTAAAATACTAAAATACCACCATAAGCCATTCAAGAAGACGATTCAAACTGTGAAAGTTTTACTTATGTCTTAAATGTCAAATTTTCTTTCATTATGTTTACTAGAATAAGTAAGAGGAGTGTAAAAGTGACTGCAGGGGTGTTATTTCAAGTCTACAAGGCTCAAATATGTTAAAAATGTATTTAGAGGTAAACAAGTTTTCTCCGCTATAATTACAGAATATTCCATTTGTAAAGAAGAAAAGCTACTTTGGAAAGTCAATTATCACATTCCGGTCTGGAACCAATTAACCGCCATTGTAATGTGTTTGTGTATTTATTAATATATATTTATATGTATATTCTATTTTGTATTATTTGCATTTTATGTTCAGTTGTGTGTCTCTGTAAAAAACGCATTGTTTTTAAACCAAAATTGGATTTTTTGGAATGTTTGTGTCACGTTCCAGATGTTTGTGTGCGTGACAGTATGTTTTCATTTGTATTATTAGGCCTGTGTTCTTGTATTTCCTATTTTTCGTATGTTTTTCCCTGCCATCCTGAATTGTCTTTTCTTAAAATTACACACACCTGCTTCTCGTTTAGCTCTGGGTATTTAAGTTCTGGTGTGCGCACCTGTTTTTGTTGGAGGATTGTCAATTGTTGCCGCTCGACGTTGGTTTTGTAGTAGTCTCTTTCTTGCTGCCGCTGCTCAGCAGCATTATTCTGTATTAAAAAAATCATTTTCCTGACCTGCTTGGCGTCCTGCTCTCCGCATCCTCGGGGTCGTACACCATGCCGAGAAGACGTTACCGTGACAGTTTGCTTTATTTGATTGTATTTTTGGGGCCACACGGTGGATGAGTGTTGGCCTCACAGTCAAGAGATCAGGGTTCGAATCTCCGATAGGCATCTCTGTGTGGAATTTGCATGTCCTCCCCGTGCGTGCGTGGGTTTTCTCCGGGTTCTCCGGTTTCCTCCCACATTCTGAAAACATGCACGTTAGGTTAATTGGCGACTCTAAATTGTCTCACATTCATACCTATGGACAATTTAGAGTCCATAGGTATGAATGTGAGTGTGAATGGTTGTTTGTCTGCCCTGTGATTGACTGGCGACCAGTCCAGGGTTTACCCCACCTCTCGCACCTAGGTCAGCTGGGATAGGCTCCAGCATACCCGCAACCCAAATGAGGATAAGCGGCATAGAAAATGGATGGATGGATTGTATTTTTGAAATGTATTATATTTTATATTTTTTAAGTAGCTGTTGAGCCAACCCTACTTATTACACTAGACACAAATAGTTTGTAATATTGGGCAATATCGGGTAAAATTTCAAGATTAACATAATATGTAATATTTTACTGGTGAACTTAACTTCTAAATTATTGACCGTACATCAGGTCCTTAAAAGTGGGAGCATTGGGTGAGCCTTGTGGTGGTAATTATGAGTAGTACTTTTCAGAGCTGGGATAGGTCAATTCTAAAATTTTCCTTTTCTGTATTTTGTGAAGTATTCTATGGACTCTAAAAAAAACTATCGACCTGACCGCAGCCCTCCAGGTGACACTAATGCACAATTTATCCATCTTTATGTGTATCTTTCTGTACAATTACATGCCTTGTCTGTCACCTAGCAACACCCTCAGTGGTCAGAATGTACTGGGATGTGTTGACAAGAAGTGTGTGTGTTTGTATTAAGGGATATGTGAGCATTACTGCACTTTGCAATGAGGACAACATCGGTGGCTTGTCAGAGGCGTTGCGTAGCTACAGATATCTAAAATGAAATTGGAAAAACATGCATCGTTTAAAAAAAATACACCTAATCACATGTAAGGGCAAAAAACATCAGCAAACCTTTAGTAACTAGAATCAAATGCCACCAAGTGGAGAAACACTGCCGTGCGTGACACTTTATGTGGCCCGTTGCATCGCAGGTGTCTCCTGCTGCGTATCTCTGCAGGAGCAGCTGTGAGGCGCAAGTATGCAAGAAGGTCACCGACTGTTTCTTCTGCTGCTTCCCATGCCCGCTTGCTTTTTTTTTTCCCCAAAAAGAAGAGTGGGAATTATCATAATCCATTTTCAGGGTGCATGACATGAATTGTAGCTTGTGGTGAGCTGTAAAGTGTGATTAGATTCACAGCGGGATACCAAGATGCCTCTTTGTGTGCATGTGATAGGAGCTCGGCTTAGCTCTTTTGCATATAAAAACACACTCCACAGCAAGGAGGAAGTGAAAGAGCATGGGCGAGTGTAGCGTGCAGACGCATTGTTGGGAACTTTTAACGCATGCACATGCACAGTTCAGTTCCAAATGTGAAAATAGTTTATGGATTTACATTTGTAAATAAATTGCTCTTTTGTTGTAAAACAGCACTTTTGTTTATGTCTTGGGTGAAGATATTTAGGCTATATTTATCTGGCTAAATTTGTGTCAAAGGGAAATTTATGCTTGAAATGGGTTCTCTTTCTTTTTTAGTCGGCAGCTGATATTTTTGCGAAACTTATCTATGTTGTACTGCTGACTACTAAAAAACGGAAGCAACCTTTGTTGCAGATGAAAGACAGGAGTCTAATCTTTCTTTTGGTATGGTCCATGTTTATACAGCCACGGAACACAATATGCGGTGTGCCATGAAAGAATAGTCAGAATCATCTAAAATGGCCAGTTTGAGGAGGTTGTCTTTTGAAAAACGGTTGGGATTGAATGAGTTCAAATCATTTTCTCCTTTGCGACGGCATACAGCGGGTGTGCTCACAGTCGAGTGTGTACTTACAGTGTTTTGTCACCATATAAAAAGGTCCTTGTCTGCGGCTCCCAGCTTGCCTGGGGCCATCCTGCGGTGTTAAAATTTGTGTATCGTCTGCCGTTAAGTTTCCTCCCGCCCCGTGGCTATAAGAAGCTTCCTCTTTGCACGCTGCCCCGCTAAACGCTTCTCGTACAATAACTCGGGCGAGATAACAGGATCACAAAACACCGACGGTGGAATTCATTTTGTTGTTCAAGCCTTCCTGTATCCATTCTTGCCTTATTTTCTACCTGCTTGCTTCTCGCCTACTATGAGGCCTTTCAGCTCCAAGCTTTCTTCATCGTTTCTCTGTAGGAAGTAGCCCAGGCTGGGAATGACTGCTTTTGCATACCAAACTTAACAATTATGACTCTATTAAAAATCATCCGCATGCTCTAAAAATAAATAAAGCAGGGGTGTTGCACTTTGGCCTGTGGCATTCTCTAAAAATATAATTTACAGGAAAACAAACAAACCAAAAACCCCTCACAGCAATAATAAAAAGAAAATCGGCAGAAATGTATAAAAATAAAATCAAAATATTAAACACAAAAATTGTCATTTAACAAGAAAGTATATTCATTCATTCATTTTCTGTACCGCTTATCCTCATAAGGGTCACGGGGATGCTGGAGCCTATCCCAGCAGACTTTGGGCGAGAGGCGGGGTACACCCTGGACTGGTCGCCAGTCAATTGCAGGGCACATATAGACAAACAACCATTCACACTCACATTCATACCTATGGACAATTTAGAGTCGCCAATTAAGCTAACATGCATGTTTTTGGAATGTGGGAGGAAACCGGGGTACCCGGAGAAAACCCACACACGCACTGGGGAGAACATGCAAACTCCACACAGAGATGCCCAACGGAGATTTGAACCCAGGTCTTCCAGATCTCCTGACTGTGTGGCCAATGTGCTAACCACTCAGCCACCGTGCGGCCAGAAAGTATATTATATGATTAAATATGTATATATATATTTTTAATTATACACATTCTATTATTATTATATTATGTATCAGGAGAAAAAAGTCATTTTAGCAGCACAAAGTTTAATACATATCAAAAATGGTGTGTTATGGTGCGTTCAAGGACTGTCTAAGTGCGTAATCGCAACACTTGTCGAAAAAAATAATCAGTGAAGCATAAACACAGAAACATGTAAAAAACTGTGTTTTACCTGTATTCTTACATGACTTATTATATTATATATCATATATAGCATTATTTGATGTACTGTATAGTCAATGAGATGTCTTTGTTGTGAAAAATGGCCTATTTTCAGAAAATAAACACACACAAAAAAAATCCCCCTGCTCAGTTTACTATTTGTTTCAAATCCCCCTCAAGGTCAAAGTGGATAATCAACATTCCTCCATGTGTTGCATCATTAGTGCCACTCAGTGATAGTTCCGCTGCTTTTCTTCCAGTTGCTCTAATCTCTTTGGGCGCTGTTATTCGAGCCGAGTGCCCCCTGTTCGCACTGCAGACCCCTCCCCACATAAAACATGCAAAAGAAAGACACTCAACATGTTTTACGACACATAAAAGCCAGTGTAAAGTAAGGAGACAGGTAAAAAGGCTTTCCATTAGTCTGTTTTTGCAAATGGTTCTCCATGAGGGAGAAGGGTGAAGGATCCTTCTGCTCGAGCGATCCATCAACCCAACTGCAGCTTGATGACCACTTTGCGGTCATGCACTACATTTTGGCAATTTTGGCGAGCAAAAGATGGCCCCTTCTAATTGAGATCAACCGCTTTACAAATGAGACAACATTATAAATACCGTCTTTCTTTCTGTGCTTTTTGCATTTTATCTCCCATGAGGCCTTATGCTTTATTGTGTGTTGGTGCGCACACGAGCACTAAAGCTCAGTCAATCCCATTAAGGAGCGATGTGTATTCGTTTGGGGGTTTAGTGAAGGCTTTCTAGCAGCGTATCATTCAATGTCAGCGCAAGTTGCTGCAAACAAACTAATCTGCTTCCACCTCTGCTCTCATTCTTTCGTCACTCTGCATCCACCAAAGGTCCGACACGCTACATTGTCTCAGTACCACTTCTTCTCAGCATTCATTCATTTTCTATGCCGCTTAGGGTCACGGGTATGCTTGAGCCTATCCCAGCTGACTTTGGGCGGCAGGCGGGGTACACCCTGGACTGGTCGCCAGTCAATCGCAGGGCACATATAGAGAAACAAAGACATACAACCATTTACACCTACGGACAATTTAGAGTCGGCAATTAATTTAACATGCATGCTCCTGAAAATTGTATTATTCTGACTACTTTTCCCTGCACCGCATCAAGCCTGAACGGCTACATGTGTATTCCTAATTTTGTAAGGTACTCGCATTCACATGGCACAATTAGAGTTGCGCAACAATTAGATATGACTCATGACAAAATACCGGTACAAGAGGCAAGCACACAACATGTGCATTGTACTCACCCTCTCTAACACTTAAGCTTAACTTTCACTTTCTAGAGGGGTGCTTTATGTATTCTGTACACCCATCATTACCACTTCTCATCAGCGTGCTGCTGAAAATTATTTATTTATTATTATTATTATTATTAAACTATTTTCCCTGCACGCTAAGTGCGTATTTCTAAATTTGGGGATACACTCATATAGCACAATCAGAGTTGTGTAACGCTTATGTCCAACTCATGGAAAAATACTGGGACAAGAGGCAAGCACCCACACACAGCACGTGCATTGATTGTTCTCACCTTCTCTAACACTCAAGATTAACGTTCACTTTCTAGAAGGGTGCAGCAAATGCTTTATACAGTAAGTTCCGTACACCCACCATTACCACTTCTCGTCAGCATGCTCCTGACAATTGTACCGTTTTGAGTACTTTTCCATGCACCGCACCAAGCCTGAATGGCTACATGTGTATTTCTAAATTAGGGAAAGCACATACACTCACATAGCACAATCAAAGTTGTGCAACACTTAAATATGACTCATGGAAAAATACTGGGAAACAGCACACAACTGGTGCATTGTTCTCTCTCTCTCTTACACACACACACAAGCTTAACTTTCACTTTCATTTTTTGTGTGAACATTGACTACTTCTTTGATAGTAACGCTGTCTAAAGAACCAGGAAGGAAGGCTAAAGAGAAGAAATCGCCTTTACATAATAACCATTTAAATAAGAAAAAATGGCAGCAGCTTCCCAAAACAAAACAAATGTTATACATTATTTTCCACTTCAGGATTATTATTAATTACTATTTGGTGACCTGCTATCTGAGAGAGTTATGCTCTGAGAAAAAACGTGAATACGCGTCCAGGGTCCTTGGAGTGAATCTTCCAAGACTGAGTCAATGCTTTTCTTTCTATATACAGTATGTGTATATCTCCTCCTGCATACAGTTTATGGGTAGATAGACAGAGGGATGTTGTTAAACCTTAAAAAGCCATAAATAAAAAAGAGTACAACTGTGGCCCTGAAAACTCTGTAGGGTTGTGACTTAATGTGGTGCAAAGTGATGCGCCGCCGTCGCCTACACAAGGACCCGTTTGACCATAAGTGGCAATTGTCGCACTCGAATAGTGCGGAGGAAGACGTACAACTCTGTCAACACAACATGTGACTGCATTATCCCGAGCAATGACGCATTGCAAGTAGCACACGGAGAAGTGTAAATATGTCGGTGCCATTGCGCGACACCTTCTTGGCTAAGCTTTGGAACAAATTCACCTTCACACAGCTGCAGAAAGGTTGCAAGCCAATTCATTTTGTTCATTTGCTGTGTTTTATATATATATAGCCCGATGTAGGAGGAACCCCCCTGCCTTGTATCGGTGGGGGTCTGCATATTGCCTGCAACCTTAGACACAGGTCATTAGTGTACTAAAAGCTGGAAAAAATAGAAGGGATTCCTTAATGTTAATTTGCATCGTGGCTATCGTGGGGATAGAGAAAAGCCAAAATCTTCTTCCTTTTCTCTGTTTATTTCGCAGCGCTTATCCCCTCCCTTCCTTCATGCCTGAAGTACCTTCTCAAATTAACGACACTGTAGCCAGAACATTAGTCGGGTAATGAAAGACGTGCAACAACGTGTGGCCCCCAATAGGCCAACATAAACGGGTATCCCGGCAAATATAAAGGGCTAGTTAAACTTAATGGCTCGATTCCAAACCGTTAGGAGCCGATGACACGCTTACTGTTGTTATCTAGCGGGAGAATAGACAAGCCAACAAGTCTGAGTTGACCTCCGGGTCACGCCAAAGCGGCAGCTGTGGGCGGAATTTCATGAAATGTAATTTAAGAGATGGAGCACAAGCCATGCTGCAATATTCTCTTATGTGTTTTTAGGCAAAAGATATTTTTACAGGCTGATTAATGTCTAATACAGGAAGGACAATATGAGATGGGTGTATTGGTGTCAGGGATGAAATCCTATTTCAATGACAGGGCATGTAGACCTCCAAGAGCACCGGTGTGTTTTTAATAATGACATCTTCGCTTAAAAGAAAGTGACCCTGTCCTAAAGGTCTTCATAAATAGGGATCAACAAAACAAAGAAGCAGAGACACACAGGGTCTGGTGCTCTATGAGCGTTATTGCTGATTGGAGCTGCAACAAGAATTGATGATTAATCAATAAATCAACAAATTTGATTTATTGATTTTTAAATTTAAAAATGAAAATATCTACCAATGTCAACCTCTCAAATGTGGATATTTTTTAAATATTTATATATTTTTAAGCTGACAGTTTTAGGCTAAACGAGACACGCATTCAAATACATGATGTAGTATTCTACACTGGTCACTAGGTGTCAGTAATGCCATCCATTTTCTATGCCGCTTATCCTCATTTGGGTCGCGGGTATGCTGGAGCCCATCCCAGCTGACTCCGGGCGGGAGGCGGGGTACACCCACAATCGCAGGGCAGACAAACAAACATTCCCACTCACATTCATACCTACGGACAATTTACTGTAGAGTCACCAATTAACCTCACATGGATGTCTTTGGAATGTGGAAGGAAACCGGAGTACCCGAGAACATGCAAACTCTCAACGGAGATTCGAACCCTGATCTTCTGACTCCGAGGCCAACATGCCACCCACTTATCCACCGTGCAGCCGTGTCAGTACGGTTACATTGACAAAACAATAGCCACCACAGGAAGTACTATACAAAACAGAAAGTTAGGAACGCTCCTCATGCTAACGTGTGTCGTCCATTGTTACGGCGTTTGGTTGAAAGCCACTGCACTTCTTTCCTGCCTTCTCTTTGTGCTCACAAATTGCTCATTAACCATGTAAATCCGGCTGTGTGGACCCCTGGTCCGAATTGGTGGACTCCTTCTACGTCTGGAGGCGTCGGCTTGTTCCCTTCCTTCCAGCCCTGGGATTGGTGGGCCGCCTCTGCGCCCCTCCAATCATCTGCATCCAGAAAGAGTTCCTCCTCCTATATAGACTTCCTGGATTCGCAACTCGGCCGGCTGGACATTTTCCCATTGTGCAGTTTGCCACTTGCGTGTTTCAGACGTGTATTTTGTGTCGTGCCTCTTGGCATATAGTTTGGTATTAGTGAGACACGTTGTGATTTGTGATTGTGAATTTCAGAGCTAAACACTCTGAAATGGGCTTTTCTGTATGTTATGGTAGCTGCTGTTAAGAAGCCTACATTTGTTCAAGTTTACTTTCTTTAATTTATCTATTAAATGTAAACTTTACTCCCTTTAAACATCTTGGGTTTCAATGTTACTCCCCTTTTCCCTAGCCGGGGCGTAATATCCATTGTTTATTGTGGTTACTGGTACCAGACCAGACCGCGGCAAGGGAATTTCTGTGCAATAAGTCTCAATATTATACAGAATAATTTTATAGTTAGAACATGAAAAGCTGTTTATGACTTATAACATTGTAGGAGCCATGAAGACATGAAAAAACACTCCTAAAGTCACATTTACACTCCTATTATTCTGTGTTTACACCACATGCCCTGAAATGGGATTTACAGTATTTGAAAATGGCTTCCAGAGTAGGAAAATCTGAAAACGCAGACTTGTCGTTTTCCGAACCTCTGCTTTACGAAAGCGATAATGTCGCCGACCCCTCGCCGCCATGTGACCAGAAGTGAGCTTCGAGGACAAACCAGCACAATATGTGAATATTTCAAATGACATGACTCACTCCAGTTGACACTCATATTTTGGTGTCTTGTTCTCCAAAATGACTTGCGGAAGAAAATCCACTTTGTGGTATGTCTAGACAACTTTCTTCTGCTATAGTTTGGTGTGTCACATGGTTTGGTCTGTGTGTCCGTTTACAGTCCCATAAGTACATATGCCTTATGTATTGCATCGTTTAAAGTGAGAAGCCAAAATTTTACCACTTCCACACGGAAGGGAAGGAGAACGGTTTTTTCCCACTCTACCATGTCGGACATGCCATGGCTGACTACGTGCCGTGTGAGGGTAATGTAATGTAACATGACTGACGCCAAGTGACTAGATTACTACACATGACTTGTCTTTCAACATTTTTGACTAATAATAAACCATAGTCAATCAGAAAACATTGAATATTAATTTGCCAATAAAGCCATAAAGACTATGTATATTTGGCATTACAAGAGTAAAGATGACTATAGGGGTGCTCTTTCATGTCTAAAGGGCTCTAATAAGGTTAAAACCCATTTTAGAAGGTCGTAAACGGGTTTTCTTTGCTCTAACTGCAAAAAAAAGGATCACAGTTGGGTCTGGAATGAGGGATTGCTGAACTGTGTAGGAACTTCTTCCAGAAGTGTCCCAAAGGCACTACAAAGTTCAATCGCAGTTCCTTGACATATTAGTTTACCTTATATAGGATTGTGTCTTGACATTTGTATTTATCTTTTAACAGCTCCATTGAAGTAAATGTCATCTTTTCAATATCAAAGCAGCTCAACGGTGAGGATGCGCATCTTCTCATTTTGGCACAGCAGGTGTCAAGTGTCATGCACCCATCGTTTTTTTCACAAAAGGTTTCAGTCTCAGTGAAGGCGGAATCAAAATACCTATTATGTATTTTCTGCCTTTTTCATGTTACGACACATCTAGGCCAGGTGGCGCGGTGCAGCTCAGGATGTGATAGGCATGGCGACACGTTGTGCATGACATCCAGCCGGTGATGGAGGATAATGAGGTTGGGTGTACGCACGGTATTCTGCGGCTCAGTTAAATGTTTGCTCTTGTTTGTTTCCGTGTTCGTCATTAACCTTTTTCAAATGCACGGGCGAGCACAGTATCGTTTAGATATTATCCGACACAGGTGCCAAATCTTTGCTTTTGAAACAATGCCGCTGCTCAGAAGGTACAAGAACCGCTAATTTTAAAACGAAAAGAAGGGTGGTAACCCATTTATTTTGTTCATTACATTATCAATACGTTTGAATACTGTAATTGAGCTGATTAAAAAGTTCATTGTTTGACAGCCCTTTTGAAAAAATACAAATTGTGGGCAAAAACAAAGTTTTGTTTATGTTTACGGTATTTTGTGACGTGCAAGTTAAACAGAACCTTAAAATAACAGGGGGCGGTATCACCGCTGTAGGGATGAACAATACTGAATTAGATTACTCGTTCCTGGAAAACAATATGTTTGCTCCCAACGCTACACTTTAGAGTAGTCAGTGTACAGCTTGTACAGCAGTATAGATGTGCAATCAGCCATTACTGTCTAAATAGGCGGCAACACAAGTGAGTACCAAGATGATTGTCTGTGGTATGTTTGGTGGTGTGGTCATGATCTGGGGCTGCGTGAGTGCTGCCGGTACTGGGGAGCTGCGGTTCACTGAGGGAAAACAAGCTGCATGGCAGTTTTTTTTTTGCCTTGCAGATGATGCTCTTCATCCACTGTGTAGTTTGTGCTTGCAGTACATCTCCACAAGACCTCTCCTCTTAGATGATTTCAGTGCATCGAATTTGCAGGTAATGAAGTGAGGCTTCCAAACATGACGGGAATGCAATGACCCAAAAAAATGTAGATGACACACAAAAAAAAGAAGCACAACAGAAATTACAAGAATTTTCTGGAGCTTCTAAATGAGCGATGTCCCGAATGCCCACTATACTATAATTCCCATTTAACGCTTCGTTTAGCTCCAGTACACCGCCCCTCGTGTAAAAGATGCGTGCGATTGTATGTGTGTGTACGGAAATGCCAACGACAGGCTCATTTGATGAAAGCTGACAGCTAATTTATGGAGGGAAATTTTGGGTAAATGATTTTTCCTGCCCTAACTTTTCAGTCACTGTAGACTGGTAATTGGATTTCCCCGACTCGCGAGGTAGTGAATTAGGAGTAAACCAGTCAGTGCGTGTGTTGAGAATAGAAAGACCCGATTAATACAGTGTGTGTCTTTTGCTCATTGACCAACTGCATGCCACTGCAGAATGGGAGGTTAATTGGACTGCACTGAAATGCCTACTGTACTAGGAATACAGATGTAGTGTACTGTACACAGCACGCTCTCGCTCGCTTTAATTGCTGCAGCGTCTTGTCTTAATGAAGCAATTCCCTAAAGTGCGCACGTTTGTGATGCTTGCGTTTATCCCTGTTTACAGCGTGTGAGAGTGGGAGAAAGTGGATCTGAAGGGCTTGTTACGGGCCCAGCAAAAACAAAATAAAAAATCTCTCTCTATATATATATGTATATATACAGTATATATGTATATCGTTGTAGCTATATATATATATATATGCTGTGTGTATATATTTATATTTATATACATACAGTATTTATTCTATATATATTAAAACACATATATCTTTTTAATATATTATGATATATTATATTATATAACATATTTTAAAGCAGCTGCTTTTGCAAAGCCTCCTTTTCACAATCGCAAACGAAAGGCCAACTGGCTGAAAGCACTTCACGGTGCATCCAAATCCAAACACATACTGTATGAATGTAATCAGAGCTAATCTAGCAGCATCTGGCAACTTCCCCGCTCTCCACTTCAACAAATGTGAGCGTTTGAGATTTCATTTGCAGCTCTTTGACCGCCAAATCTGATATCGACGGCCGTGTCCGCGGTCAAGTATGAAAACAAGACGCGCAGTACCTGGCGTGTTGAGCAGCCTGGACGTGCGGCAGCTGTATGCGATGTGTTGCTCGCAGTGTTCCGCGCTGGTGGTGATGGCTGTCACCTGCAAACACAGCAAGCATAAATGGGTGTCGTCATGGTATCATACTGTATACACCCATTCCATGTACTGTAGGAGCAAAGTGGAGTTTGTTGGCTTTGCTGTCCTGACCTAACAAAAAAAAGGTGTAATTGGAGTTTTGCGCCAGTCAAACTCTCTCCGGTGGAACGCAGCGGCCAGAACGATTTTGTACAAGTAAATATAACAACCTTTAACACATATTCATGTAATATTGCAGTATTTAAATGTGAAAGGGGAGAATAGGAATCTATATTTTTGCCACGTTGTGTAATGCAGTCGTGCAGATTGAACATGAGGGCTGCAAAACTGAGTTTGCCAGAAAATAGCATAATTGTAACAAAATATAGCAATTCATATTTGCATGATTAAGTGAAATAAAAATTTGATTTTTTGTATTCAACATTGTAGGTGTCTTTTTTATTTCATTTTTAAAATGTTTACTTATTATTAATATTAAATATGAAGTACATTGAATTATGATGAAAAACAACAAACAACAAACAAAAAAGGACTGCAAAACTAAAAAATAAATAAATAAAAAGAATACAGTACTTAGCACTTAATATTTAGATTGTTAAATGATTTTTTTACATATTTAACATGTTAAGTGTGATGATGATCATGCGTATGATAATTATTGTTATTATTATGATTATTACTACACTTATAACTAACAACTTATTGTTATTATCACCATTATTATCATCTAAAGAAATACATGACATTAAGGGAATACATCTTCTTTTTGGATCATGTGTACCAAATAAGTTGAATTATGGTTTAATATTTCAAAAATTCAAATGAAAGAGATGTTATGTATTCATAATGTCGCATTAAGTACAGTATATGACACAATTCTGTCTAGTGACAGGCGTTTCACACACACCCAGAAAACAGTGCAAAATGACTTGAGTGGTGTGGAATAGTCTGTCATATTATTAGTATGTATTTTGGATTTTTATTTGTATGAATTCACGACTTATTATTTAAACACATCAAATTATGTTGAAAGCTGCTGTTCTCCATTTATTCATAATGTTTAGTCATAAATTCTCCATGGAGTGACAGGTGCAATCTAAAAAGATCACATACAAAAATGACTGAAACGTAAACTGTCAGTCTTGAGGAGTGCGGAATAAGTAGCTGCTCATTTACTGGAACTTTGCGCCGTTTTAGTTTGACAGCCGTGATGAGCTGGGCGCTGGCGACGCAATGACCAGCTGCCGCTTCCTTTGCTGCTGGCTGTAAAATGAGATACTTTCAAGCCACGTCGGCCTTCAAACTGCGTTCCCTTCCGGGCGAGAGAATACCCGGCACGTCTAAATGAGCCACCTGTGCAAACAAAACAAGCACGTGACGTTGATTAGAGGCTATGATGGCAGGTTAGCAGCTTGGACTCGACCTGAGGAAAATCTGGCCAACTATCCCTCAGGAAAAGGTTTCTTTTGTTGTCATTCTTGACATAATTCCAGATTGGGTCCAATTTGCAGTGCGAAGAAGTGAACTAAATTCAGCTAACCGGCGTTTTGTCTGCTCGTGCCAATCACTCATTTAATAGAACTTGGGACTCTTCTTAGTGTAAGAAAAATGGCCGTCTGTGCGTTTGTGTTACCTGGTCCATCGAGGCGCTGTAGTTGACTTGAAGTATGGTGCGTCTCTCCCGACTGGAACCAGTCACGCTCGTTTTGGGTGGCAGGTTGTTCGTGACCACCGTCCACACTTTGTCCTCTGCACGGACAAACAAACCAACGTCAGTGGAAGCGACAGAATTCTCGCCTCCTGACGCGCGCCTGCTAAAAGTCCAATTGCTAGGAATGTTATAAGTCCCACAGATGGGGAGGAAAATCATTTGGGTTTCATTATAAAAGTTAACAGCTGAAATAAAATCTTAACTGCCCAGTAGACGCCGTGATGGAGATGAATAGAATTGCTCACAGTGCCGGTTCACAGGCTTCCGACCTTGAGCTGCAACAATGAATCAATGCTTAATCAATTATCCCATGAACGGAGAACCCTTTCGGTATTCCATTTATTTGGAAATCTCCTCCAATTTCAGCCTCTTTCCTGACATGCTGCAGAAAAAAACACTAACCGGTTGTGTTTGGGTCATACTGATTGGTCCCACTAGCGCGGGGGTGTCCGATACACATACTCCATGTACATGTGCTAAGAAGTTATATATTACCTTTGTAATTTTGGCTGTCCAACTTAAATAAGCTTTCTATATTTTTCTATAATGTTCTGACTTTACACCCATCATATAGTGACTTTTTCACCAACCAAATTTTCCAAAACAATACAATTTGATTTTGTCGGGGGCTTTATGCTCCTGGTAGGGTCTCCCAAGGCAAACAGGTTCTAGGTGACGGGCCAGACTAAGAGTGAGTCAGAAGACCCGAATGAAGAAGAACAAGAGGAGTGACCGCACCTAGCCCGGAAGTGGGATACCGGGGCCTCACCCTGGAGCCAGGCCTGGGGGAGGGGCTCGCAGGCGAGCGCCTGGTGGCTAGGCCTTCACCTGTGGGCCCTGGCCGGGCCTAGCCCGAAGAAGCAGCACGGGAACTCCCCTCCGCAGACCCACCACCTGCAGGGGCAAGCATAAGGGTACGGTGCAATGTGATTTGGGCAGAGGTCGAGGGCGGGTGTCCGGGCGACCTGGTCTTCGGCGGCCAAATCTGGTTCTTGGGACATGGAATGTCACTTCTCTGGTGGGGAAGGAGCCCGTGCTTGTGGAAAAGGCGGAGACATTCCGACTAGATATAGACGGACTAACCTCAACCCACAGTTTGGGCTCTGGAACCAAATTCCTTGAGAGGGGCTGGACCTTGTTCTTCTCTGGAGTTGCTGCAGGGGAGAGGCGGCGAGCTGATGTGGGCTTATTATTAGCCCCCCGGCTTGGTGCCTCTGTGAGGGAGTCATCCCCAGTGAACGAGAGGGTTATTTCCCTACGCCTTAGGGCTGGGGAAAGGGTCCTGACTGTGGTTTGAGAGTACCCAGCCTTCTTGGAGTCTATCAGAGGGGTTCTGGAGAGCACCCCAGCTGGTGACTTCATAGTTCTACTGGGAGACTTCAACGCCCATGTGGGTAATGACAGTGTGACTTGGAGTGGCGTGGTTGGGAGGAATGGCCTCCCTGACCTGAACCCATGTGGTGTGTTGTTGCTAGGCTTCTGTGCGAATCACAGTTTGTCCATAACAAACACCATGTTCGAACATAAGGATGTCCATAAGTGCACTTGGCACCAGGACACCCTATGTCGCAGGTCTATGATCGACTTTGTGGTCGTATCATCAGACCTGCGTCCGCATGTTCTGGACACGCGAGAACTGACCACCACCTGGTGATGAGTGGGATTAGATGGCGGGAAAGGATGCCGGACAGACTTGGTAGACCAAAACGCTTAGTGAGGGTGTGCTGGGAATGTCTGGCAGAGTCTCCCGTTCGATCTCCGGAAGAGCTTCGCCTGCATCTCGAAGGAGGACCGGGATATTAAGTCCGAATGGGCCATATTGCGTGCCTCTATTGCTGAGGCAGCCAGTCGTAGTTGCGGCCGCAAGGTGATCGGTGCCAGTCGTGGTGACAAGCCCCGAACCCGATGGTGGACATTAGGGGTTAGGGCTGCTGTCAAGCTGAAGAAGGAGTCCTATCAAGCATAGATGGCTTGCGGGACTCCCGCCGAAGCCGCGTGCCGCTTGGCCTGCCGGTACCCGTCAGCTGCTTCGGCGGTGGTCGAGGCAAAAACTCGGGTGTGGGAGGAGTTCGGTGAGGCTATGGAGCACGACTTTCGGTCGGCCGCGAAGAGGTTCTGGCAAACCGTCCAACACCCCAAAAAAGCGAAGCAGCCCCAGTTCACCCTGTTTGCAGTGAGGACGGGGGCTTGCTGATCTCGACTGTGGATATAGTTGGTCGGTGGAAGGAATACTTTGAGGCCCTTCTCAATCCCACTGACATACCTTCCGTAAAGGAAGCAGAGTAGGAGGATACGTACGTGGACAGTTCTATCACCGTGGCTGAGGTAATTGGGGTAGTTAAATCACTCCCCAGTGGCAAGGCTCTGGGGGTAGACGTGTTCCGCCCTGAATTCCTTAAGGCTCTGGATGTTGGGGGACTGTGTTGGTTGACACGCCTCTGCAACATTGCATGGAAGTCGGGAACAGTACCTCTGGACTGGCAGACCGGGGTGGTGGTCCCCATTTTTAAAAAGGGTGACCGGAGGGTCTGTTCCAACTATAGGGGGATCACACTCCTCAGCCTCCCTGGGAAAGTCTACTCCAGGGTGCTGGAGAGAAGGGTACGACTGTTAGGTAAACCTCGATTACAGGACCTGCAATGTGGTTTTCGTCCCGGTCGCGGAACACTGGACCAGCTCTACACCCTTGCAAGGGTACTGGAGGGTATGTGGGAGTTTGCCCAACCGGTCTACATGTAATCTGTGCACTTGATTAGTTGAAAAACATGGCCGCCATCAAGCAAAATATCTTTGCAGGGCATTGGGTAGGACCAAAACTTTGAGGTTATCTGTATTACATGCAAGCTAGCGCGTCTCCACAGCCCGTAGGGGGCGCCATACATTATTTACACAATTATTTGACTCACTCAATGACTCATATTATGAATTTATTCTGGTAAAATTGCTTGAATTTTTCTTCTTAGAATATAATTTTTTCTCTAAATATTTTGACATTATCTTAAAATGACAGCTGATTTTTCAATTTTTGGTTTTTTTTTCCAACTATTTCAACTTTGTCTATGTAAAGTTATTATGACTTTATTCCTATTATATTTTGACTTTTTTTTTTACCATAAAATTAACCGTTTCCAGAAATTACAGCTTTATTTTGTTTTGTAGGTCATAATATTTTTAAAAAATGGTATTATTAAAAAACATTTTATATTATATTATATTGTTTTTTTTCCAACTATTTCAACTTTGTCTCTCATAATATTATGACTTTATTCCCATGATATTTCAAATCTATTACCTTTATAATTTTAGCTTATTTTCCCAATTTAGTATTCCAAAAATTGCTACTTTTTTTAATATTTCACTTTTTTCCCCTTATTATATTTATATTTAGTTATTTTTGGTAAATTATGGCCTTTTTTGTTAAATTACAATAACAAAAACTTTGTTACTAAAATTACTTTTTTTCCTCATCATATTACAATGTTATTCTTGTAAAATTGTCTTGTTAGATTACAACTTTTTATCTTAACATTTTGACTTTATTCTTGTAAAATTACTGTTGATTTTTCCATTTTTGCTGTTTGGGTTTTTATTCCTCCGGGCCTCGCCTGGAACACCCCTGGCCTGGACTGCAGTGCCAGTCGAGAGTTTGGGGACGCTTTTGCATTCTGTCGAATACAAAAGCGTCTTCAAACTTTTGTCAGCAAATCTTTTTTTTTAATAGTTAATTTACACGCCTTTGTCTTTCATCAGAAATTCTAAAGGTCATATGATCGACAAATTTTGTTTTCCTGTTATCCCACGCGCACACACTGCGCTCGCACCGCAAACGGCCATTTAGCTGTCACAAGGAGTCAATTCCTTTCTTTCTCCCGCCGATGGAAGTTACAGCTCAGAAACTGCAGGCGTTAATAGACGCTTGTGTGCCGTGGTAGCATGAGCTCGTCACTCAAGACATGTCTCCGTTTACTCGCGCTGCCACTCAGGGAGGATGAGTGTGTGTGGCTGCATTTGAGGTGTGTGCGCATGGAAAGGGGAGAGGGGCGGGGGGGTGTTAACATTTTTTAGGTGTGTGTAGAAAAGCAATTCAGTGTGACTAAGGGCTTAGCCAGCGGAGTGTGCTGACATTTCATCAAAAGTCTCGCTTTTGCTCTACGCCGTTCCAGACGATCTAATTATTCCACTTTGCATGTGTGCGTGTGCGTGTGTGTGTGGAGGCTTGAAGCCAGACTGGTGAATGTGTTGGTTTTTTCGCGTATTTGGGATGGAAGTGTCACTCAGAGTTGCAAAAATGCACCCACTTTTTTTCCCTGCAGTTCCGAACCCCACCTTCACGCCAGAGCTTCATATAAAGCAGGGGTGTCCAACAGTTTTCCACCAATGACCACTTGCTGAAAAATGAAAGGACGCAAGGGACACTTTGATATTTCGTAAAAATTGATATTTTGTCAGATTATTATTAATATTTCAAGAAAAAAATTTTTTCTCAGCTTTGTGATTTTGCCACTTTTGCTATTTTTTTGACTTGTTCTTGAATAAGTTATGTAAATTTGGTTTTTGAAATATTCTGACTTTATTCCCAAAATATTTTAATTTTTCCCCCACCCTTATTTCCAGCAATGGCATTTTTATTTTGTTTTGTTTGTTTCTCATAATATTACAACAAATTTCTTTCAATTTCAAATTTCAAACTGACATTATTTTTGCTCCTAATATTAGAAGTTTATTAAAGTTTTTCTTGTTAGAATATGACTTTTTTCTCTTAATTTTCTGATTTTATTCTTGCAAAAATACCATTCACCAAAAACCAAATACCAAACATACCAAGTACACGTTATTATGGGACTTAAAAGCACATGTGTGTGAAGTCAGAGCAAGATTAGTTGAAAAACATGGCCACCATCAAGCGAAATGTCTTTGCAGGGCATTGGGCAGGACCAAAACTTTGAGGTTATCTGTATTACATGTAAGCTAGCGCGTCTCCACAGCCCGTAGGGGGCGCCATACATGATTGTAACCTGCATTTCTTAACAACATGGGGACATGAGGGTATGTGCACTTTTTGGGGCTGGATCACCGCAGCGTAAAACGGTCTGAATAAAATTATATGTAAATCCGATATCTTAACTTTAACCTTCAGACTGGCTTAAACTCATGTCATCCAAATAGCCAAACAATCCACTGTCAAAGTGGGGTGGTGGTTGTTTTTTGGGCGACACCTAGAACCCGCAATAAATCGTGTTGTCCACAGTCAACAAATTGAATGATACAAGCACACTTTATGCTTTTTGTTGCAATATAGTGTGTAACACACTGCCATTATGTGTCTGTAAGTAATGTGCAATTATAATGGTATGATACCCGTGTGGACTGAAACATGTGGTATTTTAATAAATCATTGCGATGTGCTTGTGGCGCAGTTAGGCACACAAATTGAATGATAAAGTGCATACTGGATGCTTTTTGTTACGGAGAATGTGTGTCTGTAAGTAATGTGCAACTATAACGATAGGATTATGTCTAGCTTGGAGATTGTAGCTGCTACGTCAGCCAGTGACTAACGAAACACACATGTATGATTTTCATTTTTCATTTGTGAACGTAGAAATGAAGTATTGTTGGAGTGAAAATACAACACAAATACCTAAATGCGACCTGCAAAATAAAGTATACAGCAGGCACTAAATCACACCTCAAGTGTGTGCACACTGGACTGACCCGTCATGTTGCAATTGACTTTAAAGGGGCCCAGTGGTCCACTACCATCGGGATCTATCCAGTAGGTATCCGAGGAGCGGCCCAAATGCTTGTAGGCCTCGCATGACGGCTCATAGATAGCTGGGAAGGAAAGAAATAATCAGTTACGAGCGTCATAATCACCCACTGCACTGGAACACATCCGTAACATTTTCCGTTTTCTTTTCGGAGGCAGTTTGGAGTATTTCCAAGCGTTTCTGCAGCTCCTGTCAAGTGTTGTTTCGCCTCCGCGCAGCCTAGCGAGCTTTATGACAACATATTGATGATATGTTGTGATGATACGCATTCACACACACACGCATGGAGGTTGCGGATGAGTGGAAGAGTTATTGCAAGAGATGTGGGTGGGGTCCTTGGAGTGAAACCCTTATGATTGAGGCAATGTTTTTCCTCCTATACAAAACATACTGTATATTAACATTATATTATTAATGTATATTAACATTATTAGAGCTCTCTAAACATGAAATAACACCCCTATTGTCACCTTTACACTTGCATTAGCCAATATAAAAGACATAATAAAATAACACATATAAGACATAAATAAGACATCATATAAGCCTTTTGCTTTCTGTACAGTACTTCCTGCGTTGGCTATTGTATCACCAATGTAGCACACATTGAGACCCGTGGAGACTACTACAAATCACATTGTCTTTGAATGCATCTTCTTAATGCTTTAGATGAATATTTTAGTTCATTTAGCCATTTTTACGCTTGAAAAATAATCTTTTTGGCAAAAAATATGTATAATTTACGTCAAAAAATCATAGTTTGTCTAATAGGCTGTATTCAATCACAAAACAGCAATTATTTATGAATATATGTTTGTAAAACAATGAACCCAGAAAATTTGAAGTGTAACTATACAGTTTGAGGCCAATAGTGATAAATAGCATGTAAAGCTAAAAATGATCCCACATTTCTTTTTCAAAAACAAGTTAATACAGTAATATTCCAAAATAATTAATAAAGTTATCATTCTAAAATAATTTATACAAATTAAAATAAATGAAAAATAGTATTACTGCAAAAATATATAATTTAGTGGCCCAAAATATTGAAATAAATTGGTAAGTACTGCTATAAACAAGTCATTTGACATTTGAACCAAAGCTCTGTTTGCGCTATAAAATGCCTAATTAGGAAGAAAAAAAACAATGGCAGGAACTGCTCACCTCGGGCCTCATGCACAGACGCCAATAATTTACAGTGTTAGTCAAATGTTTGTAGACACTTTTGCACTTTTTTGAATGGGAAAGTGTCTCTAAACTTTTGACTCATATTGTTTTATTTACATGTAAAAAATAAATCAAGAGACAAACTCCAATTGCAAGTACATTGCCTTATTATTAAAGTTGTCCATGTAACGATTGATTCATTTCTTTAAAAAAAAAAACAACAGTACATAATTGTAAAAAAAAGCCCATCATTTTTGCAGGAAGTGGCAAACTTTCAAGCCTTGTCGGGTTTGTGTTTGCTCTTGCCTCTTCCCACCGGCCAAGTTACGCGTGCAAAACAGCCAACGGCGTGAGACGCTTGGCCTCTGAACATTTTAAAAGTTCACGTCTTCCTCTGCGGAGGCTAGCGGGCCGGACGGTTTAATTAGACAAAGGCCAAATCCAACAGGCACAAACAAGGACCGCAACGCATACGGCGGTGACACGGCTGACCAAGCAAACACAAACGCACACACACTTACAAGTGTGACAGGTGGCGCCGGTGTATCCTGTCCCGTCGCAGGCGCAGCTGAAAGTGTCCCACGTCTGTTTACACCGGCCGCCGTGCTCGCAGTGATTAGGCATACATCTGCAGCAGAAGGGGAATTTGCTGGTGTCAAACTATTTTCAAGTGTAAATACTGCAGCGGCTGGAATGCAAGACAATCAGTGATCACAGAACAGTCATCACTGATACAGGTCCAGTGTGGGGAAAACTCATTGCTAAGCCCTCATTACGCCTGTCACCACCTGGTGTGCTGCACCTGCAAAAGGCTTTGCTCTAAAAACATGACTTCCGACCTGTTGCCACAGCAAGGACAGATCATACTGTGAGTTTGCGTTGAATAAACAAGATAAAAACGATGCGTGCGCGGCGCTGCATATAAAAGCTAAGTACAGGATATAAAAGCAAGGTGTGTGCGATATAAAAACAATATCGAAGATGGGGGATTGTGGGTATAAATGTAGACACCACTGTGGAAAATCCCAGAAAAAAACGGTTTGGTGTTGTGAATGTAATAAAGGAATACATATTTAAATACATAAGCATAAATTACAATACATTTAAATGAAATTATGCCATAGAATACATTTAAATAAATATAATACAATACATGTTACCAACAAGTTGCCAGGTACTAAAACAACCTACCTTTGAAAAAAAAAGATTTAGTAAAATGACAATAATAAAAAAATACAAACAAAAATGAACATTTAAATTTACCTGAATATTATATTTCCCCCCTGGAAAAAAGTCAGGAAAAAAAAGACAGGATATCTTATATTCCAACGAGATTCCTATGAGAACAAGTGTGTCGGAGGTTTTCTGCACCTGTCAGTGTGCAGTCACCTGCACACTTATCTTGAAAAAAAAGTCTCTCAAAAGGTCATCAAACAAACATGAAGCTGCTGACTATTTCATTTTTTATTTACCATTTCACTGATTTTGCAGTAGTCAAGTCAAGTCAAACTTCAATTATAAAGCACATTCTAAAAACAACCACGGTTAACCAAAGTGCTGTTTATGCTGTGCAGCCAGATAAAATACAATCAAACAATAGGTAGATAAAATAACCACACATAGACAGCAGGTTTTGCTAAAAACAAAATATACAAAATAAAGTGTTTAGTGATTGTCTGTGAAAAGAGATAGGCCAACAGTAAATAACAGTAAACTGTCAAATGTAAATGGGTCATTCTTTTTTTATTTGGATGCACACTTGCTTTGTTTTGGTTGACATAATGATGCATAGCTAGGTAATTACCACTCATTTTACCAGGCTTGGGTGTATTATTTTATATCCTGCCTATAAAAAGAGGCCAAAGTTAGGTGCAGAATCTAAAAAGGCAAGGTATGGGATAAGACAGAGAAGATACATTGATAAAAGTCTAGATCTGGTGTGGTACCCTTATTTAGGATGCCATTGTAGGATACAGTGAGGATGAGGAGGGGTTTTCTCATTGGATCGGACAGCGCTATTGAACTGCCTTCAAAGACTTTCTCATTAGTTCTTTAGTCGCACTCCACTCATTCATCCACCCACCGCAGATGCAGACGCATAGGAGAGTGGCCAACACCATATTGATTTATAATCACCAATGGGCGCATTTTATGACGTTTTTTTCCAAAGTCAGTCTGTGGTTGCTTTTAAATTGTGGGGCCTCCGGGCATTGACGCGCACAGCCCTGACATGGTGATTTAAGCTGAAGTACCCCAGCTAAACTTGACCTCTTCAAGTGAGGACACAATTGATGTGTCCAACTCCTTGGCGGCGACGCTGCTGACCGCCTGCGCCGCGTTATCGACAAGCTTCGCTGGAAAGCAAATCACAGGCGGGAAAATACTGCGCTCATCAGCACAAGGTTAACTCCAAATTTCGGGCCCCTGTCTTGTTTCGCCCTCGCGGCATGATTCTTGAGAGATTCTTCGCCGTCGAACGCCGGGCGAGACTGTCTTCGGGTCGTTATTTACCCGCTGACAAGAGGTGTAACTCGTGGAGGTAAAACCAGGATGAATCGCTCTGTTGTTGACTTTCAGTGTAAATAAAAACAGTTCACTCAAAATATGCCCGCTTTCTATCATGTAAGAGTCAGCAACTGGTAGTTGAATGCGTCATTATTGACCCAAATATAAGACAATCATGAATATAAGACGACCTCTCTTTTTTTCCCCAAAAAATCTAGATCCCAAAAATGAACTAAAAACGCTCTGGTCCGTAAATACGAAACTCGCTCAAGAACCACAACTATCTTTGTAACCATCATTGTGTCCCTCAAGCAGCAGTGCGCCAAAAAAAAGGAAAGCCATCACCATGGAAGTGAAAACAATCAATTCATAAAAACATCGGAGTACTCTTTTGGTCCCAAGCGCTCCACTGTCACGTTATGCTAAAGGGGTCATGGTTTCTGTCCACTGTTACCAAGAGATCTGGAAACACTAAAACTCGACTTTCATCACAGTGGACAAGGGTGTCCAAACTTTTTTCAGAGGACACAAGGACCACTTTGATATTTTGTTAAGCAACACGGAGATATGCTAAGAAGTTATTTTTATTTCATGATATACATGCGACCGCGACCCTTGCCCGGATAAGCGGAAGAAAATGGAACGCATGGAATGGTATACAGTACTGTAGGTAAAAAAGCTAATGAACTTCTGCTCTTTTTTCCAAATTTGAGAGCTTTTTGGGTTTTTTTTTTGTGTGTTCCAAATACTTCAACATTTTTCTTAAATTCATTCATTCATTTTGTATACCGCTTATCCTCATTAGGGTCGCGGGTATGCTGGAGCCTATCCCCGCTGGCTATGTCCAAATGGCGGGGTACACCCTGGACATTATTCTTCTTAAAAATCTTGACTTTATTCCCATGATAGTGTAACATTTTCCACAACCAACTTTTTCCAAAAATGACAACTTAATTTTGTTTGTTTTTTTCATAAAAATATTACGACTTAAAAAATATAATCTTTTCTTTACTATTTAAATTTTTTGCTACTAAAATTACATTATTTTTTCTCATAATATTACGGTTTATAAATGCAAAATTGCAACATTTTTTTTTTTAGAATACAACATTATTCTCATTATTAATTAGTGAATTATAATAATAATTGAATTACAGGCCTCCAATCGATTAAACTAATTAATCAACATTAATTGCATAGTTAACTCATAATTAATCACATATGAAAAAATGTTTTTATCTAATAAGTAGGGATGTAAATCTCTTAGTGGTAAACAATTCACATGTGTGTGTGACAGAAAGAAAAGCTCTGACATAACACCTTGAATATAAGACTTTTTTATAGGGAAAATGCTGTCCAATATTTGGTATTAATTTGCTTTGTATCCAATTTTCACCCAGTTGGGTACAACAGTACAAATAAAAACATAAGTACAAGAAGTATAAGAAGCATAACAAAGCTGCAATAATGTATTCCATAGATGCATAGAAGAGCTTTATAAGCGGTCCTACCTATCGATGATGGCACACATGTCCAGGCTGACATTCTCAAACGCTCCCACTGTCCCTTTCTCCACTGCAAGCAGGTCGGCCGGTTGGTCATCCAACATGATTGCTTGCATGCAACCCTGGTAGTAGCGCTGCGAGGGCGGGAACGGCGTCTGGAGGAAATAACCTGAAAGCAGAGCCCAGCCAAGAAATGAAAAGAAAGATATAACGGATGAAAAACATCCGCACGAGAACGTTATACTCAACGTTATGTTTTCAATGTTTGTTTTCCAGCGTCCGTAAGCCTCAATGGGAGTTCTGAAGGCCACCATGCTCTGAACGCCATATTGGGTTTAGTATACAGTACAGGGTGCCTTTATGAGATACAAGACTCAATGGGTCATCCTGCATTATAACTGGGCCATGACTAAGGCAGGGACAAGGTCAGAACAAACCCCTCAAAGCAACACATTTTATTCCTTGTTCTTAATTAATCAGTTACACTCAACAAAAATATGAACGCAACATTTTTATTTTTGCTCCCATATTTTGCCAGCCTTTTTGATGTACACAAAAGGCTACTTGCTCGTAAATACTGTTCACAAATCTAAATCTGTGTTAGTGAACTTTTTTGCACGTCCTCAGGGTTCATTGCCCTGGAGTGCCAACTGTTGTGGGATTACAGTCCTCAGCCTTCCTAGGAAGGGTTTTTCGGGGGTTTTAGAGAGGAAGGTCTGTCGGATATTTCAGATTTAGGCGGAGCAGTGTGATTTTTGTCCTGGTCTCGGAACTGTGAACCAACTCTACACTATCTGCTGGGTCTTTGAGGGTGCATGGGAGTTTGCCCAACTGGTCTAAAAGTGTTTTGTGGACTTGGAGAAGCAATTTGGGTGTATTCCTCAAGGAATCTGCTGGGGTATGGTGTACCAGACCGCTGCTGGCTTCGTCGGGCTTCATTGTGATCTTCAGCTCTTACTGGATCGGTTCGTACCCGAGTGTGAAGCGGCTGGGATGACAATCAGCACGTCTAAATTCGAGGCCATGGACTGGGTACAGTGCCATCTCCGGGTCAGGGATGAGATCCTTCCACAAGTGGAGGAGTTCAAAGTAGTAGTGTAAGTGAAGTAGTGACTGAAAGGACAAAGATCGAAGACCAAGCGGCCAAAATCAGTTTCCCTTGTTGGGGGCTGGGTTTTCCCTTAGAGATAGCTTTGGGTTGTGACGGAAAGGACAAGATCACGGGTTCAAGAGGTCGGAATGAGTTTCCTTCATTAGGGACTGGAATCTTCTTCAGAAATAGCTTTTGGTAGTGACTGAAAGGACAAGATCCCGGGGACCAGCGAACAAAATTGGTTGTTGACCCTCTGTTGGGAGGCTGGGTTCTCCCTTCAATTCAGTCGTTGCCCGGTCAAAGCTAGAGCAGCCACGCTCAGTGACATCTCCATCACCTTGATGTTATTAGCTGTCACCTGCTCCAACATGCCAATCATTGGCAAGGCCACACTATGAAAAGGGCTTATTATAGGCGGTTTATTCACCGTGTGTGTGTGTCTGTGTGCATGTGTGATGATGGGCCTGTCAGAATCATCTGCAAAAAGTGGTGTTTATCTACTCAGTGACATTCATGGTTAACATTTCTAATCCATTTGGTGTACCTAATATTGTGACCACTGAATGTACAGGAAGCAGCAGCCGAAACCGAAATGTCTGCTTATGTTTTGGGTGAGCGCGTGTTTATCCGTCTTATCCTAATTTCCATATCGTTTCTCAAAAGTCGCCATCTGCCGCCACTCGCATCTGTCTACCGTCTCGCTGAGGTCGTGCAGACAGACGGATGGCAGGGGAGACGGATAAAGGATGAAGTGGGAAAAAACAGAACGCGGTACAGCTGTCTGACGGGCACGCTTTGTGTCCTGTGGGTAGCATTCAATTGCATCAAATATATATATATATATTTACATTTTATAAGGAAAATGCAGCCTTGCTGACAGTTTGGCAGAATGAGCGAAGCGACGCGTGGAATGATGCGTCTGTGAATAGAAAGATAAACGCTGCGAGGACATGAAAGGAGGTAGGTGGGTTTGCTGTTTTTTTGTCACAGCACAAACTCAAAAGGTTTTTTTTTCTCCCCCCAACAACATTCCAAAGTCCAAGTCGTGTTTCATTTTCACGCTCATGCATGTCACACAAGTTTGAAGAGAAGTCAACCACTACCAATAAAACAAAGTGGAACTTTGCAAAACTGTAGCAACACAGTACAAGAAGCATCACGTGTCTCATCACACAAGATCAGTATCGCTAATTAGGTTAGTTATATCTTAGGAAAATTTGCTAATTTAAGAACGTCCACACGGACTCTTTTACCTGAGCAGCACGCTCAGCGTCACATGACGCCATCCGTGATTGATTACCTTTCAAAAGATCGTTAGATCGTAGAACACAGATCAATGTAGTTGGATCATAAGAATATAGATCGATGCATCAATATAGTGAATGAATCGTAATACATATATATGTATATATACTGTATATATATATATATATATACACACATTGTAAATATAAGTAAATAATAGATTATAACGTGAACTTAAATAAAATTTCATTCACATTAAACTGTATTGAAAAAAATCGATATATACTAATATATATATATATACACTAATATATATATATACATTGTATATATAAATAATAGATTATAACGTGAACTTAAATTCAATTTCATTCACATTAAACTATTGAAAAAAATCTATATATACCCATATTAAATATTATGTTTTCACTTTGCCAGTGTCACCACAGTTGTTATTTTTAATAATAAAAAAACACCAAAGAAATAAATAAAATAATGTCCACTTTGTGGTGTTTTTGCTTATTTTAAGGCCCTTGGATGTGTCAATGATTGGCAGCAACAATGCTGATTTTCATGCATCCCAAAACTGTAGACAATGGTATTATATTATTTTAAAATATTCATTAAATACGTAATTATACTATATTTGGCATAATATCAGTGTGCTGATATTATCTGACATCCCTATACTGTAGATAACCAAGGCAAGTTTAGCTGTCGCTCACCCCTGTGTAGCTGGAAACAACAAGTACAGAAAATTGCCCATAGGATCCGGGGATGCGGGAAAGCACTTATCCCTTACAGACCTGATGCCATTCTATCAAAACCTTATTTGGTGCCCATATAGCGCCCGCTTGAACACACAGTGGAAGCGCCAGCTGTGCATGGACACCCTCCTGGCTGTAAAACACGTTTACAGTAGACATTAAAGAGATAAGGTGAAATATTCCAGCAAGGGAAAAAATAGTAAATGCAGGCTTGTAAATGTGCTGATTCTATCGACTAGAGATGTTTTACATCATCATTCACATCAGATAGCAGCAGTGGGTGTATGTATTACAAACAGCAGGGAATTCATTCCCTTCTAATCAGAACATTATCATTGTATTATTTATGTCTGTTTTTTCCAGTGTGGTCATAATACTCTTATTTTTAAAATAAATAAAAAAAACAAATAAACATTTCTACAATCCTCAGTCACACCCCAAAGGGTGACAAAATCATGCTGCGTTGGGGATTTCAATGCAAGAGCCAGAAAGAACCTGCAAAACTGTAATGGTGTGATCATGGCATTGGAAAAGTCAACTCTAGTCTCTGTGTGGAACATGATCTTACCATCACATCTTCCAGCAAAAGAACAAATCATCCTGGATGCATCCCAGATCCAAACATTGGCACCTGATCGACTATGTGATCGTGGGGAGAGGCTGACCTCAAGAACGTGCTCATCAGAAGAGCAAGCAAGGGGCAGACTGCTGGTCCGACCACCGCATGATTCTGACAAAGGTCACAATGCAACCCCTCGCTCGTCACGCTGGCCCAAAGAGGAAAACACTCCACTGTGCCAGACTTTCCAGCAGCGACATCTGTGGCAACTTCCGTCGCTCCCTAGCTGAGTGGCTGGCAGGTACTGAACAACTGATCATCTCAGAGTCTGGGGATGGATGAGAAGTGGACCACTCTATCCACCATCCTCTTTGACAGTGCAGCCCAAGCCATCAGTTTTAAATCCAAGAAATATTAAGACTGGTTTGACCAGAAAGCTGGAGAGATCTCTACCCTCCTGGACGGAATGCACAGGGCACACAGAGCCTTCCTAAATAAACCCATAATCCCAATCCCATAGGAAGCAATGGCAGGCCCTTTGTTCTAAGGTCCAAACAAGTCTCAGAAAGCTACAAGATGAGTGGTGGATCTAAGGACCTGTTCATTCCCTTTGTCGATCTCTCAAAGGCATTTCACACAGTGAACAGGGAACTACTGTGGCAAGTGCTGAAGAGATTTGGGTATCTATCCAAGTTTCTCACCATCCTTGCGCAGTTCCATTCTGGATGCACGGCCCGAGTGGTAGTGGGAAGGCACAGCTCAGAACCTTTTGATGTGCAAACCGGAGTGAGGCAAGTATCTGTGTAGGCCCCAGTTTTCTTCAACATCTTCCTTGTCTGCGTAACAACTCTATTACGTAGGAGGATGGAGAACCAAGCTGGAGTTACCATCGACTTCAGGCTTGATGGTAACTTGTTCAACATCAGGAGGCTACAGGCTACTTCCAAGCTGACATCAAAGACCATCATTGAGCTGCAATACGCCGATGACTGTGCCCTGGTTGCTCTTTATACAAAATATCCTCTCGGCAGCTGTAACTGCATACACCAGAATAGGACTGACAATCAACACCTAGTAGACAGAGGTACTGTGTCAGTCCAGTACTGACCCCCCCAAAAAACAAATAACCCTCACTGTAACAGGGCAAGAGCTGCTCACAATGCCCTCCTTCAAATACCTGGGGAGCATAATGTCTGACACCTCCTCAATGGATGACGAGATCTAGAACCGCCTAAAGCAAGCATCCACATCTTTCGGTCGTCTAAGGAGAATGGTTTTTCAAAACAGCAACCTCAAGCAACATCAGAGAGCTGGTCTACAGAGCATCAAAACATTACTGTATGGATGTGAGGCATGGACTAGTTACATCCGGCATCTGAGAGGCCTGGAGGCCTTCCACATAAGATGTCTCCAGAAGATCAACACCTGTTCACTGGAGGAACTTGCTCCCTGCCGAGACATCTGACTCTCCCGCTCCTCAAAGGGAGTGGATTATATGGAGGAACCGCACACACAACACGGGACAGCGAAGCGTGCAAAGAGGCCTGTTTGCCAAGTCCCTCCTGCTCCCCCCAGCACCTCCTTCACACGCCCGGTCTGTAACTGAATCTGCCTATTACTATTCAAACATCAGCAGACTCACAAATAAAGAAGACGGTCATCGTCAAATTGATGGACTACCAGAGAGAGATTTAAAAAACAACAACAAATGGCTTAATTCTTGTAACTTTACAGTTTTCTTCCCCATTTTCTGGTTTTCAATATGATGCTGACGCTCCCTCGTGTTTCATAGAATTGCAAAAGAAACAAATTTGGTTAGTTTTTCTCATATTAGTACTACTTTGTCAGGTTTTAGTTTTTTTAAAAAATTTAATTAATAACAATTTATTTGAAAAAAAAATAATTTTAATTATTTTAATTAATTGCATTTATTTTTGGGTATTTATTTATTTTTTGTTTTAATTCCTAATATTTTTTATTTCATAATAATATAGATCTATTAGCATAAATTACTAATAACTTTTAAAAATATTGTTACTGATATATTGTTATCAAATATTTAATATCATACAATATTGAATTAACGTTTTATTTAATTCAATGAAACATTAAATCTTTTTAAATATTAATCATAATTAATTTGAATTCATTGTAATTAATTTTGTTTAAATACAGTTATTTTTTGGCATTTTCTTCTTATTTTGTTTTAATTCCCAACAGGATTTTTTCTTGTCATAACAGCTTTATTCTCATAATGCAAATTACACTTTTTCCCTGCAATTTTCTTTTTTTTTTTTAATTTTCAGTGTGTATTTGGTGGGTTAAAAAACAAACATATCAGTTGGGTTTTAAAAAAATCAAAAAAACCCAAGAAACTTTATTAATGTAATTTAAAAAAAAATCTTTTTAGAACTAAAATCCCATAACTTTACAACTTTTGCCTTTTATATTTTTTCAATATGACCCAAACACTAATATTCCTCATATTATGATATTTGACCTCAACTATAGCTTTATTCTCATAACATTACAACTGGATGACCTTTTCCCGGTAATATTACTTTATAATAAACTACAAGGACAAGAAAACCCCTCCTCATAATATTACAGATTTATTGTCATAAATATCAGATGCCGCCCACCCCCCTTAATTTCCATTATTTTTCTACCACTTTAGACAATCTGAATTGTGAAGGTGAAGATTTGAGTTAATCAGTGACTATAAAGCTATGAAGCATTTTGCTGAGGTGGAGTTGAAAGATTACCAGAAGGGGATGTGACAAACGTCTCCGAACATAAATATAGACTTAAAAAAAAAAAAAAAACTAAGGAAAGGGTGAGCCAGATCGAGGATTATGTTGCCTGAGAGGAATTTGCATAATGACAGCTGTAAGTCAGAGGATGTTCTTCGGATTTGGAGTCATGAAAAGGCCACTGTGCAAAGCATACACACACACGTCTTTACACTGAATCAGGTGCAAGGTGTGATGCAAGTATTGCATCTTTTTCTTCCACCGTAATCTCCTGAAAAAGCAAGTCAAATATTAATTCATGAAGAAATACACGACATTTCCAATTAACTGTCGTACCAACATGCATCGGAAAGAATGCACTCCTCAACAGCATTGTCTCTGCGCACACGAGAAATTCAATTTGTGTATGTCTTGTGACTGTCACTAATTTCCCTAAGCGCCGCGTGACGAGTGAGAAAACTACGCCCCGGAAAATAGGCTTTGGGCTCAGGAGTGTCTCCGAAAGCACCCGTTCTCGTGTGGAAAGGAAAGAATGACAAAGGAAGAAGCGGGAGTTTAAAAAAAAAAAAAAGCTGAGGGAAAACGGTGATAAATTAGAGTAAAAGTGGAGCAAACGGGAAAGTAGCGAAAATCGGTGTCTGGAGGGGAAAAAAGCAGCAGTTTTATGAAAATGTAATATTCCAATAACTTTGCTGCTTAGATCATTTGAATTTTTAACTCATCTTTCCAAATAATTGATCACTTCCTGTGGCTCACAGATTCTTTAAAAAATTAATCCTAATTTTTTTTTTTTTTATTTTTTTTGTTGTTAATTTTTTTTCTTTTTTTTTTTTTTCTTTTTTTTTTTTTTTAAAAAAACAGGACCCCTGCACTTCACGGTGGGTACAATATGGAGTAAAAACGAGTAATAGATAAAACGTCTAGTTTTGAAACACAGCTCCCCCCAGCTCGACATTTTACCTGTATTATCACACATTCATACAGTAAACAATTACCGTCCTATGGTAAATGAGATGCGTTTTCCATGGAAAACTTATTTTAGGGGAAAAAAAATCAAAATTGTGACCAGAAATCTGCAAATTTGTGGGCCCTGAATGCTGAATTGCAAATGGGTATACATCCCCAGAGGATCCCCTGTTTTGAACACTTCACCGCAATTGTTCAGTACAGAAGAGGACGGTTCAGCATGATGCAACAATAAACATGGCACTTGACTAAAAATAAAACCATCATCACCCTCTTCAAACTTTTACTGTTGCACTTGAAACGAAACACTGAAACCAGCCGTTTCCAAAGTTTGTTCTTTCTAAAGATTATACAGTATATGATTAGATGTTACACTGGTTTGTTTGTACAGTAACACAAAACTTACATAGCTTTCAGTACAAAATACTGACCTACTTTTACCGTTCTTTATGTGGCCCCCAAATGCTTCAGTTTTCCTGAACACTATACCAATATTTACACTATACCATTTATTTTGTTTATTGGAGAATTACCCCCTGGTAGATTGCAATTTCATTCCCCTGTGTCATTTGAAACCAAACCACCAAACTAATAATAATAATAATAATAAGTCTATGATATTTTGTAGAACCGGTTAAAATCTCACCCTGTATTTTCTTTCCTAGATCTTTCCTCATTTTTTGTGTAGTTATCTGCACAAATGCCCAAAACAGTCCTACCTCGCAATGATCCAGATGGCGACCTGGATCACCCCCGAAATGTAATCAGTTCTTCCATTTCCAACAGTTCCTGAACATTTCATTCAAACCCGTTCAGAACTTTTCAAGTTATTTTGAACACGAAAAAATTGACAAACACAGGCAAGAACATAACCTAGGCCATAAAGGTAATAAAAGGACAATTTGGGTCGCCAAAGTGTATTGAAATAAGCTCTTAACCATTTTCATTTTGTAAAAGTAGCTCTTACTAAGAAAACATGTCGGAGATCCCGGATATAGCCAATAGCAGATTTAAAACTGCACACTGAATCTATGTAATCAAAATCAGTATCGGACCATTTTACTCATCGGCAACATGAAACCCTGATCAGAGCATCCCATCATCGTTTGTCTGTACAGTACAAGCCAGTCGTTTGGGTGTTTTATTGTTTTCATTACAGGGGAAAAATGAACTTTTCATAGCAAGGGCAGGAGTATAATGCAAAAAGCATCACATCGTCCTACTGGGACACCTGGAGAATCAACGTGACCTCATATTGGGTTCCTTCATCTTGCAATAGGGGATATCATTACTGACATCTGGACAACATCACTCTAAGATCTGAAGAAATATAAGCATTAGACTTAAATCTGGATATTCCAGTCAGACTACCATCAGGGTAAGTAACCCACAGGCGACACCCGGCTCGCCTGTTGCTGTGAAGCGAAAGCTGCAAGAGCGATGGACATTTTTTCCACCCAAAAGCGGCAGGAGAGCGATGATACTCCAGCTGTAGATTTCTCACCTCTGCAAACTCCACTGTGGCCCAAAGCAATCAAACTATCTTCACGGACGGGGGTGAGAGGGTGGGGAGGGTGGGGGGGAGGGGGGCACCTGCATCACACTCTGACTCTCAAAAGGCATAACCTTCCTGTACATCTATACTGTCATCTTATGCTTAGTCCTGAATTTTGTAATTTTGGGTCATATTTACAGAGAAAATGCTCATTTAATACTTATTGTTACATTACTACTTATTACTACATTAACAAAAGTGTCACTTTGTTAACTCGGTCATGTAATAATCACTGAGAAATTGAAAATAAACTAAAATGATCACCTTCAGACCTGTTACAAAACGATGTAATTTCTGTGTGAATGAAGAGAAGCAAGGTGGAGCCGATCCAGATGAAGCTGTGGTGATTGGTGCTGGTTCGATCCTCAGTGGGTGATTAGATTTCTGGTATAATTTCTGGTATAATAAAGGCAAACCTTTTATTGTTTATGTGAAATTTGGTCCGGTTTTCTTTGAAATGCAAAATAAGTGTGTGGCATTGAAACAAAAGGATATTCATAGGAGCTAGTCCGTTTGATGCAATTTTAGGCAAAACAATTGCATAAACAGACCTTACTCAGTTTTAATTGAAGACACCTGCCCCAGACTCTTCTCCCGGAGCGAACAGAGGAAGTAATTGAGAGCAAGCCCAAGGCTAAATACCGTTCGTACACGGAGCAGATTCGAATGTTTCTACTGCCATGGCAATTACGGCTCCCTGTGTGCATTGGAATGTTCACGATACAAAATAACGGAATTATTCAATGATGAATTATCTGCTGACCTTCTGCATTGTTTGCCTTTGCAATTTTCACGTCGCATTGTTACATTGTTGACTGCACACACTCCGAACACATCAAAGCACAGACAAACAGCGGCGCCTGGCATCATTAACGTCTTCTAAATTCAAATTGCTGTGTGTATTTACTCTTGACTGGTTGTGTATTTCTGCTGATGTCGAAGTGTGTCTGTTCTTGGAGCGTGAGACAATTGGCCATTAGGATATGGATTTAGATTTACAGACGTCTCCGACCTTAAAATCTGTCGGTTTTACTGACAAACTATGAGCCAGTGTGTCTCAAATAGCGGGAGACACAATTAGTTCCATCCCGTCTAATGCTCAAACCTGACAAAAAGCTTTAAAAGCAGCGGTGTCTTGATCGCAATTGTGAGCACCCTGAACTCCAATATGGAAATGTTTTTTTACACTTGTTGATTTTTTATTGGGCTACATTTTAAAAAATGTTATGATGGCTTGATTTGCGCTGTATTGTCATTTTGATAGTTGTTTATCGTTTATTTTGTTATTGTCATGTTTAATAGCAAACTGAACTGTGGAAATACAAAAGGGTGAAAATTCATCATCACCCCTACTGTGTTACCTGTGCTATTACTTTGCTGAAAAATAAACCACACTGTGATGCTGCTATTAAACCCCACCGTATAAGTCAGAATCTCACACCTTGTGCTCTATAGAACACCTACTGTAACTTTAGGGAGTTTAGTCGAATCACCGTAAAATTTGGTACACCCATTTAGGGGACTAACAAGCACATGTTTGTGAAATTTGAGCAAGATTGGTCAAAAAACACGGCCTCCAGGGGGATGGGGCAAGAGCTTATCAACTAAGGGGTCCAGATGATCACAATGATCACGTGCCACCGCTTTTTTAGCGAGACAAATCTGAAAGTCCCTTACACTGGTACCTCATCTCCTTACCTCCTAGGTGGTAAGTTCCTCCAGTGGTGATGGAGAGCGGCGAGGTGGAGCGCACCGCGGAAGCCTCCTCACCATCTATGGTCAACATGGCAAAGTTCTCCTTTGCCACCAAGCGCACTGCGTGCCATTGTCCATCATTAAGGCCTGAACCTGTGTGGGGTACAAAACAGAGGATGTAGATAGAAATGTCAAAATAACCTCATTTTCGACCAATGAGTACTTTTTAACGGTTATTCCAAGTATGGAGTGTGGTTTTTAAGGTGTCTCAATTCTATTTACTCTCAAAGACCCACAAAGACTTCTGAGTAGCTGGGTGCACTTGTTCTGTCAGCGCTTGAAGAATTTGTGTTGTCGACATGTGTCACCGCAGAGTGTGTGTGTGTGTGTGTGTGTTTACTGCGCCCTCTCCCTCCTCGTCTTCCTTCCTTGTAGATGTGCTCCATTAAATATGAGCGATGTTTTGGGAAGGGACATTACTGTTGGAGCTGAGAGGGAAGCCAGCTCACTCTCATCACCCCCCCCTCGATACATCACCTCTTACTGACACCAATCTCGACACATCCTTCCATGCCCTCCCCCCCGCTCACCCTGCTTCTTGTCCCTGATTCTTGATCCCGTCTCTCTATCTTTATTTCCTTCTCCCTTGTCCTCCTCCTCGTTACACCCCTCTCCTCTGGCGTCTGTCTTTTAAATTTGACTCGGCTCATTGCCGCACCGGCTGCGATATATTTTGCAAGCGAGCGTACAGCGACGCTGTAACGAAGTTCAAGGAGCGGCCACTTGCAAACACAATGGACAATGTACTCGAGTCTGAAGCGGTGGCTTTCGAGTCAGCGGGGGGTCTGCACTAATTAAAGACGCTTCGCTCGGGGAACCGTTTGTGTGTGGGTGAGATTTTGGAGGCGAGTGTTATCTCGGCATGACCAAACAATCTTGGAGCCAAGATGGCTACCAGCTGAGGCGCATGGCTGCTGTGACCTTGTGCAGTCCCGTATGACACACACCACTCTCCACGCCAGGAACGCAATTACCGTATTGACCCGAAAATGAGACAACACTAATTTTTTGATCAGCATTCTCTTAAAATGAGCATCTTAACTCTGCTTATTGCTAACTTGTCCGATCTCTTATAAAGGTATCTGGGTGTGTGTGCATGTGACAGGAAGAGAAGCTCTGATTTGAAACATCAAACGGTTTTCACGCATACGTCTCTAAGGAACTGACATTTTGTGAGGAAAAAAATATTGTCTTATATTCGGGTCCATATGAGAAGTTGTTGTTTTGCTTTTATTCCATTATTTGATCAATTGCTGATATCGACCAATAGCTTTGCATGTTACTACTAAATCCGGGGCACACATTTATGAGAATTTAGTAAAAATTTGTACAGAAAGACCTGGTGGAAACAACCCAAAATATGTCACAGATGCATAATTGGTGGACATGTGGTATTAAAAGACGATTACATTGGATTAAGCAATAAATGTCTTGTTATTTTAAATGTTTTTAGGGTTGCTGGACTACTGCGTGATGAAGAGGATAGCGCACGCTAAATAGCTAAAGTGACTCAAAAGTGACAACAAACGACAGAGAGACTGACAAAGTGTGTGACAAAGAAATGATGAGGCTGTGGCTTTAGTTCACAGTAGGAGGATAAGGACAGCAATTTTTTTTTTCCTGTAGGCTACTGTTCAACTAGCCGCATTACACACATTGTTTGGGGGGAAAAAAAAATCACTTATAGAAAAGGTAAAAGTGTGTGTGTTCCAAAGTGTGTAGTCCGGAGATTAAAGTAAATCAGTGTTTTCCGGCCTAGTATCAGTCAAAAAATATGCATTTAAGCGTATGTTTTTGCATAAATTAAGAATTTACCAAATATAAATGGTTAAAATAACTAACAACAAATACAGTATAAGACATTCAGAAGAACTTTTCTTCTGAATGAAGAAAATGACGCGTAGTATTACTAAACTGGTTGCTAGGTATCGGTAATGTGATTATGTCATATTTGGTGAGACACACAAGCACCAGACCTGATTGCTGGTACAATAATTCCTAAAACAAGTTCTTTATTGCAGCCATAACCCACGCCAAAAAGTCAAGTCTGAACCCCTGACGTCACTTACTATCTGCCGCCCCCCACCAGCTCCCATACCACCAAAACACACTTCCAGCAACACACACAAGCACACGCCTTCTTTATCTCCTGAATGGCCTATTTTCCTCTTATTAAGTACACATGTTGGGTAATGTGAGTGTACAGGTGAGTATAGGGATGTTATTTCAGGTCTAGAGGGCTCTAATAATGTTAAAAACTTACTGTACTTAGAAGGTCATAAATATGTTTTCAATGCTCTATCTACAAAAATATTCCATTCATAGATAAAGAACCCTATTTTGTGGAAATTCATTAATCACGGTTGAGTCTGGGAGTAAGAATTCATAATAAAAAGAGGGATACTGTATGCACAAAACATTTCCTCTGAGAATAAAGGCAAAGCACAACACTTTGAACTGTGAAAAAAAGGCCCTGGAAGTGCTTAATTAAGTTAGTGAACCTAAATGATCCAATATGTTAGTTTGACATTTTAGCGGCAAAGGGTCAGGTGAACAGTTCTTGTTCCCAACTGTTATCCTGGTTTGAAGGACTGGAGCACAAGAAAAGAAGACAAAACCAGATGGCAAGGGGGCCAGATTGTTGTTAAAACCGACAAGGAGACAAACCAAAGCTACAGAAAATGAAAAAAGTAGTTTTCAGTTTGGGTACAATAAAACCATACCTGTTTAATAAATGTCAGAATGTTCGACATGTCACTTTTAATAAGTGACATGACGCCTGCAGGCATCCTGGTGTGTAGAACACCAAAACTTCACTCTTGCATTGAATTAAAAGACTGAAAATCAAATAATGTGTGTGTTTATAGTTAGTCAGTTGCTGACGCAGTAGCTACAGTCGCCAAGCTACTGGTAGTTAGCATCCTAATTCTAACTGCGACACTGATCAGTTCACACATGCATTATATCATTAAAATTGCACATTACTTACAGGCACATGGTCTCCGAGGCGGAAACGTGTTAGAAAGTACTCGCTAACAAAACGCAAAATGCTTTGAATCATTTAATTTGTGTGCCTAACTGCATCACAAGCTCAACTACAATACAAATATACTGTATGTATGTACTGTATATATTAACTATATACACTAAGTCTCAGGACCAGCCAAACAATGAAAATAAGTGCAACTCATAGTTCGGAAAATATTTACCATATTTGTCATAAAAAAAAAGTGATGTTAAATTTATCCATTTCATTTTTCATTTATATGCATTTTGCGTTGGTTTCTGCATGTAGAACTATAACTAATTAAATGTGTTTTGTGTAAATATTGTTAGGTGTATAGATCAGATTAGTTGCATTAATATTATTTCAGCCCTGCGATTGACTGGCGACCAGTCCAGGGTGTACCCCGCCTCTTGCCCAAAGCCAGCTGGGATAGGCTCCAGCATCCCCGTGACCCTAATGAGGATAAGCGGTACAGAAAATGAATGAATGAATGAATGAATGAATGAAAAATATTATTTCAGATGGAACAATGTGTTCAAAGGCCACTCTGGAATGTATTAATAACAAAAACTGAGCTACCGCTGTAAATAAGAATAACTGGGCCCTTGATTTTCTGAAAAGAAAAACCAGACCTAAAAGAAGAGGTGTCCTTTTGTAAATAATGATGTCTTATTTTCTGGTCAAGATAGTTTAAAAATAAATAAAAAAACCCAAAATTATTAGTAGAAACTCTCACGGTGTTGAAAAAATAATAAAACTATCCAATTTTCTAACTGTGTATTCTGCTGAACTCGAGAACCCCGGCATTAACAAGTAATAACATGAGACGATGTTTCCTTTGAATGACAAGTAAAAAAATGTCACTTCAGGTCAAAAGCGACCTTGATGTGCCCCCCCCCGTCATATTGGTATGATGTGATGACTATCGGGCTTGCTTCGGCGCGTCCCTTTGGGCAACCTCTTGAATGTAATGGAAAATAGATAGTGTGTCACCTCGTGTCCCCTCATCTGTTCTACATCACCTGCAATAGCTTTGAATGATGAGCTTATCAGTGATGGCTGCATGAGTTCACTGCAGCATGCACTCATGAATATGTCTCTCTCCGTGTCAACACAAAGGCTCAAATCATTACCACGCTAGCTGCCTGCCGCAGATAAAAATAAAAAAAAAACAGAAGTAATGTTAGATGGGAAGTAATGTTAAAATCGTGCCGATGTAATAAGACCATTTTTTGAGCTATTACCAGTTCAATGAGTGATAACTGGGGTTGCTTGGGTATTAAATATGTACTACACAATACCGGTGTCCAAACCAATACTTAAAACATTGAACATTTTGTATAAAAACAATGCCTTTTCATTTTGAATACTTCAATAATATAATTTAAAAAATGATTTCAATATGAAATTAAATCCACAACAAAGTGTCATAATTATATGTGAGGGCTTCTATATGGGTTGTTATTGCACTTGTTTTGTGTCCGTTATTCAATTAGATTTTTCTAATAATAGTACACATCAATGTCACACTGACTTGCTATGATTATGTGCTTGACTAGAGGCCTTTCCAAAACATGTCCTCTGCATGCTTATCACATGAGTCAAATGGGTGTCTAGGCATGCGAGTCTGCCCTTCGTCATCTCTGTAACCTTCCCTCGCGTATGCAGTCTCCTATATTAACTAACATTTGCGCATGAATAGTCAGACGTTTTCTCTGGAAGCCGTATGTTCCTGTTGAATTGCTTGGTCTCCTCGCATGCAAGTTTTATTAAATTGTACCGCTCATTATTCACAAAAAGCTTGTCTTGTCTCTCATCTGTTTTGGAGCCGGCAGCAAATTTTCCCTTCACATTATCGCAACAAAACAAGCAGTACTTTAAGTGCACACCGTACGGAAATGGATAATTGAGACGCCGTTCTGCCGATGTGCTCGCTGTAATGTTGACGTCCAAAATCCAGGTGTTGATGAATGCACTTCGCTCGCAGTTGGTGGGTAATGAGGAAGTGTTGCCTGTTGGGGTGGAAAGTGTCAGGGAAATGTGCGCCCGCTGGAACTGAGCACAGCTGTTGAGGTGTTAAGGTTGGCAATAATGGTTAAAAAGACCATCAGTCTGTTTTCTTTGTGGATGACAGAATTGAGGCACAGATAATGGATAACAGTTATTACTACTAGTACTTAGTACTTAGTTATTAGGTCCGGTTACTACCGTTTGCGTCAGCACCCATGCCATATTTATACTGAATTTTGGTTTGCATCCTACAGTGACAACAATGCAAAAAGTTGCTTTTCTGGGCTTTTGACACAAATTTACAGTGGTCATAACACATTTCATTAGGTGGTATTTCGATAATCATGGATTTACTTACGTTATTCATTCACTCCAGTCACCCACTGGTGGTGGTAAACTACATCTGTATCCACAGCTGCCCTAGAGTAGGGGTGCTAAAAGCCTCTCTGACCACCACCAGACATTAACTCACATTTATACACCAGTGTGGGTGGCTTAGTGTCTTGCCCAAGGGCACAAGAGCAGTGACTGGGATGGAGGAAGCTGAGTTCGAAAAAAATCCCGCAAATCATTATTTAATTGTCTATTTTTTTAGGCACGACTCGCTCACCCTCGCACAACAAACTGTCCTGGTAGCTTAATACTGACATTCTCTCTCTCTCTCTCTCTTTGATTTGTGGGGCCGTAAATGCTGGATTACAAACAGCGGAGGGCGTTTTCCTACTTACCGATTGACTGATTAATCTAATTAATCTAAACGATTTATTTAGTCGTTATTTCAGGACGTACGTTGTACACATTGTAGATTACCGTACACACTGCACCCACACTGGGTACAGTAAAAAGAAGGAAACAAGAAAAAATTATATTTTATATATATATATCTATTGGCCGCACGGTGGCTGAGTGGTTAGCACGTTGGCCACACAGTCAGGAGATCTGGAAGACCTGGGTTCAAATCTCCGTTGGGCATCTCTGTGTGGAGTTTGCATGTTCTCCCCGTGCGTGTGTGGGTTTTCTCCGGGTACTCCAGTTTCCTCCCACATTCCAAAAACATGCATGTTAGGTTAATTGGCAACTCTAAATTGTCCATTTGAGTATGAATGTGAATGGTTGTTTGTCTATATGTGCCCTGCAATTGACTGGCGACCAGTCCAGGGTGTACCCCGCCTCTCGCCCAAAGTCTGCTGGGATAGGCTCCAGCATCCCCGTGACCCTAATGTGGATAAGCGGTATAGAAAATGGATGAATATATATCTATATAAATATTATTTATATCTAAAATGTAACTGTAACCCTACTTTTGGCTGTATATGCATATACTGTATAAATACATATATGGCAGATGCACAGAACGAAATGAAAACACACATTCAGTATAAACACGAAATAATTTGGCTCGAAAAAGAGCTTTTTTTACCCACCCCCTTTTTATAACGCTAAAACCAATTATTAAGTATTATATATATGTATAAGGGTAATTATATATCGTACTATATTAACACAATATGCAGCATGTCATAGATTATGACACATAAACAAGATAATTCACCTACACACACGTGCAAAATGCATTATTATTAATCCGTTATACATTGTACATCTTCCATCCATCCATTTTCTATGCCACTTGTCCTCATTAGGTTTGCGATGGTAGGTTGGAACCTATCCCAGCTGACTGTGGGCGAGAGGCGGGGTACACCCCGGACTGGTCGCCAGTCAATCCCACCGGACCTTCTGCCAGACCGGAGCTGCACTGTAGCAACACGACCACTCTTGGCTAACCGACCTATGCTGTGCAATAAAAGAGACAAGATTTTGAAGGGCCGCTGCTTACACATTTTTCCATTCATTTTTAGTCACATCATCATCTGCCCTTTCTCAATTATACATTTAGAATTAAAGCTTGGAAATTGTGGTCAATTCCAGCGAGCGCTCAGAGCAGAGTGTGTGAGTTAAGTAGAAAGGGAAGGAAATGTGGATGGGAAAATTAGAGCCAAGTTCCCGATGGAATCCCAACCAAGTACCATCTATTAATGCACACTCGCATTCTCCTGGTTTGCCCCCCACGTCACTTCACTCTAGGAAGGAGAGAAGACGGCGCCTTTCCACAGGTCGCAAACACCCTCGGGGGAGGCTTTTACTCCCACTCCCTTTTCATCATGTTGTGCATAAGGAAATTGCTTTACTGTATGTATGTTCCTGGCGAAAGAGAGCGAGATTTATTCTGTATCTGGGCTTAGCCTCCAGTGACAAATAACATTAATGAGGTGGGACCCACCGCGGTGAGAGTGAGGTTATGAAGAAATATTGATTGGATCCTATCAGAAATGTTGAGCTTTTTATTCATCGCCTGCCTCCTTTCATGCGCTCCTCATTTTCTTTTACAACCCCCTTCTACCTGTCCCTGTGGGTTTCGCTTAAAATACCATTCAGAAATTACAAGCAGGTTTGCTGGAGGATACGTGATGAAGTCAGTCTTGAAGGGATGGGTTCATAAAAAGGCATCTATGCAACTGATTATACTATTTTACATGATTTTTTCAGTGTTGGAAGTCTGTTGGCCAAAATCTAGCCTTGAGGATGAAATTAAAACCGTTCAAAAAGCTGGGAAGACTTGGTTTTGTGTGTGTGTAGCTTTAATTGTTAATGAACTGCATTTGTCCACTTGCCTATTTCCGAGTGTTTGGCCCCAAGAAGCGCTATGGAGCACTTCAACCACTATTCGCGTGTAAGTCACAAGATACGTTTATTGCAGTTTTTTGGTTTTTGACCCAACCATGATAAGTGCATTTCCGCAAAGCAGGAGTCATACTTTTGTAGTTAGAGCATAAAACACCCGTTGACAACATGCTAAATATGATTTTTAACATTATTAGAGCCTTCTAGACATGAAATAACACCCCTATGGTCACTACAGCACACTTTGTTAGGGCAGACAGGAAGTGACATCGGGGGTTCAGGGTGGACCATGTTAGGGATTACTGTGAGATCATCCAAACCTGCAGTAAAAGCTTGTTGTTCCAGAATTC
This sequence comes from Oostethus manadensis, assembly GCA_024372805.1. Classification (NCBI taxonomy): domain Eukaryota; kingdom Metazoa; phylum Chordata; class Actinopteri; order Syngnathiformes; family Syngnathidae; genus Oostethus; species Oostethus manadensis. The sequence goes on along the minus strand of QODF01000043.1, from coordinate 5,695,715 downwards.
AACCATTACATAGCATGATTTAGTAGTGTATTTTTGAAAAACTGTGATACAGAGTGTGATGTTGCAAGGAATTACTGTAAACTGCAACTCTGCACTTGAACATAATCGGTCACATACAAAACTTAACATTAAGGGGAGGGGAAACTGAATGTTACATGCTTTATTTTAAGATGCGTAGCAACGCCTTAAAAAAAAAAAAAGCAGTTTTCCTTGAAGTGGGCAGGCTCATCTAATGAAGCAGGAGTTAGAAGCGGTATTATATGTATGAATTAATAATATTATAACTACTGTGGTGCTGAATATCGAATCCAGACAGTTAAGCAAGACGTGACATTGCTTGGAAGTAAAAAAAAAAAAGCAAATTCCAAATTTTTGAGACTAAATCATGAGCCCTTTCATGATGTCTGCCAAATTTGATTTTGATCATACTCATTGGCTTCAGGGGAACATACTTTCCAAATGGGGGTTTTGCTCAAGGCCATTAAATACGCACCAAAATACACTTGAATGCAGATTTGGTGAGTTTCAGAGTATGAGAAAGCCCTCAAAAGGTGGGTTATTTTTCAAGACTGGTATAGAATCGCTACAAATCGTTTCATTTTGTATTTTTTTTTAATTAAAAATTCAAAATATTTGTACAATAATTAAGCAAATATTTTCTAAAATGTCATTAAAATGACCAGGCTGTACCCCGCCTCTTGCCCGAAGTCATCTGGGATAGGCTCCAGCATATACCCCCAATACCCTAGTGCAGAAAAGCGGCATAGAAAATGGATAAATGGAAATTTTACTTCTTAGTTTAACTACTTTCTTGTATTTTTGAGGTGTAAAAAGTTACCAGAACGGCAGCCTTTACGTTTAGTAGGCCAAATCACATCATAGAAGTAAATCATTCCGTCTTCATTGCTTGATTCCATTTATGATATAGCTTTTGAAAAAAGCAGTACATTCGCCGTGACTATTTGCAAATGTCAAACCCCTTTAGTACTTCAAAGCTGCATCCCTTCATATTCTTCTCCATCATCAGTGCGATACTTCACTGTTTGAGAAGCGCTTAAGTGATAATGTTAACGGGACAATTAAAGGATCACTGCGTAAACAGCAGCTCCGCAAAACACAACCACCACCGGGGGAGCGGCACACGAGTGTGTGTGTGTCCCACCATTTAATCCCACCATGCGTCGCCATTAAATGCCACTAAGCATTTCATTACAAGTCTACTGCTCTCCCACGGTGACACTGAAGCCACCAGCCAGCATGACTCTCATTTCAGACATACTAATAACAGAATCAAAGGCGGCGAGCGTGCGGTGGCGTGCGGGAGCGAGCTTATGTATCTGTGTATTCTAGTAATAGTGATGTAATCGCAGGCTCAAGCCCAATTAGCCTAGAGGGTAACGCTGTAATAATCCCTACCCCTGGGCGTTGGCCTATTAAAGCAGCAGTGGACAGAATAAATGAGTGTGTCGACAGAGGCAGGAAATGAGAGAGGTGGGAGGGTGGGAGATAGCACAAGGGAAGGTGGGAATAAAAGTGTGTGAATCAGACGTGCCCAAGATGTAAATTTACACTGAATATATGTTTAAAGGCCATGTTATACAGAAATACAAATACGTATTTACAAATGTGTGTATAATGTTTCATTTTATAATTGGACTTAGACTTCTTTTTTGTTTTGGCTAGGCAGCACACAGTACATGGTTAATTTAAATTGTTTTACAATTGAAAAATGACGGATATTCCGGACAATTTCGGGGGGGAAATGCAATTTATTAGCGCCAATTTAAAGGGCAGTATGAAGAACATCCTATTCAATTATCTATTTATAACAATGGATAGACATATCTCTCTTGAAAAAGAATGGCTGATATAATTCAGAATTCAATAGTGACATAAATTCCAGCTCAGATATTACCACTTACCAATTAAAACAAATTGTCAGTGTGTGACTATCAGTTGAATTGAATTTAATTAATTTTCTATGCCGTTTGTCCTCACTAGGGTCACAAGGGTATGCTGGAGGCTATCCCAGCTTTAATTTAATTTCATTTGATTTAATTGGATTTTTAAAAATACTATCAGCCACTCAAATGTCTTTTGAGTACTTAGAAAAGACTATACAAATGTGAATTGTTAGTGACCTATAGTTGTTATATAATAATCACCATCATCGTTGTTATTGTTGTTACTATTACTGTTATTACTTTTATTCATAAATAATGAATGGTGATTGTTTCAGACAAGCCCTGCATGTGCCCTCACCTGATGTTAGGTCCACCCGGTAATGCTTGCCTGCCTTGGTCACGTTGACGTGAACGACGATCCTGCCGTCTTCCAGCGAAACTTCCAGCGTTCCGTCGTCGAGGTTACTGAAGAGGAGCAGCCCATTTGGATTCCACGTGCGGAACTGGAAGCCAACCGACACAATGTTGTGAGCAGCCCGACCTGGCAACTGCAGGAAGCTTGTGGCGTTGAAAAAGACGGGGAAGGAGTGCGTCTCCACACAGGAAAATGAAAGGTTACGCTGTTGGGATGTAGGAAAAGAGGTAAATAGTAGTCAGCATTGATACACGAGTGCATGTGAGTCGGTGCACATTTGACTCACAAAGCTTGAGGTGTCCAGCTTCTTCCTTCGGGCCAGGTCAGTAATGTTGTCACCGTTGTAATTTATGCTCTCCATGCAGCCTTTAAAGTTCTTGCGACCTCCTCCCATGGGCTTGCCACTGTAGGGCATCCCCCCGAAGCTCAACTAGCGGCGAGAAGACAGAGCAAGAAAAAAACAATGCTTGGGTTGAGAAATGTCTTCATTCTCTGTCAGTGTGTGTCCATATTCAGTAATGCTTCAATGCAGAAAATATTACTGTTGGCAGCAAAAGATAACTGGCAAGAGGCTGTTATTTTTCCAGGAATGCATTATACAGTATATAACAACTTTATGCGGGGATGCGAATGACTTTTGGTTCCGCATGGAGGGTATTGACATTTGGTTTTGGGTGGAGAGTAGTGACTTCAGTTACTGTGGGGAGTTTGGGAGACTTTGGGTTTTGGGTGAAAAGTTGTGACTTTTGGTTCTGGATGGGGAGTATAAACTTTTGGTTCTGGGGAAGAGTCGGGTTCTGAGTAGAGAGTAGCAACTTCTGGTTCTGAGTGGAGCGTAGAGACTTTTGATTCTGGGGGGAGTCGGGTTCCGGGTGGAGAGTAGCAACTTTTTTTTCTGGGTGTCCAGTTCCGCGTGGAGAGTAGAGACCTCTGGCTCCATGTGAAGAGTAGCGTTTCCTGGTTCCGGCAAGGGAGTAGTACTTTTGGTTCAGGGTGGAGAGTCGTGACCTTTGGTTCTGGATGGGGAGTAGAAACCTTTGGTTCTGTGGGAGAGTCAGGTACTTGGTGGAGAGTAGCAACTTCTGGTTGTGAGTGGAGCGTAGAGACTTTTGATTCTGGGGAGAGTTGGGTTCCGGGTGGAGAGTAGCAACTTTTTTTTTTCTGGGTGTCCAGTTCCAGGTGGAACGTATCAAATTCTGATTCCAGGTGGAGAGCAGAGATTTTGGGTTGTGGGTGTAGAGTAATAACGTCCAGTTACTATGGAGTGTAGAGACTTCGGGTTTCGGGTGGAAAGTATTGACTTTCTGTTCTGGATGGAGAGAAGAGAATTTAGGTTCCAGGTGCAAGGGTGGACTCTTGGTGGATAGAAGCCACTTCTGGTTCTGGTTGGAGAGTAGTGACTTCTGGTTCTGAGTAGACAGTAGTGACTTCCAGTTTTGGGTGGAGAGTACACACTTCCAGGTAAAGAGTAATGACTTCTTGATCTAGGTGGAAATAACCACTTCTGGTTTGGGGTGGAGAGGTCGGTTCCAAGTAGAGAGTAACAACTTTTGTTTTGGATTATGGGTCTACTTTAGTCTGATTGAGCCATTAAAAATGTTCTGTTTTATTGTCAGGTGGAGAGTAAACTTGATTCAACTCAAGTCTTCAACTGCTGTCTCATTGACTTTAAGCATGTGTAGTTTTGATTGCATGACTTAAGTACTATTCACAAATAGCCCAGAATTGTTTGCATGCACGTGACTTTATGACACGCAAAATGTCAATCATTAATCATTATCAAGCCTTAATTGTTACTGTATGAGCTCCAAAGTGGTTCTACTATTGGATATCATTAGATTGTCCACCTAATGTTGCCATAGAGCGTATGAAGTCAATCGTAAATAATTAAAGACATGAGGTGACAGCTGGAGCAATGAGACAGGCCAGTTAAAGAAACTGATGGGTGCTTGGAGCCCAGGGGTAGAAAGATGGATGCTAATAAAGTGACATCTTTGAAAAAACTGGAGGGATAGACACAAACCTCAAACAGATGGGCACTGAATTGCTCATTTTTCCCACCCTACCACATATCTTCAGTTTTACATTTGAAGGATGCGCGGTAGTCCTTTCAATTACGGCCACAAGTAAAGTCGGAAATTCAGTCACAAGACTTAAATTGGAGCGGAAGTTCCAGCGTGCACACAAACACACACGGTTGTTTAGATTTCCCTGAAGATCCCTTTAATTGAAGAGCTTCACTTTTATTGTCCTGTGTCTGACTTAACAGTGGGGGAGATCAGACTTGGTAAAGGTCACACACACACACACACTCACACACACATACAGGTCGTGCATAAACATCAATACATCCCCATTTGTACATTTATACACATACACAAACAGTACACAATAGCAAGCAAGCACATAATCACATTACACACTTCCATACCACTTTCCAAAGAAAATCAATTTCCTGTTTTAAGTTGTATTATTATGCAAACACACTGCATTCTATTGCTGAACGACGTTAATTATGTGAGCGTTATGGATTAGCATCATATTAGCACAGTGTAAAGCCAATATCTCATTTCCTGCGTGCTATCACTTTTGCTCTGTATGTAATGGACACCATCACGGATGAGGAAGAACATTCGCATGACTTGAATCCAAAATCCAGTCCAACAGAGCGGAGCCTCGGTTTTCGCATGCCCCAGTTTCGACAAAAATGGTTCATATACTGTCTCCCTTAACAAACCAGTCCTAGTACTAACCAAGTATCGAGTGCCCAAACAAAGCATCCACATGCTGGTGACTTGGCCTCTGTGAAAAATGCATAGGGGTTCTAGACACTATAGACAGATTCGAGCCATTGCTTTGTTTAAACCCTTTGGCTCTTGGAGGAGCATAGGTCATTTACACTATGAACTTCTTCCAGCTAGGTCTCTGCCTCCTTCGACGATGTTCCTTTTCCCTTCAGTTTGGCTTCGACCCATCTTTTCCAGCTGTTTCTTGGTCTTCCTGGTTTTCTTTTCCCCTGGCGGTTCCAGGTAAAGGCCTGCCTGGTTGTGTTGGAGGGAGGTTTTTTTAACTTGTGTTTCTATTTGTTGCTGTTGTTTGATTTCTGCATTTGATTTCATCAAAGTTCTGCATTTGTAACGGTGTTAGGCCAGTAGATTCCCTAAATTCAATCCAGGGAATCCTTTAATCATCTTTGAGTCTTAGAATAGACTTTTAGACAGTCTCTGTGCTTGTGGCTTCATGGCAGTGACTGCCAACTCATATTTAGCACATACAGTATCATAGGTAAACGTAGCAACAAACCTCGTAATCCAAGTCGAGGTGGTCAAACTCCCCGTTGGTTCTGAAGTGCTGAGTGTGTCTGTCCAAGGTAAAGTTGACATTCCGGCGGTAGCGCTCAATCACCACCGAGTGCCAGTGGTTGTCATCCAGGAGGCTGCCCGTGATCACTGAGGTATGACCCACAATGGAGCCGTACTGGTTACTGCCTGTAATGGGCATGACAGTAGCATGAGTGACTGCATGTTGCCATTTCTTCCTAAATGACATCACAGTATATCATAGCATCCGGTTGCCGCCCATGTCTTTTGTACTCCTGTTCAGTTGATGAGCTGCCTACCCAGGTTGATCTGCAGCTGCAGCTTAGCCTTGCTGAGCTCCAAGGTGATGTAATCCCCCTGCTGTCCCTCCCCATGCAGGATCACCCCCTCGCTTTCCGACGTCTTGAACTTCAGTGCAATCACATCCTTGATGAGTTTCATCTTTTTCACCTGGACACAACACAGTTGGACAAAATAATGTATTAGAGTTAGATGACCCATCTTTTTCAAGACCTGTTCTTGGAAAAATATGTCTTGCTTGCATGTAGACCTTGACCTTTTTGCATACTATACTGTCTGAAATCAAATATGATGATGAGTTTGTCTTGATTTAGAAGTTTAAACAAAAAAAAAACATGTTTTGTTTGGTTCTAGAGTACAGATCTAGAACGTCTTCATTGAGACCTTTGATTAGAAGAATGACTTGATGTGGTTTATTGCAAATCCATTTTTGAACTCAGTGGATCAGTTTGAGACCCTGTACCAGACTGCTGTTTAACGACTCAGTCTACCTCCGTCTTAATATTTACCTCAGATTAAATTTGATTTTTCCATTTTTTTGGCCATATACGGTAAATAGAACAGCACGAGTCACGTCTAAGTATGTGTGAGAAACATCTACTTAAGTATGAGTAAAGTCTTCGTTGAGCCCAACTTAGAAAATATCAAATCCATTCCTTCATCACAACAGTGTTAGCTCCTGGCCAATCGGCATTGTTTGTTTTAAAATGATTTAGCATCACTATTATCTTGGAAAACTATCATTTTGAAGTACAGACTTCAAAGTCCTTTTCCCGGAGGAGGATGAAACATCGCACAACAGCAAGCAACAGCCATAAAAGTCTAAAAACAGGCAAGGTTCTGCAAGAGGAATGGTGAAAACAGCACAAAAAAGAAACCCACCAGAGTAATTATGAGAACTGTCAATCACTATCCAATTTTAAAACATCACAAACGGCTAGCACAGTCTGTAAACCAGCTGAAAAATAATAACAAGTCAAAAAAACGTTGAGTTTGGAGACTGCCAGGAGTAAAAAAAATGCTGAAAAATTAAATTTGTTATTGTATCAACCCAGTAGAACACTGCTCACAAAATTTACAATGACTTGTCACTCCTAGAATATTTCCAAGTAGAATGGGAGGTAGATCCCTTAACTATCAGGTTCCTGTGTTATGGAACCATCCCCCCGACTTAATCCGGGGAGAGACACCCTCCCTTTATTTAAAAGTCAACTTAAAACCTACCTCTTTGCAAAAGCATACAGTTAGAACTGAGCTATGATATGTATCAGAGACATTTCTCTATGGTCCTTGGCTTGATCTACCATGTGTCCCGTTATCGCTTTTATATCTCAAACCAACCAATCGAGACAGAAGGCCATCCCACAGAGCCTGGGTTCTGCCAAGCTGTCTTCTGCCGAGGGGAGTTTTTCCTTGCCTATACAAATAAATAGAATTTGACATGAGGACGTTCACATTTGATGATTTGGTGCGTAAATCGCTTCGAAACTAAATAACCTATGAAGTGAAAACGAACGTAATAACCGTAACCACATTATTGTATATTGGTCATGTGATACAATACCTTGAAACGATACGAGATGACACCTTGTCCGTCAAAGTTGATCATGTCCGCCCCTAAAACAGACAAAAAAGAAGGCAGGGAGAAATCATTAAGAAAAAGACAGCAGTACAAGGAAAACGCCAGAAGGAGCACGTTGTGTGCTGCGCGGCATCAGAAGTGGCTGTTTTCCAAGGGGATTCAAAACATGTGCACGGAAAGGACATGCACAAAGGTGGCCGAGGGGAGGCGGTAATTGTCTGATGCGATCTTGTAGAAGATTTTAGAGATGAAGAGAAATGAAGTGCGGTGCTTGAAGTCATCTTCTTTCTTAGCTAACCACCTATTCAAGAGGAGAGTGTGTGTGTGTGTGTGTGATTATAAGAAAGACTGAACTTTTTTTTCAGATATTTCATGGTCAACTGTAAAGGAAACTGGAGAGGCGCTTAGCGGTGGTGATGGATGAAATGGGAAATGGGAAAATGGGAAACCTGCAACAGGCGGAACGCAACGTATAGTGCAAGTAATGTGACTACTTCACTGGAGGAATTGAGGGTTCCACAGAGAGCAAATGTGGAAAGAGAAAATAAATGTTTTGATCCCCATTTGTATTCTGATTTGTGCACTATAATTTGCACAAATCTGCATGTACTTTTTGGTTGCTTGGCCAAAATGATCCCAACCTCTTCGGATCTATTCCTCATTTTCGTCAGCCCTTATGACTCATCACTATTGCTCCTGGCCATGTTTACTTCGCAGTCTCAACAGCTGACAGTTTTCCAATGGCTTCATGAAAAACAGCAGATTTAGCTCAGCTGTGTGATGTCAGGTGGCGAACCTAATGGAGAGCACAAACCCTAGACTCTGGAGTTTGGCAAGCCTGCTGTCGAAGTCCAGTCTGGTATGAGGTGACCTCTTGGTCTCTGTCCAGCTGGCCTAGATGAAAACCAGCTAGACAGTCAAAGTTTTCTGACCTTTCCTCAGGAGAATATCTATTTTGGAGACCCAGATGCGGACTCTGCACGTGAAACTTTGAAGAAATAGAGGCTGGATTTACCAGAGTTGCAGACTATTTCAGGGTGTTGCAATCTGTTTCACATTCATAACCAATAAACATTTTGGGTTTTGATGGAAAACTATGCACTATTTGCACAGTTATATTTTGTAGCTCAAATGTAAAAAAAAAAGTAATTTACCACAAAAACTGAAATTCATTAGCAGTTGATGTTTTAAATATGGAAATTGAATTAAATATCCAAAACTTTGAATTGTATTGTTCCTTTTAATGAGAAACCATACAAACTGTATACTGTATATACACGGCTTGTGTATATACAGTATTGACAGTATTGTCGAATTATACATTTATACATGTCAAATTAATGTTGGAGTGCCTGTCGTGTATATCAATCAAGTGACAAACGTCATATTGAGGCTGGATAATGTGTGATATTTTATTTTAATGCCATCTGACCAGCCCACATTATGTTTGAGAGCTGTGAACTTTCCCCAGTGCTAACGGTGAGTTGGCACTTATCATTTCTACTATATTGACTAATACAAGTACAAAGGTGACTGTAGGGGTGTTATTTAATGTCTACATGGCTCCAATAATGTCATAAACAGGGTTTCTGTACTCCAACTCGGAAAATATTTTATTTATTAATATTGTTGGCAGAAATTCACCTATCGTGGTTGGGGCTGAAACCAATTAACCGCAATGAACGAGGGACGTCTGTATCTGTTTTCAATTACAGGTACAACATCTTTGGTCACTTTTCTTGTTATTTTTGCTCCTAATTACTGCATTTCTCTATCTGCCTGCTTGTGCGCTACTTGACTTCAGTTGTTTTTTGTGGTTCAGTTTTGCCAAAACATGACTCGGTTGTGAGGAGAATGAATTTGAGCAGAGGTCTTTTTCTTGACTTATCTAATGTATGTAATAATTTGTTTTTATTCTGGGCTGATTCTTTGTTCATCCAAGCGGAAATGAGAATTTCATAGCACGCTGGGTCACGACTCCTCTCAAGCTCGTCGCCACCACCAAAAGACACACCCTGCCCTGGATCAGTCACAAGGCGAGTATGAAATATCATACATATTGTGGTCCACCATCAACATTTGGTATCTATGCTGGCAGCATGTATTTTACCTTCCTCTGTTATTCTGCCACTGCCCTTTTTTATCTTTGAAAAGTCAGGGAGTGAAGGAAGGATAGATTTTACATTCTGACTGAAAGTTGAAAACAAGCAGCCCTGAGCTGAAATCATGACGGCGTACGTCTGCAGGCTGGAGTTTCCCACTGAGGGCCATACGAGTCCGAATTTTGTGTACTATCACTGTCACAATGCGGAGGTGATCGGCCTGCGTAATGGAAGCCCAGGTTCCTTTGATCGCGGCCTGTAGGTCATCTGTAATTGTTGGGTCTGGTGTCTCTTATCTTCCTCTTGACAAAACCCCATCAATTCACTGTGATGCTGTAACACCGTGGTCATCGATCCAATTTCGGTACCTTTGGCAGCGTAGGCAGGTGCCAACTCCTGCTGAAAAATGAAACCAGCATCTCCATAAAACATGTCAGCAGAAGGAAGGATGACGTTGTGTAAAAATGTACTGCTGGTTGACTGCCGACTTCAGAAGACACAGCGGACACTGCAGTTCAAAAATTTCCTTGCCACTCCAGAACGTCTGTAAAACAGGACTTTGGACCAGTGAGGGACAGTCCAGTTCTTTTTCTCCACAGCCCAGCTCCCTTAGAGATAGGGCGAGAAGTACTGTCATCTGGGAGAAGTAGTGGAACTGCTGCTCCTCCACATTGAAAGGGTCCAGATGAGGTGGCTCAGATATCTGGTCAGGATGCCTCCCGGACACCTCCCTGGGAAGGTGTTTAGGACACGTCCGACCGGTAGGAGGCCTCGAGAAAGACCCAGGACATTTTGGAGAGACAATGTCTCTGAACTTGCCTGGGAATGCCTTGGCATCCGCCATGAAGAGTTGGACGAAGTGGCCTAAGCCCTGCTTAGGCTGCTGCCCCCGCAACTCGACCTCAAATAAGCGAATGAAAATGGATGGATGAGCAATGGCTCCCGGGAAATGTTTGTTCAGGTGTGAGGGAAAGCTAATTTTGTTTAGCAATATAAAGCTGGACTAACAGTTCCTGAAGTCCGACGCCTTTCCACCGTTACTTGGTGGTGTTGAAGAGTCAGAGGAGCAAGCTGTAAGTAAAAATTTCTCAGTCTCCTAACTGTGTTTATTTTGTGTAAGTAATGGTTGTGTGTGTAGCATTATAGTATGCATACAGGGAGCGGGAGGGAGTGTTACCTGCATGCATGCAAATTGCAAGCTCACCCATGTCTGGAGCTGCTAATAGCTGTTAAAAGTGGACATTTTAAAAAGAGAACTTGCTGTTTACTATCAACTCCGCTACCCCCAGAGCTAGGAAGTGGGGTTTGGCAGTTGTCTGGAAGTCCTTGGGAGCACTTGGGAGTGTGACCAATTGCAGGGGAGGAAGATCAGCAGGAGGCGTACCTGGACGAGTCATGGGTGGAGTAAATGACCCAGAAATAAAGCTTTCTGTGAGGGTTATCATGTGTGGCTGCTCTATAGGAGTCCAGAATGCAATACAAAGGCCCAAAAATGAGCATAATAGGTCCCCTTTAACAATCCTCTCAAGGCTGCTTATCTCTTTTACTGATGCACCTTTTCCTTCCACTCAACCTTTTTATGAATGTGCTTGGATTCAAAACAGCTTCTTTACCCTACTCGTGGAAGGTGTCAGCAACTGTTTTCCGGAACGTCAGCAAGTCTTTCACATGACTGTGTAGACTACTGACCAGGATCCTCAGAGACCTATTAAAGAGTCACTGACATGATTTATCAACTTTGCTTAAATATTTTTTTACATAGTTTGAAATTATGTTCGGTAAATTTGCAAAAATTACATTTATAGTTGATGGCGGCAACCATGACGAACTCGTTGTTGCAGCAAAGACTCTTATCCGGAAGTGCCATCAGCTATACAAACGTAGACAGAGTTTTTACAGTGATAATAGCAAAGATTTGTGCAAAGTTTCAAGTTTCGACAGTTTGACGAGAAAAGACAGAACAAATAGAGAACTTGCAAAAGATTGACTTCAGACTTATGACATGGAGATAAAGGCGCCTTCAAAACAAGGAATGGTAAGAAAAATTAATCCGGAGTTGCTTATCCTGTGATTATTGTTTTAAATCAACTTATTGAGTGGAAGGGAGCCTTTAAAGTTGCACTGATTTCATATTTTGTCGCAGTGGTAGCCCCCGCCATCAATATATCCATGTGAAAAGATGTTTACATAACATGTATAATGCTTTGCAGCCTTGTATTGTAAACACTATTTTACCATAGCAACAATAAGTAAACGAGACATGACCTACTCTCTTCTGTGACAACTTTGACGTAGTGGTCGTTTTATATTTCCCTGTGTACTTGCCAGTACCATTCTGCCAACGTAATAGCATTCTTTTCCAAAATGTACACTGTACTTTCAACCCGAATGCTTCTTGTAATGGTGTTCCTTGACAACAGTCATCCGTGAAATGAACACTGAAAAAAAACCACTCGAGGTGGCCTTCCACCTGTCTCTCGTTCTTTGGGCATTTTTCGTCCATTTTTTTGTCTTAAACCTTCCTCTTTTGGGAAAAGAAAGGAAAATTAGAGTCCTCTTGTCCTTTGGCCTAATTCAGAATATGTAAACATCCAGCAGCAGCACACCTTTTTGGCATGACTACTATTTCGATTAAAACTGTACCAACATAAGTCGACGAGCAACCTCGAGAAGCGTTTGTCTCCTCGGTTTTAGCTGATGTGTTACTCCGTTGATGATAACGAGATATGAATGCAATTCTTTGCAAAATGAACAAGGTAGAACCTAAATACAAACAATATAAGACATATTTGAGCAAAGTTGATAAGGCTCACGAAACCTTTGCAGCTGTTTTGGGTTGAATCATATGCTCTTTATGGAAAGTTTCCAGCAAACACTGGCAACTTAGCAATAGATTTATTGACTTTTTTGTTGCCCCCTCAGTGACTTTCTATCCAAAGATAGAGAAATCTAGCAAGCATTTGAACAAACACTTGATTTCCATTCCAGCCCTCCGGCACCGTGGCTTCACTCAAACGGGTTTTATGTGCAAACACAGCCACAGTCTGCGCATGCAGAAGGGTTACTGGACTTTTGTTTGTATTTAATTGGGGTGATTAAGGCAGGAGATGGTTTGGGGGGGTCGGTTTTGGGAAGTTCATTGTGCGATTGGGTGGAAATGTTTGTTGATTAACGTCTTGAAGCAATTGAGGCAAAATGGAGTGCAATACTCGGTTGAAACCAGCAGAGGTGCCGTCACAACTCGTTTAGTTTGACGGTGACCTCAGTGTCGCCTGCTTGGGTCCACAGCGTGCACTTACAGTACATGCAGCCATAGATTTCAATCCGAAGCCCAATCCGCCCCTCTTTGCTCCATTCCAGCGGGATAAGCCTCAGGAAGCGAGCCACGATTCCGTGCTGCAGTTCGTGGCGGATGGAGCTTTCCGAGTTGGAGTTTCCAGAAAAGGCCTAAGAAGGCAGAAGAAACACACACACTATGAAATTAAATACATCAAACGCTTACAGTCCAACAATCAAACAAGCGGCTTTGGGAGCTACAAGGGCAAAAGTATTTGTTCGACTCGCCACTTCCTGCCCCGAGGAGGCTCGCTCTCGCCAAACATACAACCTCATTATGAGTCTTTATGAGATTTATTCACGCCACCAGGAAGTCTCACCTCTGGGGGATTTGAAGTGCAAATTGTGCCGCACGTGTAAGATACTACGTGTTTTATATCCGCCTTCAAATGGGTCCTTTAAGACTCATGGACGCTTGGACATAGTGGACATAGTCGACAGTCCTGTTAGAAGTGAGTGGACCGGGCGTTTCTACATTTAAAAGCACTTTTTAAAGTTTATACTGCATCTCAACCCACCACAATGCACTTTAGAACAGGTGGAGCTGACTTGAGGGATTGTGGTTCCAAAAATAAAAAAAAAGAAAGGCAAATAAATATAAAATTAAAAAATGTTCATTGTTGTTTCATTGTGTTGAATGTACAATGACTGTTTCATTGTAATGGGTAAAATGTGAAATCGTGCATTTTTAAAATTCAGTAATATTTGACAAATAATTGACTAATTACATGACAAATTGACATATTTAAGGACATTAGTATTTGCTTATGGGTATTTTTAAATATCCCTTTAACGTTTAAAGATTTAGTATGATTTATAGGTCTTAGACTATTTTATGCCATTTTTTAATGTGCTACAGCATCATAAATAAAATGACTAAATCATCAAAAATTACTGGGAAAAAAACTTAAATAAGTCAATCAATACACCATTAGTCTATCGTTTCGCTCTAATGTTCAAGTATATTTTCTGATGTAAATAATAATTAATAATTTATATCTGGGATAGGCTCAAGCATACCCGCAACCCTAATGAGGATAAGCTTCATAGAAAATGAATGAATAGTGAATGGACCATTCAATACATTAATGTAGACCTTCATAACGTCTACATTTATTGATTTCATATTCTCATTAACTGACGGATCCATGAACGTTCCCCAGAAGATAACTTCCAGTATATCTGCACAGCAGGAAGATGGTGAGGTCGTCTACAAAGGAGCAGCAGCCTTTTTCCCTTCACTTTTCTTTTTGAATCGCTCTATTTACCCAGGAAAGGTTAACTGAGCATACAAATGCAAATGGCGTATTAGCGCCCTGCTTCACATTCTGTCGGGTGCACACGGCTCTTTAGGGAGGCACTTGCGATGTTTGATGCTGTATGTTTCGCTGAATGCTTTAAAATCTCCCTCGGAGGCACTCAGACACGTGGAAATGGACTCACTAACATCGCCTGTTAGTGTGCAAGTGGCCTCCAGCCCTGGTGACATAAATAAACTCTTCAGCCATACATTGTATAGACCGTGAGAGGGTTTCTTTTCCTAAGTCATTCTAGCATTGCTAATATATTGAGGTATTCAATGAAATTGTAAAGACACCATCATGTGTGTAGCAGTTGTGAAAAAAAAACTTCAATATTTGTTGTTGGCACTGAACATTGAAAAAAAATGTATTTAAAGATAAAGAAATGGGAAAAAATGTTTTTATAATAAATAATGATACAAATTTTTATAATGAATAGACCTTAAAGATGAAAATTTGTGACTTTCAAACTACATATGCAAAATATATTTTATCCAAATGACGTGCTCTTATCGATATTCATAAAGTCGTGGCTAGTAAGTCACGTGGTTCTTTTACATCGTGAAGAAAATATAAAATATAACAGTAAAATGTAATTTAAAAAAAAATGGACACGCTTGATGATGTGGACTCGACATGATTGCCTTAGCCTAGAACAATATTTAAAAAATAAATACAAAAAAGACACCATTGGTAATTACGTAGGCTCAACAAGGTGAATTAATAACAAAATAAAAAAAGAAAAAATAAGAGCTGAATCCAAAACTACAAACATTTCAGTATTTTTTTAAATCATTATTGATAATTGTCATAAATAAATAAAATACATAAAAAGTCAATCTGATAATATTATTTTGGCAATTCCACACGGCACCTCGTGCAAAAACAAGACCAACATAGAGATAATCTTGGTCAAAATGACAGCTTTTCCTCTTCTCGTGTAACAATAGTGTAAGGGCGGCCTTATGTAAATTAAGGGGAAATCTGCTGCTGGTTCCAAAAAGATGAGAGTCAAGACAGGTAATAATAAAACCCGGTACAATTGAACAAAGCCTGCATGCAAGGACACAATTCAATACAACCTTGAGACAATGTCTGGCTATTTATGCTAAATCTTAGCTAGGATAAGAAGGCTGAATTTCCTCTACTTGTGAGGGACAAGCAACAAGTGCAAGTGCAAACTCACATGCCCAGACACTAGAGATGGGATTTATGTCTCTTTGAGGGGAGCTGGGTCTTGGTGAGATGTTGCTTTCAAAGAGTCATAAAAAACTGTCTCATTTGCCTTATTTTTATATTAAGATTTAAGAAGCCTTAACTCAAATAATAAATAATCCCTGGGAGGTTAAGAATGTAGATACCTCACCAATATGAGTTTGAAGTATTCTAAAGTATTGATTATAACCTTATTTGACATGTGTGCTTTAATTTTTTAAGTCTGATCCAGATTCATAGTAAATATTCCAAGGGTGGCGCCACATCACTGCTTGGAATTTCCCTTTGTACAAAATGGGTGTATGTGCGTAAACCATGACTTGAACACATATAATCAATAAAAAACAATACATTTTATTGCAAGTATTTCCACACACAACAAGAACTTTGTTAATAATACAGAACAACAAAGTTGTTCAGCAGACTAATGGATAGTCCTGAGGTGCATTTTCTTGCTCTGTAAAAAAGTTAAACCCTAAGAATGACTCCTGAACTGCCTTTGGGTTAATTGCATAACTAATTGGCGCAGTGCTGAGCTGCGCTCCTCCCCATGAAAGTGGGGGAAAAAAACCAAACGGTTCCCAGCTGCGACTCAGTTCCGGTCGTTCATGTTTACAAGCCGTTCAAAAGAACCGGTTCGTTAGTGAACGTCACCACGCCACCGGACACCCAAGGTTATCTGACTCAGGAGTCGAGCATATGGAGGACGTCTACACAAACCATCATACGCTGGCATCTGAAAAACGCTTAGGACGTCATCTGACAGAAGACGAGGGAAGAGACTGATAAAAGCACATTGCAGCCACTACAAGGAAGCCTTTTTAAGTGCAAATATAACAGCAGGCCTGCCAAACATATGCCGCTAACATTTGTGCAGGAACTCGCGAGCCCCAAACGCAAGAAGTTTTTAAAAGTCAGTCAGTTTGCATTGTGCTTTAAACAGAGATATTGCGTTTGCCATTGAGGCAACCAATCCAATCCATCCAAAACCTCCTTCACTCTCCATTACATGTTTATCCTCCAAAATGCCTCTGGACCTGGCTCTGCAAAACACACACACACACACACACTCTCTCAGAGTACAAACGTCTCCATTTGTACGTACACACATGCCAACACATAACCGCACAGGCTGCAGAATCACATTATGTTTTTCGGCGTGTAAACTACTTTTTTCTTAAAAGTCTGAACTTTGTATATTTACTCGCAATTTGGCCGACTGGTCGCAAAAAAAAACATCTTTTGTCCGTCCAAATCAGGGGGAGGGAAAAAAAACAGTTTTCATCTCAAGTCAAAAGCTCCATCCCTTCGATTCCTTCCCTTATTTCTCTATTGTGTTCCGCCCACGTTTCAGCACTTATCTGGACTTGGCTGAATGAACAGCTCAATTCACAGGCATCGCTACGTAGCGCAGAGGGCAGGAACGAGGAAAGGAACGGAACGATGAAGATGAGACGAGAGAGAAAACAGAAGTCACAGAAGCCAAACACCTTGGAAAAGTCTGTTTAGTGGACCGTTTAATTCACTCTGCTCCAAAGTCAAATCATTTACTAACTAGTAATAGGCAATTGGTGTGTGTGTCAACTATAAGAGTGTTTAATCAAGCACTAAGAAAAAGGGAAGGGCAATAAAAGCCTGAAAGTTCACATTCTCCATCCCCAAGCACAATTTTATGGGTTTGTGAACCTTTCAGCCAAAACCATTGAAAATCTGTGCAACTTTTTCTGTTACTTCAAGACAGATCATTTGGATTTTTTTCACTCATTTTTTTCCCCCAAGATTATAAAAGGCATTTAAAACAGAACATGCTGAGTTTTAAAATGTGAATAATTAATGAGCAAAACGCCAAAGCGGCATGAGCTGCCACAGCATTTCTAGCAATCTGACTGATTAGTTGAAGATCAGCACTTGGAATGGATGTTGGGAATGGGGTCTATTGGAAAACAAATAACAACTGTTAACTAATAACTTTTCTATTCTAAGTATTGATCCAATGATTGCTGCTGTTATATATAATGATTATTATGATTACACTTTGATATTTCAGATTCAACAACTCAGTGCCTTGTCAACGTGTACCAATCATGCATGTCACCTTTTTCCTTCTACATGGATTTGATCATTCATTATTGTTTGGTGTATTTGTTCATTCAGCCATAACTGTTATTATTGTTGTTAACAGTGTTACAACGAAGAACTACATAACTGGCGTAGTGAGACCTCACCACACACTCATAACTCCTCAAACCACTGCATATTGGAGCTGCCGCCACTGCTGCTCTGTTTTTATGGTTGAGTTTGGAAAAGTTGAGGCTAGGTGTAGCTATGCGAAATCAATGTGCCCATGAAGGAAGTTCCACTGATGCTTAATAGGAACAAAATATGGCAAAATCATCCAAGTATTACATTTTATCATGAATGTATCACTTGCTCAGGAGGTAGAGCAGGTATATCAAGAAGCCAGAAGTTTGGCGGTTCGATCCCCGTTCTCTGCACCCAGGCCCCGTTGTTGTGTCCCCGGGGGAGATACTTCAGCCACTCTGCCACTGGTGTATGAATGTGAATTAATGTTAAGTGGTGGCTGTAGGTGCAAATTGGCAGCCACCTTTTCGTCAGACTACTCTAGAGCAGCTGTGTTTACAGATGTAGTTTACCACCCCTAGTGTGTGACTGAAAAGTGTATGAATAATGGGTTGTGAAGCGTTTGAAAAAGTGATAAATATATACTATAATTATAATTTTAATAGCGACTTATCTAGGCGGAATTGGTTTGCCCCGAAAAGTGCACCTTTCCTTTGGCATTTACACAAACTTAACTTTCACTTTTTGAAGATTTTATAGATTTTTAGCACAAACCTTTTATAATAGTCTGATGATTGACGTCACCAGCTAAAGCTAAAATAAATACAGACACTGTCAAAGTAATAATCTCATGCTACCAAAATATCAGCTGCAGTCAAACGTGATTAATTAGGTTAATAGCGCTCGGCTACACGGGCTGTGCAAACTCGCTGGTGTTTGACGGCGACATTCAAACATCAACTTACTTGTTTATCAGGGCCTCAGTGGATGTTTTCCTCTGCATGTATAACAGCAGATACTGAAAAACAAAGACTCTAAGCTCTTTTTTTTTTTTTGCCATTTCATTGTTGTCGCTGGACCGGTAGACTGCTCCAGAACCGGGGCCCATTGTGTGCCCACCTCCCGAACAGAGCCAGGGGAAATCAACATGGCCTGGTCTGGTCTTTTGTTTTTATCGACATGTGTGCGCGACAAAGGTAAAGGGAAAGCCGTAGAGAAACTGTGGTGTCTGTGAAGCCGTGAGGGTGTTTTTTATGGGCATGTGGCACGAGAAGGGGACAAAGTGTGTTAATACTACATTTATTGGACTGCTTCTGTTCTCTTGAGGTTTTTCTGGAAAGTGACATTGCTCAGTCCAGGTCTCGATGGACCTTTGGCCTCTGAACCAAACAAAGGAACATCTGCAAAAGGGCAATGTGGTGATTTGATGTTACTTTGTACTGCCAAACTTGGAACCCGTTACACCACACATCCTGTAGGGCTGGGCATTGAGTTTGAGCGAGTCCAGTTCCAGTTCCTAACGATTCTTGAATTTTTATTCAGGGGTTGGGTGATAAAAGTTCTTGGACGAAAAACATCAATTATGTTTTTTTAAATTACATGAACTTTTTATGAATTACTTTACTAGGAAGGGCTACTTTGTGCAAAGTACAAGTACAAGTGAGAGACCATTTGCCATTTTAACCAGGACAGAAATATCAAACCATTGGGCTTGAACATAAAGGTTTAGGTCTTCCCATACAAGTACACGTTCACAAATGATTTTTATTTTAGAAAACGGTGAATGGTGCCCTGCGATTTACTGGCGACCAGTCCAGGGTGTACCCTGCCTACCGCCCAAAGTCAGCTGGAATAGGCTCCAGCATACCCTGCGACCCTAATGCGGATAAGCGGTCTAGAAAATGGATGGATGGAAAACGATGAATCGAGTAACACTTTGTGGGGTCTGGTCAATTTCCAGGCTAAAGCTAGCGTTAAAGTCAGGTTGTTTTTTTGTCGCCTTACGTTGGATATTTGAGTCGGCCAACCTATTGGCCAGTATGTTTTGCTGAATTTCAGCCAAACTTTACAGCACCATTTTTTTCAGATGGGGGGGCTGGCCTGATTGTGTAAATCACTGAACGTAGGGTTCGATTGCAGGATAATCGGATTGTTTGTCCCGGTTCCCACCGATGTCCTAAACCTTGTGTCCTATGGCTGTGGACCACTTTTCCCAAACATCAGCAGCTTTATTCACCTCCATTGATATCTGAGAATGCAACTGTCACCTCTGAACCAACCAGGGGTCTCCCAACAGGCAGCTGCTGAGCTCCCGTTAGTAATTTTTTTTCAGTTCTGGAAAAAAGGATGATTTTTTACTCAAAAAAATGCTATACAGACGTTAATTTTACTCTGACATCATAACAGGGTCAAAGTTGGGGGCAGGTGATCAATTAAAGTGCATGAAAGCATAAGTGTTCAAGGCAGGTGCATCTGTGTGTTGTTTCGTTTAAGGCTTCCCATCATGAATCCATTAGAAAAAAAAACCTTTGTGTTTGTCAGAGCCTCCAGCGCTCTCGGATGAGTCGTTCATGTATCACTCAAGAAAGTTCCACTAAAGCTGGTGATTAAGAACTGATGTTTTTTTGTCTTAGCACTTTTCCAGTGAACACTGACACATTTGTGCAATAAAATGTGTTGTTTTTTCCGTTAACAGAGGACTAAAATTGAAAGTCGCAGTAGCTTTACTGACATAGGAAACAAGGTATCGAGAAAACATACACTAGCACACCCAAAGTCAGACTCCACAATTTCCGTTGGATGCCGCACAGAAGAGCAAGTTACTACAGGGGGAGGCGGGGGCTGTAAGCATACACACACACACACACACAGAGTGAAGCATGTAAGCCTCATGGGGAGCGATGCAAGGTAACATAGTAGAAACCAATTTCTCATCTGGGAGAAAAGTACACATCTAGCCTTCGTCCCGACCGTCAATACTCACTGAGACGTTTCATCGGCAAAGTAAATACAAGGATAGTTTGCTACATCGCAAAAGAAATGCTGCTCTTTAATACGCCCGTAAAGCCAGGATTTCAAGAAATGCTCCAAACATTTGACAGACCGTACGAATTGCCAGTGAGAAAACACACGTCACAAATTCCACAAATTTGCCGAGTGAAAGATAACATGTCAAAGGGAATATTGCATTAAAATGGCACGTCATTATATAAAGTATCAGCGGTTTATTGGGTCTCAAAAAATGTTAATGATAATAACAATATTGTTTAATGTCACTTTGTGGGACAGTAAACAGTTCAAAACACACCTGCATTGTTTTGCGCACTGATTAAATAAAAAAAAGTTTGTTGCTTTTCTTAAACGGTATGTAAAAATGCTGTCCCATGTTGTGAGGTGCTTGTCTCGTGACACCCCTACTGTTTTTACCTTGTATGACCGATAAATGTGACTGCAAACATGGCCTCTACAGATAATAACGGGTTAAACAAATCCAATTATTTTCTTTGTTTAGAAACATCACAGAATGGATCGTGTTGGACTGTGGAGGTTCCGCTGTAGCTCATTCATGAGTTTGGCAAAGGCCTTCCTAAAGTACCTACTAATTTGGTGAACTTTAACGTCATTATGTTTGCACATACAAAACTTCAAATTGCGTGCCTGTGGCGCTGCAAGGGGAAATTCACACATTTGTTTTACTGGTGCATACAAAGTAGTCTAAATGAGCCCCCTGTCTGTGACTCCAGATGCTTGTCTCTTTCATTATTTTCCCTTTTTGCTTTCTTCATTCTAAATATCACTCATTAGCAAGGTTACTGGAGTTAATGACAGCTGACACTGGCAGAGAAATAAAATCAAGACCAATGACCCAGTCAATGCATAACATCATTCCCTACTATTAACAGGACAGGCTAGACTTATTACATTTACAAATCAGAATCCAATGAAACAATGCCTGCAATTATACAAGTTGGAAAGATGCTTGCAAGCAAACATTTTCGGTGATAAAAGCGAATAACTAAACCTAAGTTGAGTTTGGGGCTGAAAAATGTGTTTTATTTGTTAAAAGGATAAAAAGTTCAAACCTAGGAAAGTCAATGAAACCCTGACCTGCAAAAAGCAAAAGAGCATCGTACCTTCCTAGCGTCACAAAACAGGAATGATAGAAATAAGCATCTCACCTCTATATTGTATTTACACACCAATTAGCAGCTACAGAAAAAGCAGCACATTTCCAACGACAAAAATTTCTCATCCCACATTATTTTCTGAGGCAATATTTCATTTATAATCCTACTTTGCGGAAATTCATTTATCGTGGACGAGTCTGGAACCATTTAAACGCTTTAAACGAGGAATTGCCGTACTGAAATGCCAAGTGTGTGTCTCCATTGATCATGTTTGAATTGTGTGTGTGTGTGTGTAGACAAAAAAAACGGGCACCATGTAACCATACCGGCCTATTAAATTTTAAAATTCCTAAACATATAATAAGTATCACGTTGATTAGTATTTTTGCAGCAGTATTTGGCAAGCAATAGAATTAATTATATAGTGATTTTTGGTCCACAACAAATGTCGCTTTATTCAGTATTGAGGTATTTCTTGCCACTTTGCTATATATTTTTAGACCCCAGAAATGCATCCTTCTTCCCCCTGTCAATGTCTATGCCATCAATTGGTATTTGCACATAAGTGTCCGTTCTGCTATCAGACCAAAGCATTATTTTGGTCTGTTTTTATCAAACCACCTTTTTAGTGTAGTCATGTTATCAGCGACTTTTCTTTTATTAGCCCTTGTGTGCTTTCTCCAAGTACGGCCATAACAGTAGTCTGTGTTATGATTATGATGATGATTATTGTTATGTTATTATTGTGCCTGTCCTGTTGCGAGATAATTCAAATCCTGTCATTGGCGACCAAGTCTGGTGCGTGCTCTTAGTGACAGTTCATCAACGTCTTGTATCGCGTTAAACTGTATTTAGAACTTCTTTATGCTTAAAAAATAGCTTATTTTTGGCAACTAAAACGTGACATTTGCCTAAATAAGCTTTTTTTTTTACCAACAGGCTGCAGTCAACCAGAAAGCAGTGGTCATTTATTAACTACTTTTTAAAAAAAACTCCCTTGGGTCCCCCTTTGCACCCTCCATACAGATTTGCAAGCCTCAGATAGGCTATAATAAAAGACCACTGCAAAATGGGCAGTATCAAATACCCACTAACAGATTTATGAACAAAATTGAGAAATTGGCCTTTTGTTTAGAAAGAAAAAGTTTGGGATATTCAGGGTCAGCTCATGAAAAAGGGGCGCAAAAATGTGTTGCCTTGATATTTTTGTTGAGAGATTAATGCAAATGGAATATTTGGGAAGGCCCTTCATGGATCAATGACATGCTACCCGTTAGTCACACTGACGTGGAGGATGCTGGCATCTCTCAGGGTTAAGTTATTATCCCCTTACTTCTTGCCCTGCTTTCTTGGAGCTTGGGCCAAATGGCTCAGAGTCCAGCCAAGAAGATCACAAGGACACTAATGCGTTTCCTAGAACAAACTTTTATTAAATTTTATTTAGGTCCTGTGTTTCAAAACATCTGTTTTTCCTCTCTCTCTTGTTGATTGTTCACAGTAAAAGCATGTCTCTATTGGATTTTTTTTTTGAGGAAAGAGCATTTAAGTGCTCCCCGTATGTGGTGAACAGCGAATAAACAATTACTTTATTTCCATTTCAATCCTTTTAATTAATGCAAAAGTCCTTCCATCTGGAATCTAATATAAAAAACCCTTTTGAGTGCAACCGTAGATGCAGATTTATGCAACAGGACCATTACAAAAACACCACAGCATCGTTTAGAGGTAAACTAAGTCACAAAATGCATGCAGGACTATTTTTCATTGCTATGCTGAGGAAGCATTATTAATGTGTCCCTGTTTGATGCACAGTCGGCTTAAGAGTTGTGGCCGGGGCTGTGCTGCTTTATTGGATACATATATTACTGTCAAGTGGCCAGGTACAACTTACAGCTTCAAGCTTCTCATCCATATGAATAAACAGTGTATGGGAACCCAGCAAGGGCGCACTGGAATTAGACAAGAAAATGAAGATTTATATACATTTTTAGGGATTAAATGTGCTTTAATATGCAGTGTTTGTTGTTTTTTCCAAGCCTGACACTTGCATTAATGCGTAAAAAGGCAATACTACTGGGATTGGGATTTTCACAGAGGTTATGTTAGATTTTATTGCACACATACTAACAACCAAATGTTTTGTTGCTGCTGTTCCAAGTCAACACCCAACTGTCCTATTACTATAAATGCACAAATCCATATAAATCATTTTATTGGATAAAACGTTTACAATGCATAGTCCAAATCCTCCTCCAGTGTAGCCGCAAATGGCGTATAAATTGCCCCAATCTTTCATCAATGTCATTATGACTCTGCACTTTCACAAAACCAATTATGAAGTGTTTATCAGTGATCTTCCTCGGGGAATCACCGAGCCAATACAGTGACATTGTCTGTTGTGTGAAAGGACACTCATTCCTAAGGAGTCTCAAGACATGGTTTGCATGAGTCCAACTGTGTTCTTGATGTATTATTTTATCACAAAATGTCATATGTTTCTAACAAAATCAGCTAAGTAAGAAAAATATATATGATGATGTCATCAGCGGTTAATGATGAAAAACGCAAAACGAGTTCTTATAGTTTGACATGCATAAAACAATTGTAAATGCATATACATGGCTAATGAAAGAGACAAATGCACATTTAAGGTTACTATTCCCATCAATGAAGACGTGTTTCCAAAGAAAACATGGACGACACCTTCCTGTTTTGTCATTTCTTGAATTCATTTCAATTCACTAATGGTTGTCATTGTGTTTTTCACATTCAAAATGTTTAAAAATGTTGGCATTTGAAACTTCCCGTGGCTCCATTTTGGATTACTGAGGCTACTGACTAGTGAATTCAAGAAATAACTCATGACAAAACAGGAAGGTGGTGTCCAGGTGGTGTCTCACAGACACATCGTGTCTTTGGAAACAGTCACATCAAGACTCACGTCTTCAACAATGGTAAAAGTAAATGTTAATGTTCATTTATCCCTTCATTCATAATTTATATGCATTCGGAATTGTTTATTGCATGTAAAATCATAATTGTAAAACTATAAAAATGTGTTTTGTGTTGACATTTTACAATTTCTGGAAGTTACCATCCGTTTTGGTTAGAGTCAGACCTTCTGGAACAAATTAATGACACTAACCAAGGTCGCATTGTATATATCAAATTGAACATGATAAATTATACTGAGTGACATGAACCAAAGACTATACATCTTGTGACAATTATATGCTGCCCCTGCCATTCAGTGATGTGGAATGAGATCGGGAGCTTGGTGAACTTGAGTACCAGTAACTTCCTTGCTGGCCTTGCCAAAGACCCCTTGTGTCCAAAACATGTCCTCCAATTGCCTCTCACCTGATCCAAATGTGAGTCTGCCATTGATCGTCTCTGTTTCCTATAGTAACTAACATTTTAGCATGATTAGTCAGACAAATTCTTTAGAAGCTGTCTGTTCAGGTTGCATAGATGTGCCTCCTTGCAAGCACGTTTTATTAAATTGTACCTGGCATTATTCTCAAAGAACCTGTCTTGTTTGTCTCTTGTCTATTCTGGAGTTAGCGGTTTCCCCAGAGAATATTTGAGTCAACTCTCATCTTTTTTATTACAGTTTGAGTCAGACTTGATGCCTCTATGTAATGACAAATTACCACAAATGAGCAAATAAAGTTGGAGACCCCTGATGTAAGGCAATACAAGAGGAAACAAAGCTGCCAGTAGTTGTCCAAACGACTTTTTGAGCATTTGCAGAAATCGTAGAGGCAATGAATCAGGTTTAATAGCAAAACAAAATCTACTTTGAAATAAATAGTCACGGCTAATAGCTATGATGTAGAACACATAAACACTGTAATTTACTTTGAGACATAAAATAAGGTCCACATTTTCCATCTCGGTTAGACCTGAATGGTTGCATGCTGAGCTTAAAACCAACACTGGTAAAAAATAAACAAAAAAACTCACTAATAAAACATAATGATGGTCTTTGCATAGAAACTGTAATGCTCTTCGGTAATGTGCGTATCATCCGTCGTGTCCTTGGGTACAACAAAAAAAATATCTAATGCGGTATCCTGTGATACCATAATGGGCGGCTGAGTTCTTCAGTGACCGTGGATGAAGTGAAAACAACACAGTTCCTTTTGAGACCTGCAAGCATCCTTGCAAAGACAGAAAATGCTACTATGTCCTTTGTTGCAGTTCATGGTGAATAGAGAGTAGGCCATTAGTTGATGATCACATGTTGCTAGATGGAAGTACAGTGTCATCAGGGAGAATGGTTGGTTTTCAGATATCATAGTGTCTAATAGCTCAATACATTGTCAGACTAATAACCTCTCGTAAGGGCTTTCAAGATACACACTCACATAGCACAATCAGAGCTGTGCAACACTTGGCTGCATGGAATATTACTGGGAGACACAATAGATGCATCACGGCCACTCAAGCCAGCTTAATTCTCACAATTTAAATTAACAAGCTTAACTTTCACTTCATTCTGGGCTCTTTCCTCAAGCTTCCTCATTTACGATAAGAGTACAGCAGTGTAACCAAATATCTTCTTTTCCTTTCGGCTTATCCCTGCTTATCCCATCAGGGGTCGCCACAGCGAATCATTTTGTTTTGTTTGATTTGCATGTTTTGATTTGGCAAAAGTTTTACGTTGGATGTCCTTCCTGACACAACCCTCTATATGAGGGACATGATACGTATATATATTTTGGTGTGACCAGGATGGACAGGATCGGGAATGAGCACATCAGAGAGACAGCACATGTTAGAAGTTTTGGAGATAAAGTATATTGCTTGTATTTTTAATACAACTTGCAGATGTTCTATGTGGTCCAAAGAACCAGGAAGAAAGCCTAAACAAAAGAGAAGAACTAGCATATACAGAATTGAAATATACTGAAGTATTTTGCCACCGGAACTCAGAACAGTGGTTTATTTGGGACTATTCTATTTCCTCATGCGTGACTCCAAACAAAGATGGACAAGAAACAAGAAAAGTGGGATGAAAACCAAGACATTGCTGGAACCACAAAATCCCCAATGATGCAGAGGCAAGTGGCCCGAAAACACCATCAAACACCCCCCCAACCCCCCACAGACACACTGGTGCCAGTGCAAAGACAGGAAATTGGCTGTAGTAAAACTCTGACTCACCCAAATGTTGCCATCCTGGTGATAAGGTTTCCAGTTCCTTCCCGAGTCACTGTAGAGCAGACGGTATCGCATGGTCCAATCGGAGCTGCTGTAGCGTCCCTGGGTTGCTATGGCGCTCACTTGCTTTCTGGAGCCCAGGTCCACCTGCAGCCACTGGTAATGGTCGCTGTCCAATGGAGACCACCCACCAGCACCTGAGACATTGTAAAATGTGGTTTCACATTAATAAAAGCTGCATGGATAGAAAGCAGGTTTCAATATTTAAAGATGAACCTGTTTGAAAAGCAGCTCCAAGCCCCCGAGCCAAGCAGAAAAGCAGCGTATTATTGCTGTAATGACATTTTGCAACGAGACTGTGCCACGTCAAGGTTATATTCCCACTTTTTATTAATGGTCATTGTCCAGCAGAGAGGTCCACACTGAGACGGATACCTGCACAGACCGTGAAAAGTCATGTTTTATTAAGTCCTTTACATGCAGTCTTCTAGCTATATATGGACGCGATGAGTGACAAGGTCTCTTCTTCAGTGTGATCTAATTATGCACAGGTAAGACCTCTGCTTCTAGGGAAGAGCATTAGTACGGATGCCATTTCAAGACGGGTTTCGTTTTGATATTAGCATGCAAGCTGAAATGTGACATTTGAAAAATGCTACCACAAAGCTACACACACACAAAATACTGTGGTAATGTGAGCATGCTGCCGTCCTGTTATTGATCCCATCTACTATTTATTATAAAATCCCGCTCCCCTACTTAAACCATGGCAGCTGTGTAAATAATTCAAAATGCAACAACTCTGTCTGCACTGTCAGGTATGCACTTATCTCTACTTATGCACAACGGGTTCGATATTTGAATTCTTCAGGGCGGATTGTGACGATATGTCACAGCATTGCATATAATTATACTACACAACTCCGATGAAAATACTTGTAATAGAGGGGGCGTATATTGGACTATGAACCGGCCATGTCAGGGTGAGTCCCCGTGATGGATTTTGTTTCGTTAAAGGACCCAAAAGTAGAAGTGATGGGTCGATTTCCTTGAAAAACGACAGCAAAAACTGCTATCAGAAGGTCAAAGCGGGAGAGAAAATAAGGAAAGAGCATTAAGCACAGTGAAGGGGGCACGAGAGACAATGTCACATGATAAAACAGCGTGAGCCGCTTTTGTGATGCATGCCCCCGCCCCTTGACAAGAATCCTATATCTTATCCAATTACACAGCCATTACGCTGCAGCGCCAACCCTGACAGATAAACCAGGTCAGTACCAGTATCAACGCCTCAAAAAGCATTCCCCTTGGATGATAAAACACAGAGGGGGATGAGTGACAATGAGGGGTAAACATCACATGATATAGGTTAAGAAAGCTCATGGCGATGCAAGAGAGGCGGAGCGAATGACAAGATGGTGGAGAGGGCGGCTGGAAGACGTAAAGAATAAGAGAGACGGATGAGAGCGGGTTTTATGGCAGAGGGACAGAGAAGCACGTGATGAATGTAAGGAGGAGAGACAAAATGAGCGCTTTCTAACGTGATGAGGGGAGGGTAGTATGCAGTGGATCACAATGGGCTCAAATCGAACAGAACGCAAAGATTGGAAAAGCCAGAACAATGGGAGAGCGACAGGAGCATCATGATGTGATGATATATGGATGGTCATGGCAGCACTTTAACGCCGTCCCATTCCAGGTTTCAGCCTCCGTTTATTGCCAACTTTTTGGCACAATCTTCCGACGGTCCATTAATAATGTCACATGACAAGACAGTAATGGGGAAATTCCAATGCCCCTTTTCTTCCCCCCTGGAACGTGACTCTTCAGTACGGCATCAAAGCTGATTAATGTGGTGAAAGATGACGTTTGGGATGATTTCCATTCAAAGTTGTTAACTCAGGAGCCGCCAGAGCAGAGTGCAAGCATACAAAGAAGGCGTTTGTGTTTATGGTTTTTATAGCACGCAGTTAACTGTTTCTCTGGCTGTACATGACATAAGTGCTGAAAGTATTCATAAAAATACAGTACACGCGGTCCTCGGTTTAGGCCAGGGGTGTCCAAAGTCCGGCATAGGGGCCGTTTGAAAATACAACAGCAGCAAAAATGTAAAAATAAGAATTAAGTTTACAAGAATAAATTGAAAATACAACGAGAAATATGTTGTAATCTAATGAGAAAAGAGGTAATTTTATGAGAATGATGTAATATTAGAAGGGAAAATAACATTTTATTAGCATAAAGTTGAATTATTAGAACAAAGATGTTAATACAGTCATACTATGTAAAACAAAACAACTTAAGATGTAATTAAAAAAAAATAAGTTGCAGAACAAGGATGTAGAATACAAGGTCAAAATACTATGGAACTTAATTCATAATTATGAGAGAAAAAAATACAAGAATATAATTGAAATAATTTTAAAATTAAAACAAACAAACAAAAAAATAGCTATAGCTTTAAGAATACATTCATAGTCGAGAAAAAAGTTGCAATATTACAAGAATAAACTCAAAATTTTAGGAAAAATAATGTAATTTTAGTAGTATTAAAGAAAAAATGTTTCTTTTTAAAGTCGGAATAATATGAGAAAGCTGGGATAGGCTCCAGCATACCCGCGACCCTAACGAGGATAAGCGGCATAGAAAATGAATGAATGACAAAACAAAACAAAGTTGTCATTGTTGAACAATTGAGGTGGGAAAAAAAGTTACAATATCATGGAAATTAAGTCAAAACGTAACGGGAATAAAGTCATAATAATATTAGAAAAAAATTATATATTTTCTCATTTAAAAGGATAGTTGAAATATTTGGGAAACGAAAAAAAAGCAACCAATGTTTGTACTAAAAATATGCTTATATACATGTCATGAAATCTGAGATGCAATTTTTTAAATTCATATCGCTTCTTAGCATATCTCCATGTGATGCTTTAAAAAATATCAAAGTGGCAAAGTTGCATCCTTTCATGTTTCTGAATGGAAAACGTTTGGACACCCCTACTTGCAAAAGTGTTAAAAACTGCATTGCCGGTACAGTTAACCATGGACTTATGATGGCGACAGTGTCAGCCTCAAGTAAATTCATTCGCTTTATATTATTTCCAATGAGAAAACACATTAAAAGTGTTGGCTCCTTCTTGCAAAACTGCCAACACCACATTATCTCCCGCTTTGTCTTTAATGGGGCCTCCTTTGCAGCTGTTCCACAGATATTGTTGACATACGGATGATTGATTGTCTTGCAAAAACAGTTAGAGTCAGCGTACTGTTATACTGTCGTATCATGCAGTCCAGAGTGTGTCTCACCGGTCATTCCCACTTTGAGAGAGGACGCTATCACTCACTTTGCGCTTTTGTGTCTTGTGGTAAAAAGTGGCGCTACAGTAAAAGGAACTATACGGGAGTTTATCCAGTAAAAGCAGTTCATTCTAGGAAGAAAATATGTATATTTCACAGGTGCAACCTTACGTCACATGCTGCTATCTTATAGGTCAGCCCACATACTGAAAAATGAACTTTGATATTTTGTAAAGCTACACATGTTGATATGCAAAGAAGTTAAAAAATTTTAAAAGGCTGCATCCCAGCTTTGTGATAGAGGTGAAAAAGCCTATTAGTAATATCAATTTTGTTTTTTTTGCTCTTTTTTGTCCCATTTTTGCTGTTTTTTTAATGCCAAATATTTCAACTCAACTTTAATATTTGCACATTTCGTCTTCTCATAATAGTACCACTTTTTTTGTATAATGTTCCTACTCTTTCCCAACCCAATTTTCCAAAAAATTACAACTTTACTTGCTTTTTTGGGTTTCTCAAAGCGGCATGATTTAAAAACATTTTATATTTAAACTCTAGGTTTCTAAAATATTTTTTTCATATTATGAGTTTATTTTCATGTTTCATGTTGGAGGACTGTGTTGGTTGACACGCCTCTACAACATTGCATGGAAGTCAGGAACAGTACTTCTGGACTGGCAGACCGGGGTGGTGGTCCCCATTTTTAAAAAGGGTGACCGGAGGGTGTGTTCCAACTATAGGGGGATCACACTCCTTAGCCTTCCTGGGAAAGTCTACTCCAGGGTGCTGGAGAGAAGGGTACGACCGTTAGTCGAACCTCGGTTAGAGGAGCTGCAATGTGGTTTTCGTCCCGGTCGCGGAACACTGGACCAGCTCTACACCCTTGCAAGGGTACTCGAGGGTATGTGGGAGTTTGCCCAACCAGTCTACATGTGCTTTGTAGACCTGGAAAAGGCATTCGACCGTGTCCCTCGTGGTGTCCTGTGGGGGGTGCTCCGGGAGTACGGGATTGATGGTCCGCTTCTACGTGCCATTCGGTCCTTGTACAATCGAAGCAGGAGCCTGGTTCGCATTGCCAGCAGTAAGTCGAGCTTGTTTCCGGTGAACGTTGGCCTCCGCCAAGGCTGCCCTTTGTCACCGATTCTGTTCATAATCTTCATGGACAGAATTTCTAGGCGCAGTCAAGGTGTTGAGGGAGTCCAGCTTGGTGACCTTAGGATCTCGTCTCTGCTATTTGCAGACGATGTGGTCCTTATGGCCTCATCAGGCTGTGACCTTCAGCGTTTACTGGAGCGGTTTGCAGCTGAGTGTGAAGCTTCTGGGATGAGACTCAGCACCTCCAAATCCGAGGCCATGGTTCTCAGTCGGAAACGGGTGGACTGTACCCTCCGGGTTGGGAGTGAGGTCTTGCCTCAGGTGGAGGAGTTCAAGTATCTCGGGTTCTTGTTCACGAGTGAGGGAAGGTTGGAGCGTGAGATCGACAGACGGATCGGTGCAGCATCTGCAGTAATGCGGTCGCTGTACCGGACCGTCGTGGTGAAGAGAGAGCTGAGCCGGAAGGCAAAGCTCTCTGTTTACCGATCGATCTACGTTCCCACCCTCACCTATGGTCATGAGTTATGGGTCATGACCGAAAGAATGAGATCGCGGATACAAGCGGCGGAAATGAGTTTCCTTCGTAGGGTGGCTGGACTCACCCTAAGAGATAGGGTGAGGAGCTCGGCCATCCGGGAGGAGCTCAGAGTAGAGCCGCTGCTCCTTCACATCGAGAGGAGCCAGTTGAGGTGGCTCGGGCATCTAGTCCGGATGCCTCCCGGGCGCCTCCCTGGTGAGGTGTTTCGGGCATGCCCAGTCGGGAGAAGGCCCCCGGGAAGACCTAGGACACGCTGGAGGGACTATGTCTCACAGCTGGCCTGGGAACGCCTTGGTGTCCTCCCGATGGAGCTGGAAGAGGTCGCTGGGGACCGGGAAGTCTGGACTTCCCTACTGAAGCTGCTGCCCCCGCGACCCGGACCCGGATAAGCGGTGGAAAATGGATGGATGGATGGATGGAGTTTATTTTCATAAAATTACAACAATTTTTTCCGCTGGAATGAGATTTTTTTTCTCTAAATATTTTGACTTTTTTCTTCTATAATTACCAAAACTATTTCAACTTTCTTCATGTAAATTTTCTTATCATAATTCTGACTTTATTCCTATAATATTTACAACTTTTACAATGATATGCACTCTCACATTTTGAGTGATGGTCTTTTGATCAGCTGATTAACAGCCTACTTCAGTTTAATTGTTGTTTTCAATAAATTACTTTTTCAAAGTGCTTTTTGTCACACTCCCCCTTCCTGGCTTTTGCATATTGGAGCTCTACTTAAAACCTCATTTGCACATCCAAATGTACAAGGTCATTTCTAGCAATTTTTCAACTGGTCTTAAGATTTTGATCAGGAGTGTATGTGTTTATAAATCAACTTATTTTTAAAAAAACATATTTTTTATCTTTATGCTCCTGAAATACTGTCATTTTTCGTCATAATGTGTTTTTCCCCGCTTTTTCTTTTGCCTGTCCGGGCTGCACTTTGGACACCCATGCTATAGGTCCATCCCATCCATCCATCCATTTTCTATGCTGCTTATCCTTATTAGGGTTGCAGGGGGGTATGCTGGAGCCTATCCAGCTGGCAAAAGGCGGGGTACAACCTGGGCTGGTCATAGGTATTATTTTTTACAACCATTAGTAGGTTTTTAATTCGGATATCTCAGCTCGTTGTCATGCCAGCAGCCAGCAAGAAACCACTGGTGGGGATGAGCCTGCAGTGCACCCCCGCCCAAAGACTAATCTATCCTAATGAGTGTTTTCACACAGGAACATGTAGTTTGATTTTTTTTCTCCCTCAATAATAAAGTTTAGTTAAAAAACTGCCTTTTATGTTCACTTGTGTTGTCATTGACTAATACCATGACCGAGACCAAAGATGCAGGATCGAGCACTGAGTAGTAGGTGAATGTCGCCACCATATTGGATCAAACGTCGGAGCGGAGAAGAAGCCTCGTTCATGTGCTGCATCGACGGATATGACTTTTACACTTATTACCTTTGATATTATTTGGCTCAGAGACTGCATGATTTGGCCATAATTAACATGGTTTTGAGGGCATAATTTGCAGATGGGCCGCACGGTGGCTGAGTGGTTAGCACATTGGCCACACAGTCAGGAGATCTGGAAGACCTGGGTTCAAATCTCCGTTGGGCATCTCTGTGTGGAGTTTGCATGTTCTCCCCGTGAGTGTGTGGGTTTTCTCCGGGTACTCCGGTTTCCTCCCACATTCCAAAAACATGCATGTTAGGTTAATTGGCGACTCTAAATTGTCCATTAGAGTGTAAATGTGAGTGTGAATGTTTGTTTGTCTATATGTGCCCTGCGATTGACTGGCGACCAGTCCAGGGTGTACCCCGCCTCTCGCCCAAAGCCAGCTGGGATAGGCTCCAGCATCCCCGTGACCCTAATGAGGATAAGCGGTACAGAAAATGAATGAATGAATGAATTTGCAGATGTTGTGGAAAACGCTATTGCCACATACAAATCACTCATTCATTATATGTCTAACAAAAACAAAAGAAAATGCAAAAATAGTGGCCGGCAGACAGGGTAGTATCTGTGGGAGACTCCTAGGCAGAAAATCCACTGCTGGATTCACCAAACTTGTGGAGATCCTCAAGCCTCGCTCTGCCATGCCCAATCGCCCAAAGCATTTCTCGGATGTTTCGGAAATTTAGAATTGGTAAATATCATCAAAAAAGTCAATATTGGACATCCCTAATATATAGATACATATATTTTTAGATGAATCGCACCTGACTATAAGTCGCAGGACCAGCCGAACTATAAAAACAATTGGAATGGAAGATGGTTTCTTTTGTCATGTAATTCATTTGCATGCGATCAGGCAGAAGAGTATCAGTCAGGATAGGTATTGGCCGAGATCTGTAGACCGCTTTGTGCTCTGTATGTTATCTGAACCCTTTGCAAAGGTAATAAAGCATGTAGTGACTGCAAGTAAATGCAAGCAACAAAAAAAGAGTTTTAGCTGGTTGATCGCCGAAGGTCACAGGAGAGCAACTGGAGGAAGTGTGGGGGAAAAAAAGGGGGCCACTGCAGGAGCGAACTGGGCAAAAGCTGTCATAGATCGCAGGAGGAGAGCTGCAGTCAAAGGTGAGCGCCGGCGGGAGGGTGGACAGAAGCGACAAGAGGTTGACAGACTAAAGCGGAGATGGAGGAGGCCGGCGAAGGTGACGGGAGTGCTGGAGAAAAGAGGGGAGAGAGCAAGAGGATGGAGGGAACGGGAGAGGAGCGGCGTCTGGGGACTGCTGTCACCAGCCTCTCCTGCCTGTCACATGCACAGATGTTCAGGGATGGGAGGACGCGGAGGAAGGAGGAGAAAACGACGGCGCAAAGAAGGTCAAAGACGCCACTCCAGCTGAAGACATAGAGAAGAAAGTCAAGTAAGAGCTTAAGAAATACCTGGAAAGAGGGATGCCAGGAGAGCACAAACCAAAGGAGCTTGTTTGAAAGAGCACCCCGATATTTAGTGTTTTTTTTTTTGTCCGCTTAGCATCTTATTTGGTAAACATCTAAACTCTACGGCATATTTCGTTTACATTTTCCATATGCCGTGATTAATACACTTTATGCGCTCTTTCTCAGAAAATGTCCTTGCTAGCGGCCTATTGGCATGCTAACACATTGTAGGCCTGGGTTAGCGGGTTTTTTAAAAGACATTTACGGCTAAATTTTGCATACAATTTCCCCATAGCGTGTCTTGTCATGCCTAATTGTGTCTTTAATGTAATTAGATCGCGAAACGTCCTTGGTAGCAGCCTGTTAGCTTGCTAATACAGTGGAACGTCTGCTAGCGTCCACACCGGTTAGCGCCTTTTTCGGTTAACGTCAATTTTCAGGCCAGCATACAATACGGTGCGCATCATGTTGTGTTTTTAATACACCGCGCAGGTCCGAATGTGTCCTTAATGTCCTCAGTGTATTCTTATCACAAAATGTCATTGTTAACAGCCTACTAGCTTGCTAATACGGTGGAACCTTACAGCTTTGCGTACATTGTCCGGTTAGCGTACAATACGGCTTGTCTTGTCATGTTACACTGCATGAATCCAACTGTCTTTTTTTAAATTTTCTATTACAAATCGTCCATGTTAGCAGCTTATTAGCCTGCTAATAGAGTGGAACCTTGGTTCATGTACACCCACATCCGCTTGTTTTTCAGTTAATGTCAAAAATGTACAGCAAAATGTTGTCCCGGATTGCGTGCATACCGGTTTTGCGATACTTCCTCCCAGTTTTCGTTTCCTGCTTGGCACCGTGGGCACTTTACTTTCATTTGTGGATGCTATGAGCGCACCTGGGGCTAATGAGCAATCAGCATGCCTCTTTAAATCAGCTGGGCTCTCGGTCATGTGTTTGTTGTTGACGTTGTTCACTACATTCCATAGACTGTGTGTGCCAGCCTGTTCTGTGCATTATGCTGCAATTCCTATGATTATTCAGAGCTTCTTTACTTTTTTTTTTGTCCCTTTTGGGTGCATTCCAGTCCACTTCTATGGTGCTTCTGAGTTGCCCAAGCTGAGATCCCAGGCCAGTCCTTGTATTTTGTGACTCTTTTGTTTGTGAGCCATGCCGCTCTTTGCATGCTCCCCCTTTTCCTTTAATAAAACACTTTTATGTCTTTGCATCCTGAGGTAACCAACAAACCAACGCAACAAACACTAGCAAAACATGACATTGGCTACTTCCAAGAGGGTCAATGTATGATCGATTCAACGGCCTCTTAATGGTCTTATTTATGGTTTTCTGCACCAAAACGGGAGGAACAGCAAAACCTCCAGCAAAACCTCCAGCACAAATTACTTTGGCTGTTTTACGGTTTTCACGGTTTTTCCAAATATAGTTATTGAAAAATCAAACATACCAGGTTACACAGAACCTGAACATACTATATTACATAATTGGCCTTTTAACTCTTGGTTGGAGGGTGAGATCAACAGACGGATCGCTGCAGCGTCTGCAGTAATGCGGTCGCTGTACCGGACCGTCGTGGTGAAGGGAGAGCTGAGCCGGAAGTCAAAGCTCTCTGTTTACCGATCGATCTACGTTCCCACCCTCACCTATGGTCATGAGTTATTGGTCATGACCGAAAGAACGAGATCGCGAATACAAGCGGCGGAAATTAGTTTCCTCCGTAGGGTGGCTGGACTCACCCTAAGAGATAGGGTGAGGAGCTCGGCCATCCGGGAGGAGCTCAGAGTAGAGCAGCTGCTTCTTCACATCGAGAGGAGCCAGTTGAGGTGGCTCGGGCATCTAATCCGGATGCCTCCTGTGCGCCTCCCTGGTGAGGTGTTTCGGCCAGCCCAGACGGGAGAAGGCCCCGGGGAAGACCTAGGACACGCTGGAGGGACTATGTCTCACAGCTGGTCTGGGCACGCCTTGGTGTCCTCCCGGTGGAGCTGGAAGAGGTCACCAGAGACCGGGAAGTCTAGACTTCCCTACTGAAACTGCTGCCCCCGCAACCCGGACAAGCGGAGGAAAAAGGAATAGAATGGAAAAGATTTTAAACACCTGTAAATATGTCAATTCAATGGATGAAAATTAAAAATACAATAAATAGATAACGCCACTTAAACAGGTGATATAAACACTTTAAAGCTCAACAAGAGACAGGACTGTCACATTCAACTTCTTAATGGCAGACAGCGGCTTTCAATTAGGACTACAAAGCGTTGTCACAGGTGTTACAATATTAATAGACGACCTCCCACTGAATAAAAAAATCCTCTTCAGATTAAAACCGTAAGATTAAGAAGCTCCCTCCCACTGAAAGCAGGTCCTCAACCTTCTTTTGGATCACGACCCACCAGTTGAGAATGACTCAACTGGCGATCATGGCCAAAAATGTTGCCGCAGGTAAACCTTTATCTCATAGGTAACAGTAACCAGACATCATTTTTGTGTTTCCATCCATTTGGTATCATTTTTTCATCGTTTTCATATCTTTGTGGATCGCAATCAAGTAAAGGATACACACCTCTGCACTATTTTCTGTCATCCCATCTCAATTCCCAGCATTCCAAAACTATGGGCTATGTCATTAGAGGACACCACGAGGAAGGCTATGACAGCTCCTTTGGTTTCTTTGAACCAGAATCAAACAGCGTTCCACTGCCGGGGTGCGTCTCACTACTGCCTTTGTTCGTTTCTTGTTAGGCTGTCACAAGCCGAGTCCCCTCCTCTGTTGTTGTCGTGTGAGAGACAAATGACCACAGCGCTAGCTTAACACAAACAAATCACACACAAACGCTCCCAGAAGGTTTAAGGATGAGAAAATGTTTGCTCAGTGGGGAGGGCATACACACTTCAAACTAGTACATGGTAGGGGTACAGTGTAGTTATAGAGTAGAGAAGAAAACATATTGATGATGATACAGTCCAGTGATTCCCAATTGGTGGGTCACAGAGCCGTTTTTGTTTTTGTCACGGGTCTTTGCACTTCCTGTTTTTTGTCTACAACGCGACAAGTTGCGTTGAAAACAGTTCCTTTAAATATAAGTTATGAGACGTTTGAGATGACACATTTTTCAAATTTGGGTCACTGCTTGACACTTTGGGCCACCCAAACTGCGCAAAAAATATGTGTTGAAATTTTATCATTAGTCGAACACTGTCGTTTGACATCCATCCATCCATCTAGACTTGGGTTGCGGGGTATGCTGGAGCCTATCCCGGCTGACTTCGGGCGAGAGGCGGTGTACACCCTGAAATGGTCGGCAGCCAGTTGCAGGGTAGACAATCAATCACAGAATGTGGAAGGGAAACTGGAGAACCCGGAGAAAACCCACCCAAGCATGAGGAGAACATGCAAACTTCACACAGAGATACTCAACTGAGATTCGAACACACACTCCCGACTGTATGGCCAACATGCTGACCACTCGGCCACTGTGCGGCTGTCGCGCGTCATCATGTGTTTATTTTATTTAAAGTTCTGGTCTGAATTTATTTTTTGCGTTCGCACAGATTTGCTGTGCATGGACTAGCCTGGAGCATTTTAGAGAGAACAATGGTTAGCAGCACACTGACCAGACTGAGAAAATTGATAGCTGGATGGACTTTCCCAATGATAAACTCCCCAGTTAGTGTATTTTCGGTTTAGGTCCAAAATTATGCAAACATGTTTCCTCTCATGTGCCCTGCGATTGGCTGGCGACCAGTCCAGGGTGTACCCCGCCTCTTGCCCAAAGCCAGCTGGGATAGGCTCCAGCATACCCGTGACCCTAATGAGGATAAGCGGTATAGAAAATGAATGAACGAATGAATGAATGTTTCCTCTCTTCACGTTTCGTATTATGTGTCACAGTGTGAATCCAACTGTGTTTGTAACATTATAGTGTAACACCTATGGTGTAACACCCCAAAAATCAGAAAAGCATCGTGTTGGCATGGAAGCTACAACCAGAAGTCATTCCCCCAGCTCATGGTTGCAAAATAACCCACGATGGAGCCAAATAAGGTTGCCAGTATTTTGATAAAGAAGATGAGAAACACTGTTGAGTTGGAGAAGTAACTGGTAGAAAAGTATGAAGTTGTCATCATCATCTTCGTACACTAAAGGTCTTCAGTCTGTACCGTATGAATTAAAACACATATACATGTGGAGGTTCCGTCTCCCAGTCACACGTATGATACAAGTGAAGTGCAGAACGTACTGAAATATGATTTAAAAAATATTTGAGCAAGTTGTACATTTTCATTACTGTTGGAATATTTGCAGGCGAGTCATTCAAATTCATGCCCCTGGAGTAAAGACTTGAACTGTCAGCGTGAAGAAGGTGTGGGCGAGTGTGCAAAATGTACAACAAAATGTATGTTTTTGCTCACGCATGTTTGAATTCCTTAGCGACTGATTGCAAACGTGTGTTTACCAAAACTTCTGAACACAGTCATCACGGAAATGGATCGAATTGCTCAGAGAGGTAGCACAGTCAACAGCTGGCTTCCTCTCTGCCAGTGCTTCATCTTTCTGTCATGGAGCACATGAAGACGCAGTCATTTAATTAGGCGCGGCCCCGCCATTATGGACGGATGATGGCTTGGGACATCAAACAACTTTGCGAGACGACGCGGAGAGAGAAAGAAGAGGGATGTGGATAATTGCTGAAAAGTGACAGCACAGCCATGGCGCTCATCTCAATATAGTCCCAGGAAAACTTGGAAAAGTGTGCACTGGGCTGTGCGGTAAAGGGAACTTGTATAATGACTTCCTAGATGGGATTCTGAATGTATAACTTAAATAAATAATAAGGAACATGAGAAAAGGCAATGAATGTCAAATAATAGATTAGCAGCCACAAGCTCATGCCACAAGCGTTACTGGGCGTGACTGGGTGATGCAAACACAATAAACACAATAAAACAATCATCTGCATACATTTCACCTCAGCCTATCCCACCTATCTTATCCTATTTCAGTCTACAGCCTAAAGCAAGCGTCTCTCTCACTCCCCCATCTCCCCTTCTGACGTCTTCTCTCCGCACCCCCTCATTCCATCATCTCTCATTTGTGTCAAACTAAGAAATAATGTGACTATGCTGATATGGAAACCCATCATTTCATTTCATAAAACTTTTCTGGCATGACATGGAGTAATCTCAACGAAAACTGCAATTTTTTTGGAATGGTGCTCGTCTCACCCGAGCATCGTGTGAGAGGAGAACGCGTCTTTTCCCTTTTCTGTGCATTCTTCTAGATGGCTGCCTTGTGCTGGCAGTTTTTCACTAGTGATATACGAAAATGTTCACCTATGAATCCCTATAAAAATATACACACCAAACATCCAAAAACCTCCAACAATGATTTACAGGCACATTCTTAATTAAATGTAACCTAATGTATGGCTTACAGTAATTTGGTCATTTTATGTATGAGTTGATTTCACAGAGCCCATAGCAACATTCCGTCAACAACAACAGCAGAGAGTGTGTTCTGCGTTTACTATGGAAAACTTGGACAAATGAGGATCCAGAACCTTAACTTTCTAAGCCTGAATATACGGAGGATGAGCTACAAGCGGGCAAGAAGAGAGGCTGAAACATCAGAGCAGACGAGGGCCGAGAGTGTCGGGACCAGCGTGAATTGGTGGCATAAACTTGGAGTTTCCCTAGCCATGTTGACTGAAATGTTTCTGCTGTACTTGGTGGCACACAGTGTTACCATTGACGGAAAGGCTTGGTGTACTTGGACCAGAGGACACTGCTCCAAGAGACTACATTACAACGAACAAACAATTATCAGCGCTTACCAAACCTGCAGTGGTAGAAACTTTTCCATCTATCCAAAAGCAACTACAAAAGACACTCCAGGCCAGCTGGACCAGACGAACAACTGTCTACCAAAGAAGTCACCATGATATCGATTCTGATACAGCTACTTGTATATACACCGTTCCATCTACACAAATAGCTCCTCTGTGCTAGTTCGCACAATAACAATGTTAGCCTAGTTTGGTTAATATGCGGGTCAGGGAATGAAGTGGAGCAATGTTGGGGTTTATTTGGGATGTTTTCTTAGAGGACTTTGTATGTGAAATAGCTGAAATTCTATTACATTCATTGCTAGCAAAAAAACTTCGAGCACAAGGTGGCAATCTAGAACAAACAGAAATGTTCTTGACTCACAAGGACCGTGTGTGTTGGGCAAAATTCCAAAAAAGTGCAGTTTTCCGTTAAGTATTGAGAGAAACATACTGTCGTTAGGAATGAGTTGCAGATGAGCCATTTTGGAGAATGGCTCCATTCACAAATGCAAATGTGCCAACATAAAGCATCCCAAACTCCTTAATGGGCATATTTGTATACATTAAGGATGCTGAAATGTTGCCACAAAAAATGTTGGTCAAATTCCAAATTGATTGACATTGAACTTTTTCACTACGACATGATTACCGTGTGAATGCTGACCATCAACAATAGATTCAATCGCCATTCCTACGATATTTAAATCCTGCTTTCATAGAAGAAGACCAACAAAATGTGCTAGTATATCTTAATGAGCATGGCGAAACAGCCCAAATTAAAAATGGATTTTCCTACATTGGGGACAAACAGAAGCCTCAATGTGTTGAGTGTGGCAAGGTATTGGCAAGGACCGCATGAAGCAGTCATGTGACCGTACACTGAAAAAGAAATTCAAGGTGGTCAGCCTCTCTCAGTTCTTGTGCCGCACAGTGATGACCGAGTATTCTTTCCTCGCCCCTTTAGCCGTAAAAGCCCTCTTAGCATTTGGCACTGCCAATCATTAAGCGCGGCTTCTCGGCTGTGGTTCACCTGAAAACAAAATTCAGAAATAGATTGAATATTGACTTCAGAGTTGCGTTGTCTACTTTAACTCCAGACTTTAAAAACTCTTGTCAGGAGCAAAAAAACAACGTTTCCATGTCAGCGTTATACTACAATATTTTGCAGCCGTGATCCAGCAGAGACTTGCGGCGTCACGGTGTTAGTCGGCAAAAACCTACACAGTAGTGTATTAACTACACCACAGGACGCGCAGCGTGACTGGAAAAAAACTTGTGACTAGCAAAAGTAAAGCACTTTAATATCTTTCCATTTCCAATTGCACGGATTCTAATTTTTTGGCCTTTTTAAAAAGCCTGACTTTCCGATACCAAACCGACAGTATGCGCATTAAACCAATCTTATTTTGTTAAACATTGAACAAGACCCATGAAACCATGTTGTTGTTGAACTGCACAATACGTAGTTCTCCCAAAAATAAAATGAAAAGTTACACTGCTTTGAGGTAACTTTGCAGGAGAGCATCCCAAAAGAAGCGCAGTTCCAGTGGCAGATTACTATCACTGTCTTACAGTAGAGTAGATCATTCCTCCTCCAGGCCATGCGGCTTTTCAACATAACAGAGAGGGGAGTGATACAAACTTTTTTGACCTAATTTGGTGTGATTACCTAATTTTCTACCTAATTATGTATTATTGCACAACAAATTTGAAGTGTTATGTTTCCTATTTATTTATTCTTATCTCTCCTGCCTTGCCTTGGTTGTTTTATGGTGTGACTAAATGTTTAAGTTTATTATGACATTTTTGCACCTTTTGCTGCTGGAAATATGAGTTTCTCTTGGAGATTAATAAAGTGTCCATAAGCGCTAGCTTTAGATTGAGCCTTATTTGATCGCTAGCTGGCAGAACATAGGGCGACAGTGGATGACTTTAATATCCGTGAAAAGGGTTGTTTTCAGATGGATGGGTCTGTGGTTTCGGCTTAAAGGACATTGGCTCCAAGGTTTAATATTGACATGAATATAAGACAACCCTGATGAGTTTTTGGCAGTTATTTTTAGGACGATATCAAAGAAAATAGCTGGCAAGCTGCAATAGAAAGTATAGGAATATTTTGCAAACGTGATAAAAATCAGGAAACATCACCCCCAAACGCCCCTCCAGCACCGACACAAGAAAAAGAAACGACCCGACTGCCCACCGCCAATGCACTGCCGCATCATCCTCGCAGATTGCTGTGGCTGAAGCACCCATACCGTTTGTTTAAATAAAGTTAAAATACAAGAAATGTATAAGAAAGTAAACTGTAGGGAAAAATATGGGTGTTTGTCAAGGAAAATGGGAAAGGCATGTTTCCAGACACTCCTTTGAAGAGGGTCTCTATATTGCGATTTTCTTTCATCGGGGTATTGGCGTGTGTGTGTGAGAGTCAGGAAGAAAAGCCGTTTGTAACTTGAGAAGCATCATACCCCCCCACACGAAAACAAATCAGGCTGCCAGAAAAGGAAAGTGAGGGAAAGGATCAGACAAAACACAGTAAAACAACTTGAGGATAGAACCCGGTGTGTGTGTGTGTGTGTGTGTGTGGGGGGGGGGGTGTCACAGTTTCTGTCTGTCACGCACCCCCAAGGGGCCAGAAATGTTTTGCACCCCCCCCCCCCCATTTGAAATAGTATTGACTACTAACAATATCTACTCATTTTTCTGTACTGTACAAACTAAACTTGAAACTGAAACCAGGAAAATGCAACAAAATGGAGAGCTGTGAAGTCCACAAGCATGGCCTAATAAAAGCAGTGCGTATCACTGATTTTGGACCCCTCTCCTTATAGCACATCTGCA
Source organism: Oostethus manadensis (assembly GCA_024372805.1). Lineage (NCBI taxonomy): Eukaryota > Metazoa > Chordata > Actinopteri > Syngnathiformes > Syngnathidae > Oostethus > Oostethus manadensis. The sequence goes on along the minus strand of QODF01000043.1, from coordinate 5,652,355 downwards.
GATATGTCACTTTAGACCCTTTTCCATAGCATGGATGAAGTATGAACATACGGTAGAAAATCGTTCATACGGCCTTGCAGAAATCAGGACATTCCGGCTTTTACCTCACGGCCATACACAGACACCGTCATATCGGGTAATGATCTCATTTTTCAGTGACCACCACATAATTGAAGCAGCAAGACTGGTGTGTTTTAATGACCTTCCTCTGCCCGTTCTTTTCAAGCTATTCAAGAGGATGCAAGCCTTGAAAAAGCCTTGTCTGTGCTTTCAAAACTTCAATTTTTTTTGTTAAAACATCAGATGGTCGATTAAAAGCTTACTGGTGGTCCCGTGCACCTCTTTAAAAAACAAAAAAGAATAATCCCATTATACATAATGGATGGCTTGTGATAATATATGGATACGGTGATATAGTGAACCAAAAAAATCAATAATTTCAAAGTTTGTATTTTGCTGCATTCAGCCGACTGCAGCTTACCCGTGACCCCAATGAGGACAAGTGGTGTAGAAAATGGGTGCAATTTTTCGTAGCATGTTTGAGCCAGAATACAAGCAGCAATGCTGCAAAAAGAATTAGATTGTTTTAGTACAACTTAAGTGTACACAGGATTTTTAAAACTGGATTTTCATCTCATGCCTCTCCAGTAGGTCAACTCTATGAAGTAGAAGCATTTGAAAAATATTTGTGACACAATTTTTTCATGTCTAGCTGTGGCCGCAAATTTTGACCCGGCAGACCTCAAATGGCCCGCGGGCTGTGAGTTTGAGACCCCTTGAGGTCTCACTCAGTGAGTGAGAACTCTGTTGTTTCAAGACACAGTATTGTCTGCTAGGAATGAGCAGCAACTGATTAGAGAGCTAAAATGTTTTTATTTTGCATTTTAACTCACAGCTCTTTGCGTTGTTGCAGATGAAATAAATCCTGCATCCCATCGTGTTGAACTGCCACACGCTGGACAGTGGTCACCATTGCTAGCCATGCACGCGGCTAAAGTTATGTCAGTATGGTACATTAACCTTCATTCCACCGATTACCATTACATTCATTTGAATTCACCTCTCGGGACCTCCGCTCCATTCGGGAGAACATGGCGCAACATAAGACGCACCGTAACCGGGTACACTTAATTGCTGTTTAGCCACATTTTCTGTCTGTTTTTACATTTTGGAGCCTTGTCACGTCCTACCGCCTCTTCCATCTTGTCAAACGTCCCGTGCAATGCGTTGGTTATTTTTTGTAATCAAAGTATTCAAGTTATTCGCGTAATCGTTGCAGCTCTACTAAGTACAGTGGTGTAGCCAGTAACGCTGTGGTTTCTTTCTTCTTCAGGACATCCTGAATGGTTGCACCGCCTATCACTATTGTTTGTGCAATGGTTCTGATTGATTTTTCGTCTGCGCTCGTTTAAAAAATGTGTGTTTTTCCTCCAGACAAAGTTCTCTAGCTGCTGTTTTCGCCATTTATTGAAAAAGCAAAGCAAAAGAACATTGGTTCCCAAACTTTTTACTGTGGCGTACCCCTTCAGACACTTGACCTGAAGCCATGTACCCCTACTCCTGCGCACTTAAACAGTTTTTTCATATTAACTTCAAATTTTGAATATAATGAATTAATTTAATTGTAATTTCACGTCTACATTTTTACAAATCCTCCTAGATATCTGTTAGAAATATTGACCATAGTCTTTTCAGGTTAAAGTGTATATTTTGCATGGTTACATTTTGGCAGTTTGACATGTGCACTGATAAATACATAAGTAATCATACAATTTATTCCATTCTGACGTCGGGTTTCTTCCCTTTCAAGGGCTTGAAATTCAGCATCACTTTTTAATCCACTCACCATGGCCATTGTTGAAGCTGCAGATTAATTTACTACCAAATTGAGAGGGAAAGTTGAACAATCATGACAAAGCAGCACCCGAAGCGCAAAAACACATACAACCAATGATAAGGCCTCATTTAGGGGGAAACCGCTGCTCTCGCTGTGACAGGTTTTCGCCGGGGATTGAAACGCTAATAAAGTCAAACAAGATTAAACACTGTAATGTACAAAATAATCATCAAACTTTCTTGTTTGTTCGTATGATACACACAGAGCAATGAACAACATCGCGTGCTGTCTCCGTTCTGCTTTTTGCCCTTTTGCCTTGATCCGAGCGGCGTTCAGGCACCCTCGTAATTGAGAGCGTTAGGTGCTAATTGCCGCTAATTGCTTTTATTTTTTCTTCGCGTGCCCCCTATTACAACTGGCGTACTCTACTTTGGGAACCTAAGCAATAGGACACACCTGTCAGTCACACGTTCCAACACAATTGCTCATAATGGGTCAATACAAAATAAAGCAGATACAGCAAAAACAAAGGAATTGCACGCTACTTCTGTAGGGAATGTATACTTGGTTCTGTCGCTGCTGTGTTGTGCAATAAAGTAGCTCTATCGTTCGCTTTAGCTGATATCTTAAGCACATTATTAGTATTATTGTTAGCGTTTGGCGCAACAGTCTCTCCGTGACAAGACGTACTTAAAGTTGCACACGCCGGCTCCCAAAAGGCTTCCAGTCATCCCAGAGGGATATGGAAGAAACAAAGCATAAAAAATGGAGTCCTCATGCACTCGTGTAGCTGCCAGTGAGGTCCCGTTCATTTCCTTTCTACTTAAAAGCCAAACCTACAGTGTAAATATCGATTATATAAACATATAGGCGGCAACTTGGCATTTTTATGTGTCTGTGAGAGGGGCTTACCTCCTCTCCTGTTGAGCTTGGCGTAGCCGGGTGCATATCCGTTTGAGAAGACAGATGAGCTGGCGAAGGCCGTGTGTGGCAAAGGAGAGGCCAGAGGCTCGTCGCATTTTGCTGTGGAGACAGAAACCATACGATGACCCGGGGAGGCAGAAAATAGAATATGAAGGAGGGAATTAGGGAAAAGACAGACGTGCGGACATGAAGATATGAAAAAGTGAGGATTCGGAAATGATATTGTTGCAACAATGAAAGGCCACCAGTAACATTCCACACGGAATAGGACTAAATTCTCAGAAATATGCAAGGCAAGCCTCTAATCTATTTCATTATTCCTTAATCATTTTACAAAGCCTTCAAATAAAGCGGGGGCCTGCCTTTTCAGTCTGGTATATGTCCCAACGTGCACTGTGCCTGATAAACAAGCTTTCAGGAAGAAAACATGATAATGTGGAGACAAATTGCATTTTGAAAACAGTTACAAACTCCCCAAAGCACGAAGCGCACCATTTCACCCTTTAATCCTCCAAAACACTCAAAAAACATCCTTTTGTCTGCAAAAGTAATTTTGAAATGTGCATTTGGGGCTACCAGTTGCAACTGCATAGTCTCCCAAGCTGTACATTTAGTACTGTATTTATTACTATTCTTCCCATTGGATTTTCTCTCCTCTGTCGCCACAGTGCTTGCTCGTGTCGGGTTCAGATGGTTTTCTTAATGTGCGAGGAGCAATCATTTAAAAGAACCACAGTGGAACTTTTTTGTCAAACCAAAACCGAAACCTATGACAAAGTGTTCAAAATAATAGCAGTGACTAACCAGATTAAGTACTGTTATTAGTATATTTTTCTTGCTACATGCCAAACACGTTACCAGTAAGTGCAGTAGATTCTCAGAAAACAAACAAGACCCAGCATTCGTGATATGCACGCTGTTAAGGCTGTGCAATTGGGCAATTAGTTGAAAGGGGCGTGTTCAAATAAATAGCAGTGTCTGCCGTTGACTTTACAAACTCAAAACTATTTTGTACAAACTTTTTTGTTTCTAAGATTTGGCAATCCTGTGAATCACTAAACTTATATTTAGTTGTATGAGCACACTTTTTTAATAACCGCTTCACATCTGTGTGGCATGGAGTCAACCAACTTGTGGCTCCTTTCAGCTGTGAATAACAAAATCCAAATTCAAATTTCTTTAACAACATTCCGCAGTTCATTAACATTTCTTGGTTTGCTTCAGAAACAGCGTTTTTATATGTACTTACAGGTACCTCAGACTGTCTTTGCCATTGTGGTTATTCTTCAGTCCATTTACATAGTTGTCTTCGGTTTTCTGCCACGTGTTTTTGGTTTTGCTCTCCATTTTAAGACATTGGAGATCATTTTAGTTGAACAGCCCAGCATTTTTTCACCTCGTTTTCCTCTCTTCTGTCAACTTTTTAATCAAAGTACACTGTTCTTCTGAACCTTGATGACCCATTTTCCTCAGGCTTTCGAGGAGAGATGCATGTTTGACCAGTGCTGGTTTCATCCATAAGTAGGGGGCCACCTGTTGTTTGGCAAAATTGATTGATTATTGATTGAACGCCACACTGCTATTTTTTGAACACACCCCTTTCAACAAATTGCCCAATTGCACAGCCTTAAAAGCGTGCACCTCAAGAATGCTGGGTCGTGTTTGTTTTGTGATAATCTACTGCACCTACTAGTTTTCTATGTAGAAATAAAATATACTAATAATAGTGATCCATCTGTTTAGTCACATTGCACTGCTATTATTTTTGAACACTACTGCAAATGTTCTCATTAGAAATTATGTAAATCCAATTAACGTCTTCCAGACACCTAAAAACAATAATACAAAACAGATTTTATATAAAATTGGTGTTCACCGGGTCTGAGTTACCAAAGCACGGATTGTTCGGAAACTCGACTAGTTTGTGAAGCACACTGTTTGGCCGGAATGTTTGAAAATGTTCGGCGGAAACCAAATGGGCTTTACAAACACTGAGATTCTATTACATTCCATTTCCTTCCGCTTATCCGGGTCCGGGTCATGGGGGCAGCAGTCTCAGTAGGGAAGTCCAGACATCCCCGTCTCCGGCAACCTCTTCCAGCTCCACCGGGAGAACACCAAGGCGTTCCGGACTAGATGCCCGAGCCACCTCAACTGGCTCCTCTCGATGTGAAGGAGCAGCGGCTCTACTCTGAGCTCCTCCTTTAAGGCCGAGCTCCTCACCCTATCTCTTAAAAGCCGAGATTGCACTGTAATATTCAAGACGGGGGCTGATGGGAGTGAAGTGAAAGACAGCTGCTGCAGCAGCATACTTTTTTTCTTATCAACCTGATATAAACACACACAAAGCAACAAAACACAAACAAATGTCTTCCAGTATATTAGGTTCCATGTGGAGTTAAATGTGGTCTGTCAGGCCAAGCTGATGGAGTCGATAACGTTCTGTCATGGCCCATCGGGGTGCGTGCACCAATGTGCGAGAGTCCGATTTAGCAGGGAAACAATTGTTTGTATTGTGTGTGTGTGTGTGTGTGTGTGTGTGCGCAGAGTGCACGACCAGTCGGCTGCTTAGACGTATTACTCGGAGTCAAAAGTGCGCTGGCAGAGTAAAAAAATAAATAAATACAAAAGAGCACCGAAGCTCAATAATGTGTTTCTGTGTGAGAAATAGTCTGCAGTGTCCTTCATGGAGTGGAAGTCCACATTTTCTCTGCCTGTTTTGACAAACCCACACAGATAAAGTAATGAGGTCTCTGGCGCAGTCATTTGGGGTTTGCTGCACATATTTTATTGAAATTATACAGTATTTGCACTACCTTGGAGTCTATTTTGGAGTATAAGATTTAATCAGCTAAGATAGGAACACATGCTTGGACCAAGGGCATTGAAAATATGATACAAACATCATGTAATGTAGTGTAGTGTAGTGTCGCCGTAGGGATCGATGAGTAGAATTGAGGTAACCTTGTTTTTCTACCCAGTGGTATTTACACTGTAGTCTTGTTTCCTTAAGTCTTACACCACCATGTTTGTTAGACTTTCTATATATTGAAATAAAATCATTATATATTTAGTATAGACACGTTTGTCTACCCAAACTTTGCTCTTGTTTCTGTGTATCTCCACTTAAACCTCTTTAGTTATTGCTTTTTCTACTCTATTCTCTCTGTCTGTCCCCTATTAAACCAAACTAATGTTATTGCTGTTGCTGTTATTATAAGCACTACATTGTTATGTATCAGCAGCAGTATTAGGGCCTGAGCAGAGTGTGCAAAGGCCGTATATCCATTGTGTTGAATAATTGCTCTATTTCCTCACCCATTTGGGGTACTACTGGTATCACGAATCGACAAGAAATTTGGCGGTGACGTCTGAACAAAAAAGTCAGCGGAACCCGTGTTGACCAGTTGTCTTGGGTCACAGATCAGATCGCTCGTACAGACTTTCCTCCTACAGACTTAAAATAAATGAGCCCAAATTTGAACCACGGATATTAGACAGATGGCTGATGATAGCTGGCAAACAGGTCTGGGCTGTGCTCTACTATGTAAGGAGATGACTTTATAAGCGGGTCGGTGATGAGCACTTACCCACATGTGCCTTCCTTTATTAATTATGTATGACATGCCTCATAGTCTGTCGTTTAAAAAGTTTTTATACATAGTCCAGCAAAATGGGTGGATGTTATCGGGATGGTTTTCAATGTGCAAAGTAGTGCAGGGGCCCATTCAATGCTGCTTGCAGCTTTAAGCAAAAGTCCACAAGGGAAAATTCATTAAAAGACAGATATGGCCGGCAGGTGTCTTGTTAATTTTTGTTTTCTACTTTCTCTCCACGTGTCCCCTCTTACATAAAGCTAAAACATCCCTCAAAAAGCAACATAGGTTAGTAATTAAGGGTGCATTTGTACCGGCATACCAGAATATTGTCGACTAAAAGCTCAACAAAACCAGTTTAATGAAAACAGAACACAATTCAAACCCCAAACTCTTAAACGGTCAAATTACAAAAAAAAGCAAATAGTCCATGAAGAGTCTAATTTCATAAAACAATGGACTAACCCGACAAACTAACACTTTGCCCTTCCAACAGTACAAATACTATTGCTAAAACTTACTGAACAAGCAGTTATATTTTGTCCCCAGTATTGCGCGCAGTTCATACATGTGGACCTTGTACATGCAGGGAAAAATATTATTAGGAGTACGGACCAACATGCCTACGAATATTCTCATTCATCCAGGTCTTAGTTCATTGTATTCTCAGGGCAATACATAGATTGCAGCTGGACTCTTTCTAATCTGAACGCTGCAGTTGCGATTGATTCTATGCCCTGCGAACGGACCAAAATAATAGTTTCCCATAGCCTACTAAAATCAAAACATTAGCCGCTATATTCTTGGCCAATAAGTTCTCTTGAATTTCACATTGAACCATTTCTAACCGGGTAAATGTTGTCCTGTCTCAGATAGCATTGATGCAGTTTGTGTTTGTGCTCTACGTGCACTGATCTGAAAATCAATAGAAGTGATTGACATTTTAACAAAGCTATTATTTTGTCAACACTGTTTTTTCTTGAATATTTCCGCTGGGCATGGCATGTTCCAAACGCACCCTAAACATGTGGCCTTTCCACTGATTTGATTTGTTGATCTTGTTTGTGTACACAGTGCAGTACAACTACAAAGAATTTCAGAAAACTACTACATAAATGATTCCGGGGGTTCTGATGCATTCATACAGGTAAGCGCTCAACAATGGCTCCTTGATATTTGCCCGTCTCTCAAGTGCAAAGAAGGATTCTTTTGGGTCAAGTAAATGGCTACTATATCCGAGCGTAAATGTCATCCATTCTCTCCTGAGAGAGACCGACAGCGCACAGTAAACGAAAGGAAAGCCAAACAGGAGGAGATGGAACGAAAGGAGAGATTGAAGGGAAAGGGAAATGGCTGTCTTAGTGACATCGAGTCAGGTAAATAACTCGGATGTGGGGGAATAGCAAGCAGGCAATGTGTCAAGTCGAGCCACGGTGGGTTTGGCTGATGTTCAAATGACTTCACATTGGTTGGAGACTGAAATCTGTTGGCTACATCAAACAAATTGCAGCTACATTTTGGCTTTAGATGTGGCGGGTGGTGCATTTGGCTCCTGGGCCTTCTGTGGGGACTTAACCGGCCAGAATTTTTTGGCAGACAATGTGAAGGCCAGTATTGTTAAAAAAAAGTAATGATACTAATACACCGACTTTCACTTGTAAATCACTTTGACATTGTCACCACATTTACCTACTGATGAGGCAGCATCAGAGCAACCGAGGGTTCACTATCTGAGAAAAGAGTACTTGGAGAGTTTTCAGTTTCTCCTACTTAGTCAGCCGTTGTGAGTGGCTTGAAAAACAGTTTTGCTTTGATCACCCAATCAGAGAATGGAAAAATGCTGACCTTATTGTAGGCCAGCTAGCTGGCCCTGTGAGGCAAATATGAAATTTGACTGGTTAAAAAAACAGCCTCATTGCTAGTAGTGTTTAAGTGACATGGGCCAGCAATACTGATTCCAAAAGCCATGGGCAGATTAGATTGACATAGCAACACAGGGAAAATGAAATCGGATTGGACAAAAAAGCAGCGCATGCTACATACGGAAGAACTGTTGGAAACAAATTAATGCAATTTCATGGAACATTCATTCATTCATTTTCTATGCCGCTTATCCTCATTAGGGTCGCGCGTGTGCTGGAGCTTATCCCAGCTGGCTTTGGGCGAGAGGCGGGGTACAGGGTACGCCCTGGGCTGGTCGCCAGTCAATTGCAGGTTTCATGGAACAAATACTAGTATTTAAGCTGTAATGCAGGGAGGTGTTTATGCCAGCAGAGAAGGTGTCGCTGGCCCTGACTACACACCGGTGACACTCCTACTGCAACTACACAAAAAGGGGTTTAACATATTAGCTCCAACCTATTTGCATAAATTCATAATTTTCAAACGACACAGTGAGAACGTGTTCAACAAGCAGGCATAAATAAAAGGGTTAAAAATGTTCTTTGGCAGACCAACAACACTGCCATCATTATTTAATGATGGCGGCATAACGCTGTCAAGTCTGCTCTCCAGACAGCACAGACTGCTCAAGTTTGGGGATCTGGGGGCTTTTTTTTCCTGGACCGTGGTCATGAACAGTGAAAGTTGTCAAAAGTGCCAGCAGCTGCACAGAGGTACAGACCGACTCTCCTCAAACTGCAGCAGAGTCTCTCCATCTGCGCTTTCTGCTGGAAGCAACCTGTTTTCCATTATATTTTTATTTATTTATTTCACATTTTTAATCATATTCATGTTTGGAGCAGACGCAGAGGTCTTTGACCAAATTGCCTTTTTGCCTCCCTTTAAATGACCTCTTTTTTCATTTTTGCGCATAAACAGGTCCATCTCTGTTATTATTTTCTGATCTCCAGCTGAGGTTTTCTACTTTATGACATGACTGAAATTAACAGGCACACAGGGCTCACAATGCTCACAAGTAGAACCAATAAGAATGAAGAATAAAACCAGGGGGGTAGGAAAGTAGCATATACCAAATAGCTTTCAAATTGCACGAGGCAAAACTATGCACTAAATATAACACAAATGTCAGCCATTGTGGGTTTTCTTATGTGCAAATCGCTATAGTCTCTGAAGCTTGCTGAATTTGGCTTCATTTTGCTCTGATCAACCTATCAGAGGGCAGAAACAGGTAAAAGAAAAAGATTGGTAAAAGAAGCAGCCGCATTGCTAACAAAGTTTAAGTGACATGGGCCAGCATTACTGATTCTGAAGGCCTTGGGCAGATTAGATTAGCATGGCAAGATGCTGAAATGGGAATGTACAGTTCGAACACAGACACTACTGTAAGCCTTGCAGCCAAGAACCATACTATTAGGTTTGTGTTTTGGCCAGCAGAGAAGGTTTTGTTGGTCTAGACACCTTTGTCTCCATGGCTTTTGCAAACCTCAAAACAGACACTCTTCTTGCTGTAAACAAGTTTGTGCAAAAAAAAAAAAGCCACAGAGTACACAATCCAAAGCCTCCAAGTCAAAGTTAGGCCTGTCAGAAGTATTTAAAAAACTTTTTTTCCCCGTGACGTTGGCAGGGTCACTGTATATTCATAGATGTAGGAAAACTAACCCTTGCTAATTAGCAATCAGCCACATTTGCGTGTTGACCTGTACACCTGGAGCCGCACGACAGCAACTCCCAAGTGGTCTTTCATTAAAAAAAAAAAAAGTATGGACACAAATTAACAGATGTTCCACCGCATCAAAACAGCTACTCTAATTGCATTTACAGATGGTTTGTTGCTATGATGCACCGCTAACTTACACGTACTGCTACTACACTTCAACTTGGTATGACATTTGCTGCAATAATAATGCACTGCTTTGACGTTTACAGAAGGGTCCATGTAACTATGTAATGTCTTTGTGTGCACCACCGGAAACTACACTGCAAATAAAAGTAGAGGATCCTCTATTATGACAAAACAGTACACTGTAATTCTGCATGTGCCTAACACACACACGACGGGCGGCTTTGTAGTAAAAGCAGGCTTCGCTACATATCTTAAAATCTAAAATCCTTGCTAGGTTGCTATCATTTGGTTGCTATCATCACATTTTTTCAAACTATATTAATTAATAAATAATCCTATTTTGTGGTTGAATACAGTCTATATTTTTGTCAAAAATATGAACATTTAACTGAATTTGACATGTTTTTGTCAGAACTAAACATGTTCCAGCATAAAAATGTTAAAATGGACTAAAATACAAACATAAGACGTGTAAATATGCTGCGATGATATGTAGTATTCTACGCTGGTCACTACGTACTCGGTACTAGGACTCGGATAAGCGGAGAAAAAAGGAATGGAATGTTTTTTTCTGTTATTATCTCTACTAATTTGGGTAATATGAGTGTAAAGGCGTGTAGGGGTGCTATTTCATGTCTAGGGAGCTTTAATGTACAATCGGTAGTCACAAAAGGTCATAAAGAGGTTTTCTCTGTTCTAACTACGGAAAGATTCTATTCATAAATAAGGAATTCTACTATCATGGTCGAGTATTGAACAAATTTACTGCAATAAACAGGGGATGATTGTTTCTTAGGTATGTCATGAGACAGACAGTTCACCAGACGATACACAAGATTGGGTCGAGATTTTTTGGGTTTACTTTAAAAAAAAAAAGACATTTAAGTGATTTAATTTATATTCCACTACGTTACCTTGCATTGCTCCCCGCGAGGCTACAGTCTCCTGCACTCTGTGTGTATGCTAGAGGCCCCGCCTCCTCCCACCAAAACGAAGACAGTATAACTGAGAGGAGGGCTCACTTTTGCGTGGCGCTGAAGCCAAAATGCAGATGTAACTCTCTTCCAGACATAGACACGCATGCCCAGCAAAACAATCAAGGTGATTATCATTTATTGTGTGATTTATTTATTTACAATTGTCCTCGGCGCGTGAGGCAGCATTTTTTTGGAACAAAATCTTGTTAATCTTGCAAGATCTTGCGACAGCCCGACTGTTTATAGCATTTATTACATTGGATAAGGGCAGTGGATAAAGTTCTTCTTGGAGATACACACACACACACTGTCGGACAAGGTGGGAACAAACACACCTCATTAGCATTAAAGCTACAGACGCACAAAATGGTGTGTTTCAGTGGTGCTGACTGAAAGCACTTTCTACATTCCAGATAAGGGCCCAAAACACTTCCCATACACTATTGTGGCACCGAGACTGTTGAAAAGTATGACGAAATGGAAATCAATACGTTATGGCGAGTGTGTGCCTCCATGTGGTGCAAGCCTCGCTGTCTATTCCACACCGTGCACTATGGTGCTTTCACTGTTTCAGTAAATGATGGATTTCGGGCCGCTCTGACCCATCAGCAAGTGTGCTGGCAAGGGGTGGAGGGGGCTGAGACGATCCAATTTCAACTCTTGCCTTACCTCCCGTGGCAGCTAAAAATGACAATTTATCTCTCTGATGATGTGACACACTTTTCTTTTCAAAATTTGAAATGGCTTTCAAGCAAATGCAATTTTGCAAGCAAATGCATTTTCGACCACATGGAACACAAAGAGTTCCGTCGATATGTTGGATGCAGGAATGGAGTTGTTTTTCCAAACTGGGCTCTTGAACGAAGACAGGTTGCGTTATGCTAGCTCTTTCTCTCCCTCTGTTTGCAGATATATGGCACACACATGGCATATATCTCCACTCGCCCCAGGGTGAGCTACTACTTTATTATATTTATTCTATCTATCCATCTCTCCCTTTCACACGTGCTTCTTCCATTGCAACATGCATTGGGAGTTCATTTTTTTAAGATGCTACTCATTTTCACAATACACATTCTCTTTACTATAGTAAACCATAATTCTCATTTATTTTTTATGTCATGGGACGCTCGCTGAGATCTAATGTGTTGTGCGCAGGAAAGCTCAGCCCCCCGATTCCACACAGACACACACATGCACGACAAGCTAAGGTGCAGACTACTTCCTGAATACCATACCGTGTTTACCCACCTTCTGCAGTCAAACATTCAGTGAACACTTAATAAAGCGCCTGCTCTATTGTATGGCGCCCATCTATTATTGATCCCAGGAATTAAAAACCTGCACAGATGAATGATTCTCTCTGTCATCGGTAATCTATGAGAGCTCCCGGCTCTGGCAGAAGTCTGCAGGAGTGTGTTTTTTTTTTTTTATGACACAGTTTTGGAAAGGCACATTGCCCGAGGGGACAGATGAATTCATGTACTGTAGCTTCCACTGACGAGATCATTAACAAAGGGACACCGAGAACTTGCTGGGTAAGGGGGGAGGAAGTTACATTTAAGGGTTTAGAGAAGGGGTGGGCAAACTTTTTGACTACACCGGGTTAAAAAATATATCATGTGGGCGGCGTCAGACAAAACAACATACTTGCTCACGGTGCAACACATCACATAAATCAACTACTACTACTACACAGGTGATAAACAACAACGAAGTGCTAAACATGACACATAATTTAAAACTGTCATTTCCAAATGCCCGCAAAGCATGTTGGGTAGTCCAGCTGCGACAACAATATCAACTATGAACAATAAAACGTTGCACGTCAACAGTATGTTAATTCCTCGTTGGCTTCTGACCACCTCCTCAGCATAAAAGTGCAACTAACACGGCAAAATGTTGAAAGAGTGCCACAAGCTACCCAGCATGCCTTGCGGTGGAAATACAGTGGTGTGAAAAACTATTTTCCCCCTTCCTGACTTTTTATTTTTTTTGCATGTTTGTCATACTTAAATGTTTCTGCTCATAAAAAATAGTTAACTATTAGTCAAAGATAACATAAGTGAACACAAAATGATGACTGCCAAGACTTTTGGGAAAATATCATGTGGACTGACGAGACAAAAGTTGAACTTTTTGGAAGGTGCGTGTCCCGTTACATCTGGCGTAAAAGTAACACAGCATTTCATAAAAAGAACATCATAGCGACAGTAAAATACGGTGGTGGTAGTGTGATGGTCTGGGGTGGTTTTGCTGCTTCAGGACCTGGAAGGCTTGCTGTGATAGATGGAAGCATAAATTCTACTGTCTACCAAAAAATCCTGAAGGAGAATGTCCGGCCATCTGTCGGTCAACTCAAGCTAAAGCCATCTTGGGTGCTGCAGCAGGACAATGACCCAAAACACAGCAGCAAATCCACCTCTGAATGGCTGAAGAAAAACAAAATGAAGACGTCGGAGTGGCCTAGTCAAAGTCCTGACCTGAATCCCATTGAGATGCTGTGGCATGACCTTAAGAAGGCGCTTCATGCTAGAAAAGCCTCAAATAAAGCTGAATTACAACAATTCTGCAAAGATGAGTGGGCCAAAATTCCTCCAGAGCAAAGACTTGTTGCAAGTTATGGCAAACGTTTGTTTGCAGTTATTGCTGCTAAGGGTGCCCAAGCAGTTATTAGGTGCAGGGGCAATTACTTTTTCACACAGGGCTATGTGGGTTTGGATTTTTTTCTCCCTAAATAAAAAAAACGGTCATTTAAAAACTGCATTTTGTGTTTACTTGTGTTATCTTTGACTACTATTAAAATGTGTTTGATAATCAGAAACATTTTGTGTGACAAACATGCAAAAGAATAAAAAGTCAGGAAGGGGGCAAAGAGTTTTTCACACCACTGTATATGGGTGTGTTTTTTGGCATAGGTATTACGCGTAGATATTTGTTTGTACGCCTACATGGTGCAGAAGATACTTTGTGCGTCATACTTTGTGTGTTGTTTGGATGGCTTTTTTGTATGAGCTACAGATTGCGTCTGATGATTTTGGCGACTCAAGCGTGCCTGCAAGTCATGTTGGCGGCTACAATTTCCATGTTAGTTGTTCGAAAAAAGGAATTTGGAAATGCCCGGTGGGCCGGATTAAGACGCATGTATTTGAATACACAGTAACCCATAAGTACGTGATCATACAGGTAAATGTACAGCATACAAGTATCACTACCACAGCCACTGTGCTCCAGGTTGTAGCAGTTAAAGCAGCATGACTCAGCCAAGACTACACCTGCTCAGGGCGGCATGAAGCATATCCCTCCAGCTCTCTCATGCTTAAACCACAGGGGTGTGTGTTTATCTTTGCAAACGTGTCAACAGCCTTGTGTTTTTGCATGCAGGAGGCCAAGAATAAGAGATTATAAAAAATGCCATTTTTGTGTCCTGAGGATTTATTTCAAAGTGGCGTTTGGAATAAATTGTACGGGAGCGTTGAGGTTCCGTCGCGTGAACGTGCGTGGAAAATCTGCGCTGCTGCTTTAATTTAATTTGCACTAACAATCTGCGCAATTAGCTGCTGATTTGCCAGGGCGGCAGCTCATCAAGCAATCGGTGACTTCTATTGTTTATGGGAAATGGGAGTCCGAAAGTTAAGAATCTTCAGAAATGGGACTTGGAGACAAATGATTAAAAATATTTCATATGGTTTTTGAATGTTGACTCCTTTAAGAGGGGAAGGTAAAATACAGCTGCGTGTGTCCTTATGGATTATGACTTCTAGAAATGAGCAGCAGATGGCAGCCAAAAAAAGCCCAATTAAAACTTACATAGCAGAATTGACAGGATTGTGACTTCTGTCAACAGACGTGGAAAACAACATAGGGAATGAGCTGTCAGGAAAGTTGCATTTGGGCGACAAGCAACAGTTCTTGTTAAAGCCAACATTCATTTTTTCTGACTGCGGGGTCCTGAGTTCTCAAGTGAGTGCTGCAGAAGTGCTATCACGAAGGTGGGAAAGCACGCTGCTTTGCCAGAAGTCAACAGGTGATGGCAGAATAAGTGTCATTATTGTAGCAAAACAGCAATGCTAACTTATAACCTCTAATTTACTATTTCTGTTCTTACTAGAAATGGGCAGCAAATGCAATCAATAGGGCAGCAAACAGTTGCAGCAACGGCAAAATAAACTGACTTGAAACAAGGTTCCCAGTACAGCCATCCATCCATTGTCTTCTGTTTATCCGAGCCGGGATCGTGAGGCAGGAAGCCCAGACTTCCCAGTCTCCAGCCGCCTCTTCCAGTTAAACCGGGGGGGTCCCAAGGCATTCCTAGGCCAGCTGAGAGACAGATTCTTCTAGCATGTTCAAGGTCTGCCCCGGAGCCTTCTCCCGGCTGGGCATGCCCAGAACACCTCACCAGGGAGGCGTCCGGGAGGCATCCGGACTAGATGCCCAGGCCACCTGAAATGGCTTAGGGTGAGTCCAGCCACCCTACGGAGGAAACTCAGTTCAGCCGCGTGTATCCGCCATCTCGTTCTTTCGGTCATGACCCAAAGCTATGACCATACGTGAGGGTGGGACCATAGATCGACCGGTAAATTGATAGCTTTGGCTTCAGGCTCAGATTTTTCATTAACATGAAGGTCCGGTACAGCGACCGCTTTAATGCAGACGCTCCACTGATCCACCTGTCGACCTCATGCTCCAACCGTCCCTCATTAATAAGATCCCGAGACACTTAACCCTCCTCACCTGGGGCAGAACCTTGCTCAGAGGGGGCAATCCACCCTTTTCCAACTGAGAACCATGGCCTCGGATATGGAGGTGCTGAGTCTCATCCCAGAAACTTCACACTCAGCTGTCTGGGCTGGTTGGCCAGTCAGTCCCAAGTGTGCCAAAAGTTATGATAAGGACAGGAAGCAAGGAAGCAAGGCCAAAGCTAGTGAAAGGTAGAAATGGTAGACAGTCTGCTCTGGTCACACTAACATGTGCCAAGAGAGGCCTGTATGTGACTACAACTAGCACAACGAAGACACCAATCAATCTCATACCGATACAGTTCATTCTGAGTCATCCTTCTGTCTTGTGGCTGAGGCGTCCAGCCAAAACAGCCCAATAAACCAACAAACAATTAACGGGAACGTTTCTGATGCTTGGGGTCACCTCCACAGCAGGCATAAAGGAAGAGTATCTCAGTTTCCCTTCAGACTCGCTTGGACTGTTCTCTCCAGCGGTGGCATTGCAAATGTTTGCATTCATCTATTACCTTTACTTGTGACATTATTTCACACCTGGTAGAACAAAAGACTCTGGTTGGACTTTGCCCTGCTAAAATGGCAGTTTTTTTAACAGTATGTTCCATTACTGTGGGAGTGTGCTCCCTTGGCAGAACTGCTGTTATTTTAAACCCA
The DNA here is from genome assembly GCA_024372805.1 of Oostethus manadensis. Lineage (NCBI taxonomy): Eukaryota > Metazoa > Chordata > Actinopteri > Syngnathiformes > Syngnathidae > Oostethus > Oostethus manadensis. Next base: position 5,635,883 of record QODF01000043.1, on the reverse strand, counting down.
ACAGTAAAGCCGGTTTATGATGAAAATCCCATCTCACTACTTACACACTATACTGTGTGTGTGTTCTTACTAGAAATGGGCAGCGGATAAAGCAAACCACCAGAAGTGGAACTTGACTAACAAACCTGGCACAGTGGTGACTTTTGTCAGCACACCTAACTCAACAGTGACTTTTGTAATCAACACGGTCTCGTTAAAAAGTGGAAAACATGGTTTGCGACACCAAACCACCAATTTATTTTTGACACAACAGTCATGCCGGCTTATGACAAAAATCCCACCTACCTCATACTGTAAGTAGTCAGGATGGTGACTTCTGTCAGCGCCAACACTGTTCCAATTAAATCCACCAATAATGTGTGTCTTTTTCGGTATAAAACATGAATTTGTTGATGAACCATGGAAATCACTTTCAAATTACAGCTGTGGTCTCTCCTGGGCAATGGGGATGGTACCCGCACAGGACGATCCACCTTTTGCACGTTCCTGCTCCCCACGACATGATGTCCCACTCCCCAATCCGTCCGTCTGCTTAAAGCACAGTCTGCCTAAAAGTGGACAAAAAAAGCGAGGAATTCCGCCACAGAGTATAGGATAGCGTACACGGAAATTGTTGTCGTTAGGTGGAGCCTCCTCTGCTACCACGTACCACACCTGTTGGTTGATTGGCTGGTGCCTCTGTGTTTGAGCACTTCACCTTTGTAAAAGGACAAACATAGAACAGAGCTGTATTCTGCAGAACTTCATCATAACCCTGTTCCGACTCTTACTGGTGCACTCGCACCTTCCTAAAAAGAAACACCGGGGGTGTCCAAGATCCACTGGGTGTCCAGTGGTGATTTTCAGCCTGCAGCTTCTTCTTTATGAGTTATATGACTGCATGTTAGGGATGTCTCCATCCACTGTTTTGGCTTAGGATCCGATCCGATTTTTTTGTGGTCAAGTCAATCCCGGTATTTTTATTACGCAGCATGACCAAGAATATCGTTTGGTTTTTGTAACAAACCTCTGAGTCTGTCTATCCGATAAAATTAGGCATGCAAAATACCGCAGCGATGGGTAATGTGTTGTTCCAGGCTCTTCTTCATGTAATGTTTCAGTTTAAACATCATTTAAAAATGAATACTATCAATATTATATTATTATTGTTGTTAGTAATAATGCTAATAATACTACTACGAATACTGATACTGATGATGATAATAAAAATAATAAATACATAAAACAAGGATTTGGGGCGAGAAAAGAAGAAAACGTCCAAAATCGTGGCCTAAATACCAAAGTATGGACCATACCATGTGTTATCTTCTTAACAGAGTGCATGTTATACTTCATGCTATCAGTGGTTTCAATTGTCCTTGAGCCCAAACGTTTAACCTACGCCTGTTCTAGAAGGATTTTCCCTGTCACGACCCTTGGCTTTTTCCCCAAATCAAAAGCAGGAACGGGGACAGGTGTTGTGCAACGCTCACACGCAAAAGAAGTGGATTATTAATTAGTTCCTGTGCTTAATCTGGCGGGAATGGCGGGAAAGGTCATTAAAACACAATCTGGTGGGGAGACCACACTCGGAATGGGAATGCGGGTATTAGGCGATTGGTTGGCGGGCATAAATGAGTGTCGAAGCGACTCCAAGATGCGGCGATACTCGCATGATGAAGGTCGTCACATGACTGCAAAATGCAAAATTGCACTCCTGGGTGTGCATGTGATAAGTGCAAAAGTACATGCATGGGGGTCTTTGAATAGAGCAACAGAAGCAGGGATGGAGACAATAAAATACATAATAAAAAGGCCCAGGGAGTTGATGTTTTCCTCATTGTGACCTCCTGCACTGTGGATTGGCAGCGGAGCAATCAGTGAATCAGTCCAGTTGTTGCTGGAGTCCGGACGGGCTTTAGTCATTTCCCCTGTCGACATCAGGGAGAAATCATGAGCCTCCATCTTGCTCCCTCTTTCAGCGCTCATAAAAATGATTTGCTGCCAATCTGGCAACAGAAGCCCATAATATCACTCCCTACACTGCCCTCCAAGCCCTTTGTCAGCCCTAAACTCTGTCATGCCCGGAGACAATATGTTCTGAATGGCAGTTTGAAGCCACCGCAGGAGGGGAAGTGCGGTGTGGAGGAAGGATAAAAAATAAATAAATAAAAACACTTCTAGGGTGTTTTTGTTTACATGGGATTTGACATCAGCATCAGCACGCGCAATTAACTTCACACAACACAACTACTGTGAAGTTTGGGACTTAACAAGACGGATATTCTGCCCCTGCAACACGCAACAACAAAAACAAGTGTTGGTGTTGCTTCTTTTGAATTATTGTCTTTATTAGTCAGTGTTATTTCTTTACACTTCTTTCTCACTTTTAGTCTGCAAGCCTGATTCAGACAAACATCATTCATATTTATCCGTATCATACACAGAAAGGCTGATACAGGCGGCAGTTGTCAATGTGAGACAAGGTGTTAGTCTTGTTGGACCTCCAGGCTATTAAATCCCTCCTAATAGCTTTGGATGTGCGGCTCTGTCATCATCCTTGACCTCTATCTGGATATCTACAGACGACATTTCTAATATTAACACACAGTGATGAAGCGTTTGAGTCAAGGGAGACGGGACAGGATAAGAGGGATTGTACATATTTGATCTCATCTTGTAATAATCCTAAAATCAGCAGGTCCGCTTTTGTGTTGCAAGCTACAGCGTGAGAAGTAAAGGGTTTAGAACAACGGCGTGCAAAATTTCACACACACATATACACACATGTGTATATATATATATATATATATATATATATATATATACAGTATATACACACACATACATACATATATACATATATATATACACACACACACATGTGTATATATAAATACAGTACATACAGTATATAAACACACATATATATATACACATGTATATGTTTATATATACATATACACACACACATATACACATACATATGTCTATATTTACATACATACACACACACATATACACATACATATGTCTATATTTACATACATACACACACACATATACACATACATTTGTATATATTTACATACATACACACACACATGCATATATACTAGGGGTGTAACGATTCGTTTGAACAACAATTCGATTGGCATCACGATTCGTGGTTGCCGATTCGAATCAAGGACGATATGGGTTCTTTTAGATCGATACGATCCGAAACGATTCAGTAACTTTAAATTAATCCAGTAAGTTTTTTTGCAGATAGGTTTTCTAGATTTCAGTTGCTTTTTGGAAGGGAGTCAATGATTGAAATGAATGATGGATATGAACAAACAAGTCCACAGCAATTCATGGCAAATACATTCGCATTTTATTTGAATAAAGTCCAACTAACACTTCAGGTTAAATTAACAGTGAATGAATTTTAATTCTATCTGACAAAGCATGCCAAACTTTAATTTGGTACCTCATTTTTTGTATGGATGGCATAGAAAAGCTGTTTATCAGCTACTAAATGTGTTTTTTTTTTACATTATTAGAGCCCTCTAGGCATAAAATAACACCCCTATAGTAGTTTTTTCTGGGCAGTGTACTTCCTGCGTTGGCTACGGTCTCATCAGTGTAATGTAATGGTGGCCTTAAAAGGCTTTACACTCGTATTACCCAATGTAGTAAACATAAGAGAAAATAAGACATTCAAGACATGAATAAAACTTTGGTTGTTGTGTGTCACTGTAAACGTAGCGCATCTTAGTGGTGGGTGAACAGATGAGTAGAGGACAGGAACATTTTGAGTTTTACCTACTTTACTGTAGGCCCTGTTATTATTACAATTATGTTATTATTATTGTGAGATCACTTAAACATTAAAAAAACATCTTTTAGGGCGAATACGTCTGGTCCTTGTCACACCAAACACGGACACCTAGTGGCCAATGTAGAACACTATTGTACATTGTTATTATTTGCATTTTAGTTCATTTAGTCACCTTGAATTTTCTCAAAAATGCCTTTGTTTTACTAATAAAAGGCCATAATCCACCACAAAACGGTAGTTAGTTATTAAGGGTGCCATGCCTAAATAAAGCATTTCCAAGCATAAAAAGCCTAAATGAAACATACTGTAAATATTAGGCATTCAGAAGACACCACTTATTGAAAAAAAGGCTTTGGTATGCTTGTATATGGATATGCAGATTGTGTGTAAGAACTGTGTGTGTGTAGTTATAATGTACAAGGACATAAGTATTCTTATTATACAAGCTTGTAGGAAGCGCATCAAATGAAACAAAGCATAGCCTTGAGGCGCCAGAGTTGGCAGACAAACAAGCAACTAGCGCTTTGAAAACAAGCCCCAAAAAACAAGGAGCTTGGGAATTTGCAAGCACAACTAAGCCCAAATGTGCTAATTGTAAGCAGACCTGTCACAACTGATGTGTAAGTCAATATTATGTCTTATTTTTTCTTATTATAGCTACTATATTGGGTAATACGAGTAAAGGTGAATATAGGGGTGTTATTGCATATCTAGAGGGCTCTAATAATGTTAAAAAAAACATATTTAGAAGATTGTGTACGGGTTTTCTATGCTATAATTATGCAATTATGAAAATATTAGATTTCTATATATTATATATGTACTTTATATATAAAAAGTGCAGTACAAACAGCTGTATGAGCATCATTCCCTTTTTGCACTTTTTCTGCAGAATTAAGTAACTTTTTAACTTGTGCATTACCAGAAAAAAGGTTGCAATATTACAAGAGGAAAAAAAAATTAAATTTACGAGAATAAAAGTGTAAAAAATTTCAAGAAAGAAAAGAACATTATAAGAAATAGCAGAAAAAAGGAGAAGAATTTACATATTAAAAAGTTTGTAATTTAGTTGATAAAAACTGGCAATATTACAAGAGGAAAAAAACTGTAAATTAACGTGAAGGAAAGTTAAAATTTATGAGAAAAAAAGGTGCGATGGTACAAGTAAAAAGTCATAAAATTGCAAGATAAAAAGTCATAAAATAACAAGAAAAAAGTCGTAATTACGAGAAAAACTGTCGGTAATGTACGAGAAAAAAAGGTTATATTTATGACAAAAACGTCATAATTACGAGAAAAAAATGTTGGTAATGTACAAGAATTTTTTTTTTATACTTATGACAAAAAAGTCAAGTAATTATGAGAAAAATTTACAAAACAAAAATGTGTTCATTTAGGAGACAAAGAGTCATAATATTACGAGAAAAGTCACAAATTATAATAATAAAAGTGTATATTTACAAGAAAACAGTCATAATAAGTACAAAAAAAGTTGTAACTTCACTAGAATAAAAGTAGTACATTTTGAGAACAAAAGTGGTACATTTACGAGAATAAAGTGGTAATATTAGGTGTCGCATGTGTCCGAGGGAAAATACAGCATACTGTAGTTCCTCAGGAAGGAGGGAAACTTTCCTCTGGCTTCTTACAAGCTTTTGTTTATAACGGGACAGCAAAACAGAGCAGTTGGTCACAAACAGATTAACTTGATTTGGTATTATCTCACTGCTACCCTCTACTACTCCAAAGGTTGCTTTGCATTACTGAATGCTAAAAATGTTATAATGACGGATCCCCCCCAGACAAGGTATTTTATCATGCTTATATTGAATAAGACACCCGGGAATGTGCATGAATAACAGATGTGGAACTATAAACTATGATCTATAAAGCATTGAATATCAAGAATACGTGAACATTTCTCCTCGTTTGCTTCCCAGATGTAAAAATAGTATTGCAGATTCTATTGCCAGCTACAGCTGCAATGTTTAAAAAATGTTACAAAAGCAACAAAATGGCACCTCTAGGGGACTGACAAGCACATGCCCATAGAATTTCAACAAGCTTAGTTAAAAAGATGGCAAATTTCAAAGGGCCACGATTGATATTGAAATAAACTGCGTCTCAGCTTTGTGATATATGAAAAAACAGATTATTAGTTTGATTTTTGGCATGGGCTCCTTATTTGCCCATTCGACTGGGGTTTTTATCCCCAATATTTTCATTTTTGTCTCTTCTAATCTTTGTAAATTTTCTTTAATATTTTTACAAAATATTATGACTTTATTCCTATTTTACTAACACTCTTCATTTTTTAAAAAACAACTCTTTTGTTTCATCCCTCATATTACAACATTTAATATATCATGGGTTTTTTCTTCCATTTTTCAACTCAATACTGCAAAAAAAAACATTTTTTCCTCACAACATTACAAGAATAATCTTGTAAAATGTTTTCCTCATTAGAAAACCCCTTTTTGCCTGTGAATATTTTGACTTTATTTTTGTAAAATGTGTTTTATTCAATGATCTTCTTGTAAATGTTCTTCTTATAGTTATGACTTTATTCCCATACTATTGTGACTTTAATCTCCCAACATAATAACCTAATTATCTAAAAATGACAACGTTCTTGGTTGTCTTGTTTGTTTTTCCCCATAATTGCCCCTTGAAAAAGAATTTTCTTTAATATTACAACTTTTTACTACTAGAATGTTATTTTTCCTCATAGTACAACTTTTTTCTGTAAATATTTTGACTTCTTTCTTGTAAAATTACTGCATTATACTGATTTTTGCTCCTTTTTTAAAAGTTAAATTACATCCTCAGAATGTGCCGAGGGGCCGCAAATGGTCCTCGAGCGGCACTTTGGGCACCGCTGATATAAAAATCTATCAACAAGCGTGTCCTTTGTAGAAAATAAAACATGCGCCGTGTTTGAACTTGCACAAGGATGCACGCACACACACACACAGTAACAGAGTGCTTTTGCAGAGGGAAGTAAGTAGTAAGTAATTAGAGGTGAACTCTATTTGCTAACGACCTTCAGCTCCAAGATCCACAGCAGGCTGACAAATTAGGGTTCTCTCTCCCAGGCACAAAGAGGCTCCTACGGGGTTAATGGGAACCAGTGTGTGTGTTTAACACACTGTATTTTATTTTGCATCGTGTGTGTGTGTGCACACTAATAGGAACACAAGCTGTGCTAAAGCTCTGCAGTGACTGGGGTTGGCTGACGGGGATTTAGCATTGTTCTCCAAGTGGGTAATACCTGGCAGGAATTAGCATCGCTCGGGGCCCGGCAATGGCAAACCGGGCTCTTTGTTTGCACCTTAGCGTGTTTGCTCCCCGTGTATTAACTAATGTATCGGGAGCAAGCGATGTTAACAATGTCTGCTGCTCCCGGATTATTGCCTTCTCCTGCCAGTGCTGAGGATTAGAAACTGTTGCATTGTGCTTCCTGCATATTTCTTGGAATCTCACCCTTCTGTGCGGCCATCAATGACGATCCGTTTCTGCCCCTTATCCATCTTTAGATAATTATTTTTAGAAGAAGGGGATTGATTGGGGGGAGGTTGTTGACGTGAAACACTAAGGAGACACAATAGGAATGATGGCGGCGGGAGGCGAGAACAATAAGCATATCAATAGAATATTAGAAATACCCGCCGAGACAATAAAACGCATTTGTAAAGCAACAAGCCTGACCGAGCCCCGAAATCCGCAGCGTGATTAATTGTCGGCGTGACAGAAAGGCCACGGCCGGCTGCGTTGTCTGTCTTGCTCAAGGTCTGACATTTGCCCAAAACTCTAATCAGCACTTTGACGCTGCAACTATTTTTATTTTCGGACTAATATATCCACGCGCTCTGTGCATATTTAACGCAGTCAACAAGCGAGAGAGCTGCGCCGAAAGATGTAAAACGCCGCCGCATTTCACGCTGCCATCAAGTTAATTGAGCTCTACTGAGCCGGAGAGGTGGATGGCTCCTTAATGGACCCCATATTTCCTCAAGGACACCCTCGTTGTTTTCCTTCAAACTGTGCGAATGAAGTATTCCATTCCGAGGAACTTCTCATTGGTCATTTGCTGCAATAAATCCAAAGTGCAGACACGCTGAAACTATACAAAGTTGGCCAAAGCAACCAAATTATTAAGAGAAGTAAACTGTCGTTAAGTTTGCGTTGCGATAAAACAAGTTCTCCTTTTATCGCTAATGCCTCGTCTGTCCCACACGAGACCCTCTTGGTTCTTCTTGGTTTAGTCAAACATCAATGTGAGCGCTATTGTTTTCTCCCGGGCACTCATTCTTCTAAAACCGGCGAGTCCGACGTGCGGCCCAAGGGGCCATTGGCGTCTCGCGGCCCCTTTTTTATTGGCCCATAATATAATCAAACAGGAAAAATAAAAACAGAAACAAACAAAAAAAATTTGCAGCACTTTTACAAAAAATAAAGTCAAAATATTGAGAAAAAATGTTGTATAATGTAAATAATTTTTTTAAATTATTTTTAATTTTACAAGAATAACATAATATTATGAGGCAAAATGTCATTTTAGTAGCATAGATTTGAAAAAATTATAAAAATGTCAAATCATAATATTGAGAAATAGAACATCAAAAACAAATGTTTGGAATTTGGTTGCAGTAAAAAACTATAATGTTACATGTATAAAGTAAAAATATTATGGAAAGAAATGAATAACTATGAGAATCAAATTTAAGTTGAAATTTTTTAAAAACATCAGGGTGGGAAAAAATAGTGGTCATTTTAAGACATTCATTCATTTTCTGTACCGCTTATCCTCATTAGGGTCACGGGGATGCTGGAGCCTATCCCAGGAGACTTTGGGCGTGAGGCGGGGTACACCCTGGACTGGTCGCCAGTCAATCGCAGGGCACATATAGACAAACAAACATTCACACTCACATTCATACCTATGGACAATTTAGAGTCGCCTATTAACCTAACATGCATGTTTTTGGAATGTGGGAGGAAACCGGAGTACCCGGAGAAAACCCACACACGCACGGGGAGAACATGCAAACTCCACACAGAGATGCCCAACGGAGATTTGAACCCAGGTCTTCCAGATCTTCTGACTGTGTGGCCAATGTGCTAACCACTCAGCCACCGTGCGGCCCCATTTTAAGACAATAAAAGCAAATTATAAGAATAAAGTTCCTGATTTTGGGAGAGTAAACATGTAAAGATAATATCATTTTAGTAGCATAGAGTTTAGTTCTAAATAAAAAAAAGTAACATCATGATGTGCTAAACAAAAAATGACATTTTGGGCAAAAAATTATGAATGAAAAATGTGATCAATTTAAACACCTGCCAAAATGGGTGGGAAAACAGCAAAGACCAAAGTTGATACTAGGAATAGATTTTCCACCTACATGACAAAGCTGAGATGCAGTTTTTCTTCTTAGCATGTGCACAGGTTGCTTTGCAAAGTATCAAAGCGGCTCTTGCATTTGTCACTTTGTGTCCCTCCTGGGAAAAACTCTCTGCGCCAGTTTTCCACACACATTCACCCGGCAGGGTATGCCACCCAAAGTGCACATTATTGCACGGCTCCGTCACTTCCCAACCAAAGTAAAAAACATCATCATGTGCTCCTCGAACCTCATGTTTAGCTACCTGTGAGGGGGACGCTACCAAAAAAGGTTCATTTGCAAGCATTTCTTTTTCCTTCATTTCCATCTTCCTTGTTCTCCACACTATTACCTGCACTCTCTATTCACAAGCAGATGTGTCAGCGAGGGAAGGCGATGAACAGGAAAGGAAAATGTGCAGTGCATTTTTTTTAGCAGTGAAAGGAAAGAGCAATAATGGTACAGGGCAGAGTGTAGACTCTTGGGCTGCTTTAGGCAACATGCTGTTCTCTGATTCGACGTACAAAGGAAGTGCATGTAAAGGCGTATACCCTTACCACAAAAAACAACAACAATCAGCGACGTCCGATATTGACGTTTTTGCTGATATTGTTCAACTCCCGATTTCTAAATTCCGATATCAAGCAATGCAGATATGTGTAACAAACATATACGGTCTTTGGTGGAATTAAAACATACCTGTGTGAGGCTAATGGATACAGCATCAGCAACTAGCCTCTGGACGTGGCTGTAAACAACATTGTAAAACACACTGTGTAAGAAATACGACATTGCAAAGCGTGGCTTGAGGAACTACACATGTTTGTTGAATCAAGTCTTGGTTCATAGCCTCGAATAACCAACGTTTTGCAGTCATTGCAAATCACAGTTTAATATTCGAAGGAGACGCCACAGACATCACGAGCAAGCATCACGGATGGCTCCAGACGCACTTTGATGAGGTCATCATTTGCACACCGGAATATACGAGAGCCCATTGGGCTATGTACAGCATTTTTTCATTTTAGGGAAAAAATCAGATACAGATAATACATTTTCATGCCAGTATTGGGCCGATGATATTGGTGAGCTGATATCATTGTAAATCCCTAATAATAATAGTAATACATTATGACTATAACAATACACACAATAACTCTATAAAAGCTACAATACTACAATATACACAAACTATATAAATACCTACTGTATATACTATATGCAATATATATGTATATATATAGGACTTTTTTTTACAGTTCCGCCAAATAGTTTAGAGAGCGAGGATCTTGATCTCTGCGCTTGTGTGTGCTTTGCCAGTGTGTGGTTCCTTTGGCCAAGTGGCAACGTGGTGGTCTGCTCTGCTCTGCACCAAGCAAATGGACCAGGACCCCTTCGTGAGGTGGATCTTGGCCCACAAAATAGAGATCATAAACGATCGAAAATGTTGAGAAGTGGTTGTTGGTTGCATCAATTATCGGATGTTTTGTTTTTTGTCTGAACTTTTGGACCAAAATAACCACAAATTCAACGCCACAGATGGCATTTTGGTTTGGAATGTCTGAGTTTCATCATGAAAGCTTTCCAATAAAAGTCCTTGCTAGCAACCCTGATCCCATAAACACACCACTGCAGTGTGAATGGTACCAAAACACACTTAGGCCTACATGTGAACGCAACATTAGTACGCAAATCCAATCCATACAGGCTGCTTGGCAAAACCATAACAATGAATAATTCTTTGCTGGAATCTATTCGGTTTTTTTAGACTGTGTGTGTGGATCACATCGTTGTCATAAACATCCATCATTGGATTATAGATGATGGTGAGAGAGGACATCATTCTCATCATTCGAGGACAATAACATAAGGAACATAGGGTGGAACAAAGTCTTGTTTTCCCAGGACAGGTCCTGTTTTTACGTCCTGTCCTGAGCATCCTGGTTGCTGTTTTTTTTTTTTTTTTTTTTTTTAGAAAGTGATGAAAATGTCCTAGTTGCATTGTTTTGGGCCACTAAATTGAGCTTCATGTCAATGCAGCTTTTTGAATTAGTGTTGCCACTGTTGAACTTTTGGTTGTTGTAACGTTTCTGCACGCGCGAGCAAAATGCTCGCTTTAATACCCGAGTGGGTTTGAACCTGACAAAGAAGCCAAATTTCTGAGACCACGCGGCATCAAATCAGCTCCATTCAGCGTCAAACGCTGACAGCCTCCCAGAGTCCTGGGTCAGTGCCACTCGCCAACCTGTTGTCACGTCGCTGTCGAAATGTCATCCGGCATATCCATTGCTCGTTTTGATTTGAGCGCATTAAGCAGATGGGCTGATGTATTTAGCGCGAGGCTGTCTCGAGCATTATAGAAAGCCCCCGCCGCCGCCGCCGCCACGCTTGCTGAGGGAGATTGTTTATGACAGTTTCGCAGCTGCAAACAGCAGACAGTGCGCTGCTGCAGGACAGCTTCTATTATTGCAGCGCGCATCAGGATGAGCAAACAAGCGCCAGGCTCAGCGAGCAAACACACTTGCAAAAAAAAACAAAAGAAAACGTCGTTAAAAAACGCAGCGATCAAAGCTAAGAAAACCTTTTCACCCACTCACGGTGCAAATGTTACAGGACGGAATGCTAACATCTTATCACCTCCTCGCATTCCCACCTGAGCGGCGCCATCAGACGCTGTACACCAAGCGTTTCTGCCCCAGAGAGGAACATATAGGATAACTCTGTTTGCATGCTTTCATATTTTTTAAACATAACTGTCCCAGCTTGTCAGCTCACAAACCCACAGCAGTGTTGCGCTTTGGTGAACATTTGTTAAAACTGCACTTCATTTAAAGCTTAAGTAAACGTTTAAAGGATTTGAAGTTGTTAGAAAAGCTATTAACAAGACTTAATGAGTACAATTTGGCCAAAAGAGAGCGCCATTAAGAACTTGGCGCTAGTTTTGGTGCATGATTATTTTTATTTTCTTGTATAATTCTTTTTCTTATAATTACCAGAGGTCCTTATGTGATTTAAAAAAAGCCTGTACTTTTATTTATATACAGTAAAGGGAATAAATAGCTGACCCTGCAGTGCTTTGATGGGTCCTCCAGCAGGGCAATGACTCACAACATACGGACAAGGCGACAAAGGGGTGGGGCAAAAGGAAGTATAGCCAGTCTGCGGACATTAATCTCATTGAAAATCTGTATAAATATTGAGTTGTAAAGTATCTGTAAAGAAGAGGGGACCAAAATTCCTCCCAAGATGTGTGCAACTACAAAAAATACCTGACCTCTTCACGTGTTTTCCCACCAAGTACAGTGGTACAGTGGTTTTTGTGACTAACAAAACAGACAGAAAAGTCAATAAATTTTTCCCACAAGAAATAATGCACATCCAATTATTCTGTTCCAAACGCCTAAAAATACTTTTAACAAAATAAATTGCACCCATCCTACCAGTGTGGCATATCAAGTTGCTGATCAAACAGCATGGTTATTGCACAGGTATGCCTTGGCCACAATAGAAGGCCACTCCAAAATAACCACCTGGGTTCTTTGATTCGTTCAAATGTGAAATAATTGACTCAAAATGTAAGTTTAACAGTTTACTCTATTTGCAGTGGATACAAGCAATTGCAATGCCAGCGCTGGAGAGAAGGGTCAGCCACCCAGAGTGGTTTCTAAAGTGAGTTCCTCTTCCTCATATGCCTTTTGTGGAGGCGTCCCAATGATCAGAAAAACTCCCAGTTAACTGTTTGTCAGAGCGTTAGTCTGATCTAGTTTCACCAGTCCTGGCTAAGTGGCTGGGCGTCTCAGCCAAGACACAGTAAGGTGACAGAAATTGTTTGTGTTTGTCCAAAGGAAAGGCTTTGTGATTGTGTGTTATTTCTCCATTGTGAAGAAGCGCAAATATGTCGCAGTACTGATCCAAAACAGCGGAAGACATTCCACTTCTAAGCATCCCAAGCACGCTCTATGGTCGCCTTGCAAGAACTGGGATGTTTTCAATTGGTCATGTGTCATCATGCAGCAACATGGGGTGATGGCTGTGGATAGATGGCATAACGATGGGCTTCAACAATGTGATCCTGTCACCGTGTCTCTGTTTCATTGATTAAACTTTGTTCTTTGCTATGTGTTCTTTCTAAAATGCAGTAAAATTTCTCTCCAGGCGCGGGCAACTTTCTTTGGCCCCATGGTGGGTTAAATGGACTAGTTTGTTACGTGCAATATTGACCGAGAACTGAGACCGGGGCAAAAGGTTTTGTTGAAAACTGAATCATATGAAAACTGAGGTTTGACTGATGGTTGAAATACTTTTATTATTCAAATACTTACATTATACTATTATAATATTTTGTATTTTAGGTTTTTTTTGAAGGTTTTTGCTGATATTGTGTGTTTTTAAATAAATCTATCATTAAAAATGATGGCGTGGAATGGTGTAGACTTTCAAAATTAGCAAGGGATCATATATTTGTTTCAAAAGAGCAGATGCAGCATCTGGAAACGGAATTCGCTGCGATGTTTTGCTGAGCACATACTGCTTTTACTGAGCAAATACTACAGACCTCGGTTTGAGAGATCTGTGCCTTCAGATGAGACACAAGAGAGTGGGGAAAAAAGAGCAAGGCTGACTTTTAAAAGATGACAGACGTCAACCGGTTTCTCTACGCCTCCCAGCCTTTATAGTGCAATTTTATATTCCTCTTTGTTTCTTTACATTTCTCATTTTTCTCCTCATCGCTTTGAGCTTTGGACAACTTTTCTCAGTGCTCACAGGCAAAATGTGCAACGCGTGCATAACACAGAAGGTCTCTGGGAAAAGAACTTTGAAACGTCTTTAGCGTCTTCCTGCTTGCGAGACATCGATCTGGTCAGCTTTAAGCGCAAACATTTTTAAACGTCCCTGTGATGCCAATTCTGCTTCCTCAAAAGGCTGGCGCCTTTTTGTTTAATTGCCTCATCTTTACGCTCGACGTTCAAAAGGAAGTCGCATTTCTTTTTAATTTGTCTTTGCTTTGAGCTTGACAGACTTGTGAAGATTTTGAGGCCACATGAATAGGAAAAGTACAAAAACTTCAGTAACCTTCATGCTGATTGAAACAGATGAGACAAACTTCTAAAGCGGAAGAGTAATAAGAGATGGGTTAACTTAATAAAAAATAATGACGCTTGAGTTTTTATCCCCAGACAGAGTTAATTGGGGAGAACATCAAAAGGGGTCTGGAGGTGGAATAGAACCCTTGTGATGCTACATAACAAAGAGGTGACAAAAGGGAGAGGGCTTGCTTGCCTTCAGCTTCAGCGCAGCGGCCAAAACACCAGTGATGAGAAAAAAAAAAGCTGTCACGATGGCCCAAAAGTCCCAGCTGCGTTCTCTTTTAGGTTTCTATTACATTAGTAGGCGATACAGCTGTCTAGATGACCCAGAAATCCACAGTCTGGGTTTGATTTAGGGTTTTTGTTACATTATAGTAGTAGGATAAACTGTCTAGATGGTCTAGAAGTCCACAGGCTAGGTTTGTTTTTAGGTTGCTATAACATTAGTAGGCAATAAAACTGTCTAGATGGTCTAGAAGTCCACAGGCTAGGTTTGTTTTTAGGTTGCTATAACATTAGTAGGCAATAAAACTGTCTAGATGGTCTAGAAGTCCGCAGTCTAGGTTTGTTTTCAGGTTTCTATAACATTAGTAGAATATAAAACCGTGTAGATGGCCCAGAAATCCAGTCTACATTTGTTTTTAGGTTTCTATAACATTAGTAGGCAATAAAACTGTCTAGATGGTCTAAAAGTCCACCGTCTAGGTTTGTTTTTAGATTTCTATAACATTAGTAGGCAATAAAACTGTCTAGATGGTCTAAAAGTCCACAGTCTAGGTTTGTTTTTAGATTTCTGTAACATTAGTAGAATATAAAACCGTGTAGATGGCCCAGAAATCCAGTCTACATTTGTTTTTAGGTTTCTATAACATTAGTAGGCAATAAAACTGTCTAGAGCACCCAGAAATCCACAGATTGGGTTTGATTTGGGTTTCTATTACATTAGTAGAAGATAAAAATGTGTTGGTCGTCCAGAAGTCTACTGTATAGAGTCTGCTTTCTACAGTGTAGTATTAGTAGAAGTTAAAAATGTCTACATCAGGGGTCAGCCAACCGTGCCTTTGGATCCGCACGTGGTTCTTCAGCCACCTTGTTGCACCTCCCTCCGCTATGCGTGGTAATTCTTTTTCATTTGTACCGAAGTAGAGGAAATGTACGTTTTCGAAAAAAATATGAAATTTCGGACTCTCCGCCAAGTCCGTGAATGCATCTAGACTGTCTTCTGACTGCTGATTGGAGAAGCAAGGGGGGTGGAGGAAGGCTAGTGTAGCAGTGAGTTTTTATAACGTTAGTAGGGGATACAACCGTTCAGAAGTCCACAGTATAGTTTCTGTTTAAAGTTTCTATACCATTAGTGGGAGCTACAACCGTCTACATTGCCAAGAAGTCCACACTCTAGACTCATTATGATTCATTCATTCATTCATTTTCTATGCCGCTTATCCTCATTAGGGTCACGGGGATGCTGGAGCCTATCCCAGCAGACTTTGGGCGAGAGGCGGGGTACACCCTGGACTGGTCGCCAGTCAATCGCAGGGCACATATAGACAAACAAACATTCACACTCACATTCATACCGATGGACAATTTAGAGTCACCAATTAACCTAACATGCATGTTTTTGGAATGTGGGAGGAAACCGGAGTACCCGGACAAAACCCGCACACGCACGGGGAAAACATGCAAACTCCACACAGTGATGCCCAACGGAGATTTGAACCCAGGTCTTCCAGATCTCCTGACTGTGTGGCCAATGTGCTAACCACTCAGCCCCTCATTATGATTGTTTCTATAATTTTTGTTGGGTTTTGACAAGGTTCTATAGCACTACTGATACAAAAAACTGTCAAAATGGACCAAAAACCCAGTGTTTAGGTTCTGTTTGCTGGGTTTTCATGACAAAAAAAAATCATCATATTGGTCCAGCCGTGCACAATCGCATCCTTGTGGACTGTCCATAAGACTAGTATGCAGTGCGTTCTCTTACTAAACCATAAGCACCAATATACATTTCAAGATGATCCAAAAGGATTCTAGTTATTAATTTCTATATTACAGTACACATATAAAATAAAACACTGTAGATGGTCCGGAAGTCCACAGTCGGTTCTGTCTTTATCATCAACTTTCCCTTTTTTAGGTTCTATGACACCAGTGCACAACATAAGTGCACAAGTCAAACATTGGAATGAGACTGCAAGCCAAAAATGACCTCTCGTTTTTATTCTTTGACGACCTTTTTGTTTTTTATTGAAATAATATCGCATTCACCTCACACTTTCCTTTGCCTGGTGGGCGAGTCAAGTGTTCTCTCCGTCTAATGCATTCATATATTCAGAGCCAATATCGTGTTTGCGTGCATACCCTATGTTTTACTTGGTTGTACGTTTGTACGTGTGTGCTGCGTTCGACAGCTCTTTGCTGTTCCGTGCTAATGGAGAACATGTGGTAATAACACGGATCTAGCACAGCAACTGCCAGCCACCGTGTGAACAGAAGCAGGAACAGCGGGAGAGAACAGATGACAGTAAGGACAACACTAGGCAACCATGGGAGCATCCTATATGGAGAAGGGTACATGCTGTTTACTGCAATGGATGGTATCACGAGGAAGCTTTAAGGGGTCCATCCGGTTTCACTGCGAGCCGTAAATGCGCAAAAATGACATTCATAGTTGATGGAGCCAATCTCGCTGAGCAAAACTGGACGGTCATTGGATAAATGCTGGGCTTTGTCTCACCCATCGGACGCTGGGGTCTACGGGGCAGTGGGCTGGCCCAGACGCTTGGCTTCTGCCTGATGACTGCATGATCTGTCTGAGGGGGAGTCCCTTTTTGATTGACAGTGAAATGACAGCAATCTTGAAGTATAAACCTCCACTGTAGCATTTTTCATTCCGTTGTTCTGAACTGATCCAGAGACTTTAGCGATCCCTGGTGGACTTGTCTTTGCTAAAAAGGGATGAAGCCTTGAGACATGGAGATGAAGATTGGTCGCACAGAACAGTAAGTGTATATTACTCGGGAGATGCTTATCCTTTAATTATTGTTTTAAATCGGCTTCTTAATGTACCTAAAAAGGTCTTTATAGCCTGTTTGATCGTAATTGTGGATAAATATTCTCTGCTGTTGCCACCGCCCAAGCCCCACACAGTAAACATATCATTGTGAAAAGATGTTTTCATATCATGTGTAATGCTTTGCAGCCTTGTCGCCTTGGTGGAATTGTGTTTGGAAGATATTATGTAAAAAAGAGTTAACTTGTTTACATAATGCATGGCTCAGGTGGAAGGAGTAGTTGTGTTCCAACCTGAAGGTTGCTGGTTCCCCATGCATCCAGTCCCCCATGTCCCAGTATGCTTGGGCAAGAAACTGAACTCCCAGTTGCTCGGTAGGTAAATGCGGTAACAGTGTCAAAGTGCTTTGAGTACCTTGACGGTAGCAAAACCTTATACTTGTGAGAAAGTCTCTTTACCATTTACAAGTTGCACCATGAGAATAGAGATAAAAGGCATTTCCCAACAGCAGAGCTTAACACCCGATGGGAAAAGCGTGTCTTTTGTTTGTTTTGCTCTTCTCTCATATCGAGGGTATTAATTTGTACTGGGATTCTAATTGAAGCGCAAACATGTCTTACTTTGTTGGTTTACCTTGAAGTATGTAGGTTGCCGGGCTCAAGGCAATCCGCTAAAACTCAAGCACTCAATTATTCCATCGAACGATCTCTGCCAGACAAAGAAAACCATTTTGTCCCAGAGGCCTTTTTAAAGCAAGCTTGGAAAGCCAAACAACAAAAAAGTCTCATCACTCAGATGCTCCTTCAGCCTCGTTTCATCAATTCACCCCCACCAAACGTCTGATGTCCTCATGCTGCCTTGCTCTCATTTCTCACCTTTCTCGATTGTCACCTGTCTCCGCTTGTTTTATTTAAGTCAACCATTGCTTTCCCTCACATCTTCGCCACCTTGTGCGCCGACTTCTGACTTCCAACGCTCGGCTCGTCACTCGAACTGCTCTCTGTGATACCGTTGTTCCCCTGCGCGTTGCCACTTTTACACTTGCCGCTCAGTGATGGTGCGAGCGTTTTTGTTGGAAAGCTTCCTGTGAAGTAGCAGGGAACAACTGGAGCGCATGTATGAACCAGCATAACCTACTGGGAGCCAGTGTATTTCCCATTAGATGTGCTCGAGTACCTGATGGTGGGTCACTTTTAGTAAATTTAGTCCGGGGACCCCGCCTCCCGCCCAAAGTCAGCTGGGATAGGCTCCAGCATACCCGCGACCCTAATGAGGATAAACGGTATAGAAAATGGATGGATGGACACACCATAAAACCGCCACCGGGAAGGACAGGTGGAATTATTTTTGAGAACGTTTAACCCAAATATGAAATGTTTTGGGGCTGCCCAGGCACCTTGGAGTTTCAGTGCCAGAGGTCCATCGAGTTGCTACTACAGAATCTTAAAAAGGTGTTGTCATGGTTAGGTAGTGCAGTGGGGCCGCTAGAATTCAAACATACTAAAGTATATGAACCTTCTTCCTCCTCATCCAACACTGCCAAATCCCATTCAGTTTAATACATGATTTTGAAAACAATAGACATTTAGATAGACATGTTTTGTACAATCTATTGATGACATATGCTAGCTGGTGGAGGTGTTTTTGTACTTTTGGGGTGGAAAAAATTGCAATTTGGAAGAGAGAGCACCTTTACAGTGATGGCTGTTGGTCATTCATTTTCTCCGCAGTTGGACAATATCGGCAAATGGGACATTCCTACCTGTAACTAAATATGGTACATTTTAGTGTGCGTCCCACACAAGCTGAAATATTCTTAAGGTTCCTTCTCATTAGAGTTATATTCTGCTGGTAGTGATAGAATGTATGGATGGTTAGAGTGAATGCTTTGCTCACTTGGCTGCTGTCAAGCCACATTCATCCCCATTCTCACCTTCTCCTTCCTAAATTACACCTCCCTCCAGCTGGTGGACTCTGCTGTCACGTTGATGTGGACGCACAGGAACCCGTTTGCTCTCACGTGATGTAAATGCGGCTCATTAAAAGAGAGTGGAGACGTGGAAGGTGATGGGGGTTGTTCATCAAGCTGCTCCAAGCACACCACCGTTCTTACTAATGAGTTGCTGACAAGCTGACGCCCCGAAACATCCCCGGCAAGGCGGTCATAAATGTATAATGCCATTACGGACGGGGGCTTGATTGCGACAAGTTCAAGGTGTTTCACACTACACGGTCGGTATTAGGCGGAGACACAGCGGTGGATTGGATGACTAATTTGGGGCGGGGGGCGGGGGGGTGTACAGCACACTGGACACGACCATTACAAGAATATGAATGTCGTTGATGGTACACAAAGCCAATAATGAGGTAATAATGTAAAGAAATGATCAAATACTGTAGCGCTGACAATCTGGCAATGAAAATTCAGGTGTTATTTTTGGTTGTTGTGGCAATAAAGCAGTAATACAAGCACAAAATGTTGCGGGGTTCCAGATGAAAATCTCTTTACACTTGAGGCAGTGACTCATTTTTAGTGCTTTGTTGCTTAAGAACATTTGACATCTTTCTAGTAAACCAGCAATAACTAGCAGCTTCTCACTTTTAAAGGTGAAAGCCTAATCCAAATGTGTGTTTCATTTTTGATCCTGAAAATCAGGGGGGTTCTTCTGGGGGATTCTGGGGTGAGTGACACAGCCATCTTGCCCAAAATGGCCTATTATTGGAAAATTGAGGGGATCAAAAGTATTACATGTACATATTGTTGAGAACGGAACAGATTCCGGCAGCTTCCAGGACAAAATTACTCCACTGTCGAAACATCAAAACGCACCTTTTGCACTAGGCTCTATTTGCTATTCATATTTAAACATCTTTCAATAATACAGTAGTGTAAAAAACAGATAAAAAAGAATGTTTAGTATTTTTAGAACTACTTATTTAAAAAATCATGGGATCAGAAAAAAAAAGTTCCAGATGAAAATCTTGAGGGTTCGTTACGGTTATGGCAGTGACTCGGTGACTTGCGCGTAGCCATCTTTGTTGCTTTGGTATTTACTTTTAGGATGTCAGGAAATGAATGAATGAATTATTATATACACTGGGAAACTGTAATAAGCAGTCGCGACCCGATTTCTTACCCACCCGCCTACCCCAGTGAATCGATCCACTTGAGTCACCTGTCACAGAGCGCAGCCTCAGAAACTTTAACATGTGTAGCAAGTTTGGAAGCCCAGTAGTAAATGCTCAGCAACCACTCATGAGTCACTGAAACTGTGTCTATGTCGAGCGCCCGTGAATCAGTAACACCAAAGTCTTTGTCGAGTGCCCTGTGAGTCTTTGTCTGGTGCCCATGAGTCAGTGAAACCAGAGTCTTCTTTAAGTACCAATGGGTCGCTGAAACTGAGTCCATATCGAGCGCCTGTGAGTCAGTAACACCAAAGTCTTTATCAAGTACCCGTGAGTCAGTGGAACCACAATCTTTTTTAAGTACCCGTGAGTCTGACTCTTTGTCTAGTGCACATGAGTCAATGAAACCAGAGTCTTCTTTGAGTACTTGTGAGTCAGTGAAACCACAACCTTTGTTGAGTACCATTGAGTCAGTGAAACCAGTCTTCTTTTGGTGCCTGTGAGGCAGTCAAACCAGAATATTTGTTGAGTACCCATGAGTCAGTGATACTCGAGTCGTTACAATTTCATTGAAATTAGAGTCTTTGTCCAGTGAGTCAGTCAAATTCAAGTCTTTGTCGAGCACCCGTGATGTAGCTTGGGGCAGGGAGGTCAGGGGGGGTTGGGAAAAGACTTGAGATGAGGCAAAGACCAGGGATGACATCTATAAAGCTTGGGTAGGCACAAAACAAGGCTGAAAAGTTGCACACGGCGTTTACGTTTTCAAAATTGTTACTTTTAAACTCCTCCTTTCTGGCAGAAAAATGAAATAAGTACGTATTCAGACATGACTGGTACCACTAACCACCTGTCCCCACACACCAATATAATAACGCAACTTCCACAGGTCTACCGATCTCTGGAAAATAGCTTCCATTAGTCTCCCAACTAAAAAGCATCACATTTGCCCAAAAAAACGTGAAAATAGTTCAAAGTCTTTTTTGTTGTCCATGAAGATAGTAATTACTTGATGACATCAGCAAGTGCAGCTTCCCAAAAACAAAGCTCTCTCTCTCTCTCTCTCTTACACACACACATATAAGCACAATGTACAGCAGACACTTACCTGCAGAAGTTTTTCCCAACGGGAGCGTGCGGGGAGAAGAGAGAAATTTAGTTTTTTAATATCTTGAAACACAAAGCATTCTCTGCAGGAGAGAATCAGTCAGTGCACCATTTTCTGCAGATAAAAGAAGATGCTATGTTATTTTTAAATGGTGGTAGTACATTTATGTGTGGACAATGCATATTAATGAACATCTGCATCTAATACAGATGTACATTTTTGCTTATGATGATTTGAAAATATGTTGCTTCTTAACTAGCCATTATCCAATCTTTTGATTTCCACTGCACACCGGGATCAAGCAATGCATCGAATTCAAGCAGCCATACAGCTTTTATATGAAATTTGCTTTTAAAAAAGACACGAGTCATGCAAATCATAATTGTAAACAATGTTTCTATGTTCCATGTTTCGGTTGAGCTTTTCCCATGTTCTGTTACTTCGTATTCTTTGGGGTTATGATGTAAATGTATGCTTAAACTTGTGAATTTGAATTTCCACAGCAGGCATATGAGGAAGAGGAACTCAGTTTCACTTCAGAGATTGCTTGGATCTTGCTAGACCTTGGCTGGGGGGCTGACTGTTCTTTCCAGCACTGACGTTTCAATTATTTGTATCTCCTTTTAATCCTGAATTGTAAACTTTACTTGAGCAACATTTAGAACGGAAAAATCTGGACGGACTTCATTTTGCTGAAACGGCAGGTCCTAACAGTATCTGATGGGTGATGCTTCTCCCTCCCAAGATTATTTTGCTGACAAAATGTGGAACGCTTGGGAGCATGAAGGGCAGCGAGGTCGGTCTCTGCTGGTCTACTGGTCAGCACAACACTGTAGCATCAACAGAAAAACCAGCCAGTCAGAAACAATTTGGACCTACTTCTATTGGGCGCTTGGCTTTCAAACAGCAAAGCACTGTGGTCAATGGACTGCGAAACAATGGCGCTAACAACCTGCAGGTGATCCAATCATACCAGAAGATCCGGTTCCTTTTGTCCTCGGGGACCAATTAAAGCGCAGCCTTCCTTGTGTTGTGTAAAATCTTTAGCACAGCTTTTTAATCACTTCATGGTGAAGTTTTGCGCTTTATTGGCTGTAAGAGCTTTTTTAAAAAAGGTCAGGTTGTTGTGCTACGGACTACAGCTACACACACACACACACACACACGGAAAAGAACTTTGAGAGAAGTGGTGTCCCCAGCTTTCATTCTAAGTGTCATGTCTTCCTCTGTGCCCACAGCAGGAGAAAGTGAGACTGACATCACTTAGATGGATGGAACAGCGAGATGGATGGGGAGAGGGAAAGGATGGATCGGGACTGGCCTCCTATTCCCAGTGCTGTGTCAGCTCTCCTTTACTGTCTGCCTCCTCCTGTTCGTTTCTACAGTCCCTCTCATCCGTCCATTTCAAGCACGTGTAGTCCTCGGTAACGTTGCTTTGTGGTGACGTACGCACACCTATGATTTAAGAAAACTGATCCAGGACTTCGTCACCATCTTCACCTCAACACACCCGAGACCACGGAAATGGTGGTGGACGTTAGGAGAAACAGGACGCACCCAGAACCTGTTCTCAATAAAGGTGACAGCTACAGTATAAATACATGGGAGTGCATCTGGATGAGAAACTGGACCGGGCTGCCAACATGGATGCTCGGTGCAGGAAGGGACAGAGCTGTCTGTACTTCCACGGAAGGCTGCGTCCTTCAACGTATGCAAGAAGCTTCTACAGATTTTCCACAAGACTGTGGAAGCCACTTCCCTTGTGTAGGCAAGAAGAACGCCACACGCCTGGACAAAGGGGTGAGAAAGGCAGGTTCTGTGATTGGCACTGAGCTGGACACTGAGGAGGCTCCAGCCCATCATGGAAAAGCAGCATCATCCTCCAACAGAAGAGCAGTTTCAGTGGCAGATTACTACCACCGTCCTGCTCCACTGACAGACTTTTCAACACAACAGAAGAGAAGCAATAAAAACGCACACAGGACTGGAAAATTTGCCTAACTATGTATTATATTATTATGTATTCATATTATGTATTATGGATTATTGCACTACAAATTAGAAGTGAACAGTTACGTAATACTTATTCTATTTGCTTATGTTGTTCTTCGTATCTCTCCCGTCTTGCCTTGATTGCGTTACTCTAACTAAACCATACTTTTGGTCTGTAAACTAGAGACTCGCTCGACAACTATTTACAGCGCGGCGCAAACGAATATATATATCGTCATCTGATGAGTTTTGACATTTCGGAACATTTAGACTCCGACTGTCTCCCTTGGGAAAGAAGACTGTGGTGGGAAACAGACACGTACAAATACAAACAGACAAATAAGACTCCTCCGTTGCTGCGTCATGCAGTAAAGTGCCCTCCAGCACGCCCGGCGAGCTTCCTTCAGCACTTAGATGGATTCTTACGGATGCAAAGAATCGGCCCCGAAAGCTTTTTGTTTCAGAGCCGTCGTGTTGCGTTCAAGGGAGGAGATAATAGGACAGAGCTGCGGCAGAAACTCAACATGCACACAGTGCAAACCTCACAGTCAGAAATGTTTACTTCCTCCATGGAAGCAAAATATTGTTTCTGCTATACAATAATACCTAATGACCCGACCATGATAAGTGAATATCCCGTCGACACTTCCCTCCCACTCAGCTCCGTGAGTACAACACACAAAGGACAGCAAGTCTTATTTATGTTTTAAATTGCTTATTTTCCCCTAATATGTCTACTATTTTGGTAATGAGAGTGTCCATGTCAGGAGGGCTGTAATCCATTTTAAAAACATTTAGAAGGTCGTAAAGTGAATTTTTTAGGCTCCATAAACAATAATATTCCTTTTAAATAATGAACCCCACTTCAGGGATTTTCATTTAACGCGATAAACAAAGGATTACTGTGTTTTTTTAATAATGGAGGATTTTTTTTTTCAAGAAGGAAATGAAATGATAAATGATGGCTGGTGGCGTCTGCAGTTATAAAATGTGGTTTACACAGGTCGGCGCATTTTGCCATAAGTTGGACGCATATCGGTGCTTTGGATCTTGCACTATTTGTTTTTATGTATACAGTTGTAATTTTGTGCTTTCAGTTTGGGGTCTTTTCTTTACAAAGTCCAGGTTTGGTATGAATCCCTCATGGCATCCCCAAACTGAACCATGACCTGCTCCCCAAGAGGATGCAATTTAAACTGTCCCTGTATGTGATGAATTTAAAAATGTTTTCTTTTTTTAAAACTATTACAATTTATTCATTCATTTTCTATACCGCTTATCCTCATTAGGGTCACGGGGATGCTGGAGCCTATCCCAGCCGACTTTGGGCGAGAGGCGGGGTACACCCTGGACTGGTCCCCAGTCAATTGCAGGGCACAAATAGACAAACAACCAGTCACACTCACATTCATAGCAATGGACAATTTAGAGTCCCCAGTTAACCTAAATAGTGGTTAAAATATATTTTGTTGTCATTGCATATTATACTGTATATTTATCATAACAACCTTGATAATGTTTTCTCCTCAGTGAGTCTTTTTGAAACCCGTCCCTACCAAATGTTTAAAGTCATTGTATGAATCTTTTAGAGACCACTTTTTATACATGATGAATTGCTCTCTTCAGACGGGGGTCTTCCCTGCTGCCTTTAAAGGGGCGGTGGTGAGGCCACTGCTGAAGAAGAGCAATTTAGATTCTAATGATTTTAACAATTTAAACCGGTTTCTAACTTGCCATTTTAAGCAAAATTTTCCAAAAGCTTGTTTTTATTCATCACAATGATTTTATTAATTCACAGAATGTCCTAAAGAAGTCTGGTTTTAGGATACTGGGACAGCTCTTTTAAAGATATGAAATGATTTTAGATTATATCATGATTCTCAGAAGGTCACAGTGTTGGTTCTACTGGATCTGAGCGCTGCCTTCGATACAGTGGACCACAGTATTCTTTCATCTTGGTTAAAACATATCGGCCTCGCTGGTGCTGTTCATGGATGGTTTACATCCAACCTCACAGACAGGACCTTTATGGTCAGTTTAGATACCTGCTCCTCTAAGGTCCAAAATATCACATGTGGTGTCCCCCAGGGTTCGATTTTAGACCCAGTGCTTTTTAACCTGTACATGCTACTTCTTGGTGATGTCATGGAGACATGGAGTCAACGTTCACAGTTATGCTGTTGATACACAGTTGTACATCTCCAAGGCTCCTGACGACACTTTTTAACTGCATTTTAGATCTCAAGTCCTGGATGGCAAAAAACTTTCTCCAGCTTAACCAGGACAAAACTGAAGTTTTAGTCATCAGTCCTGAGAGAGAGAAGCTTTTACCCAAACTACAGTCACTGTCTTTTAATCCTTCATCACACGTGAAAAACCTGGGCGTGATTTTTGACTCTGCGCTGACTTTTATTCCACACATGAAGAATATCACAAAGATCGTTTTTTACCATCTAAAGAACATCGCCAGAGTTCACCCCATTCTCACATGGAGACACACATGCAGGCTTTTCTCACTAGTTGTATTGACTAATGTAATGCCCTGCTCTCTGGTCTTCCCAAAAAGACTACATCAGGTTTACAACTTTCACAAAATTCAGCAGGACGTGTCCTGACGAACACCAGGAGGCGGGGCCACATTAATTACAGCGGTTTCAGAATCACTGCATCGGCTCCCCGTGTTTAACTTGCAAACTGCTTTTACCTTATGAACCCTCACGGTCCCTGCGGTCCTCCGACTACGGGCTTTTAGTCATTCCCAAAGTCAGGACACACACTCATGGAGAGGCTTCTTTTCAGTTCTATGGCCCTCGTCTCTGGGACAGTCTGCCCATGGATCTCAGGCCCACAGAGAACGTTCATGTTTTTAAGAGCAGGCTCAAGACCCTCCTTTTTAGTTTGGCTTTTAGCTAATATTTATTTACCTGTCTTAATCCTGATATTTTGTCATAATTTATTGATTATTAGTTTTAAATTGCTTTTTCTTATCGGTGTTATTACTCTTCCAGTTTTTCCTCTGAGGGAGCCCTCTGCCTCTGGAGCAGTGGTCGGCAGTAGTTGCCTGGGTGTTGTTCTGGGTGCCCAGGTGGAGGCGGGGCGTCCCTGCCTCGCCTTCCCTGGATGCTCTGTGGCGGTGCCCTGGCGGCAGTGGTCGATGCCCTGCTCTCGGTGCAGACGACTCCTCTGATGGAGTTTTCCTCTCCCGTTCATCTGTACTCAGCCTTATGTATCTTATCTACCTCATTTTTATTCTTCTTATTCTATTTATATTGAGGCGGGCGGGGGTGGCTGTAGTTGGGACAGAGGTGAGGTGAGGGGGGTGCGAATGATGATGCGTGTGCGTGAGGGACCACGGTGATGACCACGGTGATGACCACGGAATTTATTTTTAAATTAGTATTTCTTATTTTATTTTGTTTTTATTGACTTCTTTATTTTGATTATGGTGATGTCAGTCCAGCACTCAAGCAGAAGCCACACAAACATACACGCAGCACTCATTCCCATACGCAGTAAACCTTGAATGCCACTCATTGTATTTTCTGTGTGGAATAGAACCACAACGCTCACATGCGCACACACCCCTGGGCAGATGCAGCCATGCATATGCATGCTTGACTGCAACCACAAACACGCAGACAACCACAGATGCCTCTTTAGCAGTCTGTCC
Source organism: Oostethus manadensis (assembly GCA_024372805.1). Taxonomy (NCBI): domain Eukaryota; kingdom Metazoa; phylum Chordata; class Actinopteri; order Syngnathiformes; family Syngnathidae; genus Oostethus; species Oostethus manadensis. The sequence continues at coordinate 5,608,701 of QODF01000043.1, read as the reverse complement.
CAACAGCGCCGGGAGTCTTTTACTTTCCATATGACCTTTTGCCACTTTGCCGGTGACATTTTAAATATGCTCTCGCTCACCTTTGTCAGCCTCCTTGCATGCCGGGTACGAAACAAAGCCTCGCGGCTGAGAGTGAGGCCGTGCGGTGGAGGAGGGAAAAAAAAAAGCAGATGAATTAAACTGACCCGAATGAGTGTCAGAGGTCGTACGGGTGGAAAGGTTCGGCGGATAAGGAAAGGCGGGACGGAGTGGCGTTAGCCGGGCTTAAGATGATCACTCTTAAGAGAGACTGTGACAGAAGCTTGAGAGACGTGAGAAGCACGTAAAGAGCAAAAAGGGGGAAGTGGGGGGTTTTGGTCAGTAAAATGAAGATGGACGGAATTAGAAGCTGGGAGTGAGAACTCCAAAAAGGGCAAAGCTGGGAAGAAGAAACGAGTAAGGAGTGAGTGATTGGGCGGAAAAAAGATCGAGGATAAGAGAGTGAGGGATGCGGTCTGTCACTCTGGAAATTACAGCCCTCTCTGGTGGAAATGTCACAGATATGTGAGGGGCCTCGCCGAGCTGTGCTAAAATGTGAGAATCATTCATCTCTCGCCGGAGGCTCCGGCGCTATCAAGAGTCTTGGCATTAATGGGGAATCCTCCCTTGCATTAATAGACAAATTAGCATCAGCACATCAGACGCTCATCCTTTCAATACCAGCAGATGATGCACCTCTTTGGATCCTACTTCCACGAATAGCACAAGACGAGATAATACCCCGCCATTGATTTCAACAAAGAGGAACATGACTCAGTGGACAACAATGGTGCACCAGCAGCAAGTGGTGTTCTTTCTTGTACATGTTGTTCCTCAGACAGCAAACTAGAAGCGATTGGATCAACAGCGTCCGTGCCGCTCGCAAGTAGTACATTGCATGTTGCTTCACTGGCTTGTGAGTCCGCAGCGGGTGGGTCAACATGAAAAGTGGAAATAACACCTATACAGTTTAACACATTGTAACAGTCCACCTGGAATTATGCTCCATGTTTTAGCTGCAAAAGTGTTACATGCACTCTATTCAATGTGCTCGTGTCCCTTTTTTTCGCAGTACTGTAATCCCTCCCCATTTCCCTCTCACACTGTTCAAACATAAATTCATTAATCAAGCTGTTTTGTGGTTGTTAGGCGAAAATATGCACATTTAAGCAACATGTACACGTTTTTGTTCTGAATTAGGCATTTTCAAGCATAAAATGTCTAAATGAACTAAAATACAAAAATATACGTAACAAATATAGATAAATATATAAGTACTGTCCAGTACAGGAAGTACAAATATTTCGTTTTATTAGGTTTTATGTCTTATTTTCTCTTATGTGTACTACCAGACATAATATTTAAAGTCTCTCACTACTCTCTGAACCCCCGTCATCCCTTCCTGTCCGCCCCCCCCTCATGTCCCCTAGCACCGAAACAAATTTACAGCAACACATATGAGTATACATGTCTACTACTGTATAATGGGTAATACAAGTGTAAAAGGTGACTATAGGGGTGTTATTCCATGTCTAGAGGGCTCTAATTATTTAAAAAAACGTATTTACAAGGTCTTAAACAGGTTGTCAGAACTATGAAAACATTTCATCTTTAAATAAGGAATCTTACATCACGAAAATTTTTCATAAAATCCATTTATGAAATGTATCATGGTGGGGTCAACAACACCAACGACAAAGCCTCATTTTCCGGGGAGTCTGCATGTACTCACAGTGACTGTTTTTAGTTGCTGCGATGTGCGGGGATTAGAAGTCCTCAAAATTAAACCCTCTTAATGCACAACAAACATCAAACTTACTTATTTGTTCATATGAAAGAATAACTTCATTCTTTGTCTCCTTTCCGGTCTTTTCCCCTTGTGCCATGAGCCGTTCAGGCGCACTCGTAATTGTGAGTGTTAGGCGCTAATTGTTTTTCTTTGTTTTTTGTGATAACTTTGGGAACCTAGTGTGTAGGGAAAGTCTGCATCAACAATAAATTTAATCCATTTATCATTTATTAGCATTTTGCATTGATCTTTGAACTATTATTAAACTCTATAAAATGCATTTTTGTTGATATCTTTACATGACTGCATGCTAAACGACCAACTCAAAAAACAGAATTTAATCTTACTGAATAAGACACCCAGAATGTAAACAAAATAAAGGATGTGGGATTTACAATACAAACTATAAAAGCTTGCATATTAAGTGCATGTGAACGTTCCTCCTTCAACCTCCTCAACATGTTTTGCAACCAAGAAAAGTGACAAACAAAACAGTACAACACCATAAAATGTCACTTTTCGGCTGAACTTGGTCATAAAAAGCTCGCTTTATTGACTCACTCGTTCACTCAATGGATCAATCAATTTGTTTTTCTTCAGTGACCAGCTAACCCAGCATGATGGGATGTGTTAAAATGTGACTGTGACCCATGTTGCTAATGTTTCCGCCCTGATGGGATTTGATAACGATAATAATATCACCATCAATACTCATTACTAATGGGGTTTCACTTTATGATAAGGTACACAAAAATACAGTAGTTAATGAATAACTAATGAAGAACTAATGACTAGTGCACATAAATTTTGAGTAATTATTGAGTAACTAATAATAAACTACTGACTAGTGCACATACATTTAAAGTAGATATTGAGCAACTAATGAAGAACTACTGTCTAGTGCACATAAATTATGAGTAGTTAATGATCAATGAACTACTGACAAACTCATGAGTAGAGTAGTTATTGAGGAACTAAGGCATATACATTTAAAATAGCTACTGAAAAACTAATGAGGAACTAATGAGTAGTGGTTGTGGTTAGGTAGGTTCATTCCTGATTAACTACTGTAATTATGTGTACCTTATTGTAGTGTTACCCTTATAGGGATTGTAGTTATGAAAACGATACATATTGCGCCAATCATCTAAAGACAGCTTCAAAAGGCACCTTAGCCTACTTCCTCTATTATCTCCAACAGGTAGGAAGTTGGAAACAGGAAAAAACAAAAACAAAAGATAGTTTATAGTTGTCCCCTTTGTCAGACCTTCCAGGTGTGATGCCTTCTGGATGCTTTATAATAAGACACGGAGCACAGAGTGTCAAAACAAACTGAGTTTGTTGTTATATTCCTGCAGCTGCATGGAGGTGGTGGGGGTGGGGGTGGAGGGCAGCCGTGTCATGAACAGCGAGACTCTGAAGGATATGTCAACTCGGGTGTTTGAAGCCGGAGACGCATGAAAAGCTACGAGTACAAATGAGAACAGCATTTGAGTGATGGTTAAACAGATCTCGGCCTTGAACGCAGCATTGTGTGCGTCTGACGGGGGGGGCATGATTCCATCACATGTACTTTGGCGCAGATGAAACGTGGCCCGGTGCTAAGTGATTTATTTAGTCAAATATGTAGCTGCACATTCCACAGCAAACAGGGAAGTTCAAGCAATTTTGGAGCCGAAAACCGCAGCTGAATTTGTTATTTATGGTAAATGACACAAATTGCCTACTGGGACTGCTGCCCCCGCGACCCGGACCCGGACCAGCGGAAGAAAATGGAATGGACACAGAATAGTATATCTTCATTTTGTCAGTTTGAAGTAAATGTCTTTTCTCAAAACTTCACATTCGGCGGGCCTGGTGCGCCCCGTGGGCCGCAGTTTGCCCACCCCTGCTCTGAACATAAATTGTATATTCCAGTCAGTTTCCATTACAAGTGGAAATAATGAGTGTCTGCCTGGTGGTATCCGTTCAAAAACCTTTAGGGAGGCTTTGCCCTTTGCTCAAATTCTATCAAATGTTGTACATTTGTAGTCAAGGAATTGCTGAGGTAACGGCATCTGATGTCTGTGCCGTGTGCGTACATGGAATATCATGCATTAAGTAACTCTCAGTTTGAAGTGCTACTGTTGTCACACTTTTTTTATACCCCTTATGACATTTTGCCAACCCACCTTTGGGGACCTAGGCTCCACATGCATAAAAAACGTCAAAAACATGCATAAAACCAAATTATTCTTGAGCATTTCTTCATTGAATGTGGGTATGAATTGGATTTTGTACTTCTAAGGATGAATATTGACTTGCAAATGCTGCATGCAAACCCCAAAGTTCAAGTATTTGCGAAAACAATTCTAAAAAGTCAATGAATGTCAGCTGAAGCAGGACACACATTTCCATTTGCCCGAGGAGCTTGTAAGTGGAGTCGGCCACTTTGACTCCCCCATTATTTCACTGGGACACCGACTGCTGAAGTCTGAAATTGAACAGACTGATGTAATGAGTCTGCTGGAATTTATCCACAGCATTCCATTTCCTCGCAATGAGCAAATACCGAAGGGTATTTGTTTGTTTTTGGCTTTCATCCCTGTCTCCTGCACACCTCTCACACAGACAAAAACAAAAGACCTAATTCAATTGTTCACATCTTATTCTTATATAAATTGGGAAAAATGGGGGGCGGGGGGGGGCAATAGGTTGATCATAAACATATTTATGGGTTTATGTTTTGCAAGCAGCACTGGAGTTAACACTTGTCAATGTTTTCATCTCACCCCCTCTACCAGCCAAAAGGAATTCTCCAGCATGATACTATTCTATTTTACTTGGTAAAATTGAAGTGGCAAATGTGTTTTGTGGTAAATACTGAAAGTCGGTGGGGTTTCAGTGGGTAAACCGCAGAACATCTCCATGGCTTCCTGCCTACATGCTGCGGATGAATAAGTCCTCTGTCCCACCTCACTGTTTAATCTGAGCAGCTAATTGAGTGCTAATTGGGTGCTTACTACTCGGAAGGGAACAAACACACAAGTAAAAGCAACCGGGCACTTATTCAATAGACTGAGGTCTGATCAGTGGGGAAACTTCTAAACACGTAATCCATAGGCATACACCATATTTTCATAACATAAATTGCATTTGGAATGTCCCACTGGGATTTTCTAACTCCCCAGCATAGGCTGCAACTATGAGAAAAATGAGTTCCTGACCAAAACTAATCCGACAAAGCTAAAACCCCTAAATCCACCAGGGACCATCGTCGCAGTATGATATTTTTTCAAACCGCATACTGATTGTAGAGTTCATACAGCGTGTGTTTCAGTGGTTCCGACAGCTATATTAATACACCGTGTCGGCACTCTCATCTGCCAAACAAAATGCTATCAATCTTCTCATTTCCCAAACAGTGGGGTGATCAAAGAGCTTAATTGGGTTTCCGTCAGCAGCCATCTACTAGATGGAGGGAGACTGTTGGGAGTTTTTCCTCTTACATTGTTTTTTTTCTGTCAAAAATTGGCATATGTGAATATCAAGCCAATATGAGCTTGGAAAAGGGAATGTGCGTTCTTGTAGTTATTCCAGAGTAAACACCAACGTCAGCCTTAATGATTAAAAACATTACATGGCTGACAGAGCTGATCAATCTCAGTAATATTTCCAGGTTGCAATTGACAAGCAACTGGCAAAAGGCAAATTCAGATCAAGTGAACTCATAAAGACAGATGGCAAGGCTGCTGCATAGCCATGTCTTGCCTGTACTGTATTGGTTTGTATGAACCAACTCTTCTACCACCAAACACCCACTGCAACTGTATGGTGTTTTGCCAAATTTACCTCCAAATTTGGTACACACCTTAAGCTAATTGACAGGCACATGTTTATCAAATATGAGCAAAATTTGAAGAAAAACTTGGTCACCATCAAGCAAAACGTGTTTGCAGGACAAACGCTCATTGACCAAAACCATTTGTCTGATAAGTATATGTGTAGAGTATTACATGTATGTTATTATACTTACTGGTTCAGTCTAATAGCATCCCATAGAAATGCTTTCATGGACACCCCACTCACATAGCACAGCTAGAGTTGCACAGCACTTACAGGTAAGTATAAAACGTTAGGGTATCTGCATTAGATGTACAGTATGTGTTACATATTAGTATTAAACTTTTACTTTCAGTCAAACAGCTTCCCATAGGAATGCTTTCATGACACCCCACTCACTTAGCACAGCTAGAGTTGCCCAGCACTTACAGGTAAGTATAAAACTTTAGGGTATCTGCATTACATGTACAGTATGTGTTACATATTAGTATTATACTTTTACTTTAAGTCAAACAGCTTCCCATAGGAATGCTTTCATGACACCCCACTCACATAGCACAGGTAGAGTTGCACAGCACTTACAGGTAACTATAAAACTTCAGAGTATCTGCATTACATGTACAGTATGTGTTACATATTAGTATTATACTTTTACTTTAAGTCTAACAGCTTCCCATAGGAATGCTTTCACGACACCGCACTCACATAGCACAGCTAGAGTTGGACAACAATCAGACATAACTGATTGAAAAATACTGGGAAAAGATGCACTGTTCTCACTGATACAAGCTTAACTCTCACTTCTATGAAAACTTATCTTTCACTTTCTGGAGGGACGCGACAACTGCTATGTACTGTAGACTGTGTACTGTCTCTCCCGGCTCTACCTCATTGATGATAAGTTGTGCTGTAGGCAAATATATTGCTCTTATTTATTTAAAACAAAATGAAAACCTTTCAAATTGTGTGATCATTGACTGCTTCTTTGATAGCTACGTGTACAAGAAGTGCCACAAACACACACACACATCTACCAACCGTAGACCCACGAGATCCATTAACAGAGACTATGAAAGTAAAATCCAATTTTTTGGCACATTTAATGGGATAGACCAGGAGTGTCCAAAGCCCGGCGGTCATTTATGTCCCAGGATTTATTTATTTTTTTTATAAATGGCCCTTAGCATATTCTAAAAAAAAATTTCAAATTAAAAGGAAAATAGGAAAATAGTTGTAATATAAAAAACAAACAAAAAGAGTAAAATTACAATTTTGGCAAATTAGGTTAGGGTAAATATGTAGTAAGATAATGTCCAAATGTTATGAGAATAAAGTTGTAAAAATTACAAGGAAATAAATGTACAAGAACAATATTTTTTTTTTTAAAGCAAAAAATAGCAAAATTGTAATATAAGAAGCAAAAGTTGTCATTGATAAAGCTGGAATGTACAAATATACAAACTGCTAAATATACAAAATGTTTCTTCATATCTACATGGTTAGATTTTTTTTTATGTAAAAGTGGCCCCTGCATTCTCTGACAGGGCCCTCCAAAATGTTTGGACATCCCTGGTATAGTTCTTCAAGAACCAGGCTGATTTCAGATTATCATGAGCATAAACACAAGGTCAGTAGTTACAGTATTACTCATTGTAGGACTGACTGAGCCACAACAGAAAGTGCAAATATAAAGATTTCATTAAAAAGGCCGTCACCTACCTAATGTACTTAATGCATTCATTAAAGGGATGTTTTCCACTTAATTTCTAACCATGAATTGAAATGTCATATGTGGATTCTGTAAGTTGCTCGTGCCGCCATAAAAGCTGACCAGGGCTTCATCATACACCTGTCGATGGTACTCTCTGCACCGTGCTGGCCTGCAGAGATAAGGCGCCAACAGTACATTAAAACAAGCGTGCGCCTGAGAGCACTCGGTCTGACTGTCTGGCGGAAATGATAATAAGACAAGAGCCTGGAAGTTGTGACAAATTTCTCAGGGTGAAGAGGCCGTTTTGACTTTATGAAGACTATTCTTCATTCTTTGACAGCAATGGGCAACTGCAGATAAGTTGCAGATAACGGCGCTTTTATTGTCAGAATGCATCCAAATATCAGTAATATGTCGAGAAAAGTATTGGGACCACAATACCCCACGGTGCCAGCAACTCATACAGTGCGTTGTACAGATGAAAAATATAAGCTTCTCAATAGTATTCCAAATCAGGGTGTGTGTGTGTGAAAAGTGTGTCCTGTAGACAGAAAATAGAGAACCGCTGCCCTACAAGAATAACCACCCTAAGACGTGTGTGTCCATTCTTTGGCTTTAATTCAATCCATTGTAGTAGAATGATAGCCCACTGAAGTTACCCTTCATTAACTGCAGAACAATGTTAAACATGGATAGTTCGGATCAAAGTGTAATTCCGTAGGGCGGACTCCTCCTCTATCAGGACCTATATGAGAAAAGGGGACTAATGGTCTCAATTGCTGGAAAATTATACAGCTGTGATTCCCACTTCAAAAGCCTTTGATTCTCTCGTGGTCCTTGTGCTCAAGCCCGTTCATCCCAGATAGACTCCTCAGCCATCTTTTAGCCCCTTTGTCGACCTCAGATCTTTCCCTCGACTTGAGCTCTCGATCCACTCTCTGATGACTCAAAAGAGAAGCGGCAGCTCCAACCATTTAGACGACACGTTGACATACAAATGACAACAATAGACTTTATGGCGTTATGATGAAATAAAGACAACAATGCTGAAAAGTCAGGAGATTGTAGTCCAATTCCTTATTAGGGCAAACAAGACTTCAGTATTATTTCCTAAAAAAAGATCAGAGAAAGATGGGTGGGTTTTTTACTCAGGTTCTAGGTTCTTGTCCCTGTCAGTCAGACTGGATGATACAGAGAATACCTGTAGCTTGAAACAAGGTTGGCCAAGTTAGCAAACCCTTGAATGAATTGGTTCCAGACCTGACTGCGGTACAATCATTTCTGGGACATAATATTTAGTGCTCCATCCATCCATTTTCTGTGCCGCTTATCCTCATTAGGGTCGTGGGAGTATGCTGGAGCCTATCCCAGCTGACTTCGGCCAGGAGGCGGGGTACACCCTGGACTTGTCGCCTGTCAATTCCATCCTGTGTTCATAAATGAAATATTTTTGTAATTTAAGCACAGAAAACCTGTTCATGGCTTTCTAAATATGGTTTTAACATCATTTGAGCCCTGTAAACATGAAATAACACCCCTATAGTCACTTTTACACTCCTAAGTTTGTGTAAGAGAGACTGACTCAGACTAGTTCTAACTATGCTGATAGCGTGTTTTGTTTACCATCTTCTCCTTGCTGTGCTTTTCCATGGGTTACCTGTGAGTGTAGTCTAATTTTAGTTGTGCTGTGTGAGTGTGTGTGGAGAAGCTATTAAAGTGAATATAGAGGTGTAATAATACTATCTAACAGTACAGTGGGGAGAACAGTTTGAGTAGGGTGCTATTTTGCTAACCAAGCAAGGTTCATACATTTATACTTAAACAAGTTTGCTTCAGGAGCACCTAAGAGCCCTGAACCTACCCACCTAAGAGATGATTTTGAACAGAGTATCAAAAAATTCCATGCACAAATCATCAATACAATGGGGTAAACCAACTTCAGTTGGAGTCAACCAAACAAAAGTGTCGACACCATCAATGGGGATAAATTACACTCAAGCATATAAATACCAGACAAAAATCGGCAAAGCTGCATCTTGAGAGCTACCAAATCAATGAACCCCTTCTTAAAGGATACCATCTATACTATTGCTCTTTTCTGACCTATAAAAGATTGTTACACTTTTACTACAATGCCAACGTGTCAGATAGTGAGGTTTGCACATTTGGAAGTGAGCCCTGAGAGCAGTTTTGCACACTGTGTTTTACAGAGTTTCTTTTAACATCGAGTTCCACTGTTGTCATGCAACCCGGACTTCCCTATATGGATATGCCCAGGTACACGGTGTAGACCTGCCCTTCTCCGATTTCCTTCACTCTGTTGTCGAGAATTTCACCGTTTCACATTGAGCGATGGCTCCTAGGAAATATTGGTTCGGGTTTGAGGGAAAGCTAATTTTGTTTAGAGGCAAGCATCAGGCAGAAGTGGTTGGAGTTGATGATTCCTGGCCAGCAAGAAAAAAAATATCAATGGCTCTTAACCCGGGATTGTTTATTATCAACACCTGCGCCGCCAAAATAAGGAAGAGGGGTTTGGCAGCTGTCTGTAAGTCCTCGGGAAATCTTGGGAGTGTGACCAATCACAGCGGAGTGGGCTCGGCAAGAGGCGTACCTGGAGGCGTAAATTACACAGACCGTTTGGGCAGGAGGCAGGAAACACTGCAGGAAAAGACGCAGAGTCTGGAAGAGCTAGAAAGCTTTCTGTGTGGGTGTGTAGCTGCTCCATAAGAGTCCAGTACTCATTACAAAAGCCCAACAATTAGTACAATAGGTCGCCTATTACATTTTACCATGGCTGGAAGATATCCAACCTTGCAGACTTCCAATCCCTCCAACTATTTCAGTCTCTGCCCGAGTAGACGACAGTGCAGAGGAATCAAACAGTAGTTCAAAGTCTTAACTTTGCCAATTAGTTCTGGTCTTTCTCCCCAAGCTTAAGCACTTTCAGCTAGGCCAGCGCCTTCTCATCAAGCCCTCAACCCCCCGCCGTGAATCTGGTGCTACAAAGACCTTGGGTTATAGGAAGTGGCATGATGCAAGCCTCCTGCAAATGGATATCAAGAATCCCCTAGTGGTGTCTGTGTGCAGAAGATGGGTCATTGTTGTTTGGAAGTGCTTCATGCCGAGAAGACGCAGTGGAGATTTGGGAAAGTGTGAGAGGAGAGACAAGCCCACACACAGAAACAAGTACAGTGTTTTGGCAGGAAAATTGATTCTAGGTTGCAGTTTATGCTGACAATGTGATGCTCTTCAAAAATCCACTGAAGTTTCTAAACTCATAACTTGAAATCGCTTTTTATCTCATGTGTCTCCCCCATCTCACTCTCCATCCCTTTATCTCTCTGCTTCATTTTCATCTTGCACCGTATTTGTGTTTCATCCTCGCGTCTGCTGCCTCCACCAATCATGTAACGTATTGACCAGTATCAAATTTGCAGCCGGAACATATATTATGACCACGTACTTTATCATAGTTTTGTATTAGGAGGAGGATCTTGTCGCACAGTGAAATGAAGCGTGGGGAGGCAGAACACTAACAACAATGGCGGTGCAAACATAACAATGTACTATGACGCCCCTTGCCACATCACTGGTCGAACATCGCTCCCTCATGTTGTCACGTTTTTCCCCAAACTATAATTAATAAACGACTGCGTTTTTTTTTGGTTGATTATGGATTATGAGTGAAAAAATATTGAAAGACAAATTCTATGTAATATTCTGGCCACTAGGCCTCAGTGATGCTACATTGACTAGACATGACATTAGATTAGATTACCATCACAAAGAAATTCTACTCCCGTTCCATGTGGAAGTGGTACGTTTTTGGCTTCTTACTTTGTCCTTCTTCCCCACTCCATTTCAAATCCGTTAAGTTTAAAATAAATTTGAGGCTTACTAGTTTGGTATCCTGCCTGCCTGATCCTGTAGCCTGTGCATTACAGTTGAGCAAAGAATAATAGTGTGTAAAGATGACTATGGGATGTTAGTTCATGTCTACAGGGCTCTAATAATAGTAAAAGTTGTATGTAGATAGTCATAAACAGCTTGCACACTTCCACTTCCATATTACGTGTAGTATTGAGATCTTGTTCACGGGCAAGGGAAGGATGAAACGCCAGATTGACAGGCGGATCGGTGCGGCGTCTGCAGTGATCCTTCGGCCCGTTGGTGGTGGGTGAGCTGAGCCGAAATGCAAAGCTCTTTATGATGCACGTATGATGTTGATGTACGTTTCTATCCTCGCCTATGGTCATGAGCTTTAGGTGGTTACCGAAAGGACAAGATCAAGCACCCAAAATGCATTTCTCTGTAGGGTGTCATCAGAAATTGTCTGTGATGTTGACGGTTGCCACATCTCCAGGCTGTCGGCGGACTGTGCATGTTAATTGGGCACCACTGTAACTCCTTCGTTCTTTTTCATATGCTGCACAACCGCTCACAGCCCTACTGGGACGGTGGGGTGGGGGGGGCAGAAGAAGTGACGACGGAGCGGAGTGTAATTAAGGAAAGTGTGACCGAAGCAAAAACTGGAGAGGGCGAAAAGTTCCTTTCGTGACGCCGAGCTCACAAACAACAAGCAGAATGGCAAACGGGCCGTGCACGAACCCCGCAGCGTGTAATGAATTCTAATGTGTGTGCTCTAATGACGGCGTGACAAGAGTTGTTTGGCGAGTCGCACGACGTCGCTGCGGAAATGCGAGCGCGGAGCTTTGCTTGCAAAACGCCGCGTACTCCGACGCCGTTTCATCTGTCAGCACATTCACGTCCTGACTGCTTGTGCCGACGCTGGGCACAAAGTCTGTTTTATAAAACTACAAGGCTCACATCAGAATACCCCAGGCACGAGTGTCTGGAGATATTTAGAAGACGTCCACTGAGGATAAAGTAAGACAGTGCATCCGACACGGCTCCTCTCTCGCCATGTTTGGCTTGTCACGATGGCTCAAGCCAGCTTTCATTCATTTTCTGACTTATATAACACCCTTTCCCCTTACTGCTGTACAAGCACACACGCATGCACAGCCCCTCATTTATCGCTGGGTATCCCTATTTTGCATACAATTAAACAGCAATAACTCCAAAACTGTCAACATGTGCTTTTTTTTTAAAGATAGCTAGTGCTATAAAACCCCTGGCAAATTTCCTAAACAAATTCAGCCTTTAATGTTGCACTGCTTAAATGAATATCTGCGGTGTAAGGTGTGTGGTTGTGTACGTGGGTGGGTATGGTTTGTGTTTGGAGCATAACACTGCACATCTGTGCAGGACGTCTGCCAAAAATCGGTCTCTGCAGAGCAAGGATTTTGAGGTTATTAAGCTATTGAATAAATGCAGAATGGCCTGATTGGAGCTTGAAGGATTTAGGTGGTGACAACAATTAAAATAGCAAATGCATCATTATTTAAAAAGGTAAAAGAAATTGACAACTGTGCAAGAATGCAATTTAACAGCACATTTAACAATGAATGATTCCTACAACAAAACGCGCACACAACTGCATCTTTGTGTTGACTCCGTCCTGCAGTTCTTAATTTGGCCTCCTTTCTGTGCCGGGTATTATCTCCATCGTAATGGTCCACACGGTAAGAAGCGATAGCTTGACAGAGGCGGCCTTTAATCCCTCCAGCTTTTCACCCACCCCTGATCTGACTTGACAAAAACTAATTGCTCTGGTCTCACACAACCTTTTTATAAATGAATCATGCATTTTACTACTAGGGTTGAATCCCTTCTCGCGGTTCTTGCTCAATAACATTTTAGCGCTGTCTTCAAATGTGGTTGGATAGCCCCTCTTTATGACGATATATTGTACTTGAGAGCTATTTTGGCTGCAGGACCCACCGTCACCTACCAATGACAAGCAGTGACCCAGATTGCGATAATCTTTCAACTCAAATTTCTTGAATAAACATGTTTTTAACCGCAACATCTTTTAACAAAAAGTGTCATTAAAGGCTTTCCCTTCTGCTCCCACTAACAAGTGGTGTCTACTTGCTACCTCAGGTGTGTTCGGTCCGGCCCTTTGCCGAGGCGTGAACAGTCCGGTCTCTCAACTGTGAGATAACCATCAAATGGTACCTTTAAGAATTTATTTAGGACTGAATACAAACAATTGCAATGCCAGCGCTGGAGAAAGCCAAAACCTAGAAAAGCCTGAGTGGTCTCTGGTGGTTCCTCTTCTCTTTGGAGGTAAAAATGGTTTGCAATGGTTGAGAAATATGAGAGTATTTGGATTTTTTTTTTTTTAACTGCAAAATTTGTAATGTTGGAAGTAAAAATCTGCACTGAAATTTGAAATCTGAATGACTACATCCAGATCGAGGATGGAGCCATGCTTCCCAGAATTTACACAATAAGCATAAAACACTTACAGGGAAACACTGTCTAAGGCTCAACAAGAGACAGGGCTGACACATTCAACCTGCTGCATTCCCTTCCCAACATTCCCTTCAGAGTAAAAGGCAAAAGGTAAAAGGCTTAGGCAAAGACCCACAACCCGCTGAAATTGACACAATTGCGACCCACTCTTTGATAATCACTGCTTTATAGTACAATCCCTCTTTGTCATTCTCTGCCAGTTTTGTAAGACCCACTTTTCCCCTCAAATCATGTTTTTATTTGTCATATTTCCTTGTATATGTGGGTCTTTTCTGGTTTCACATTCACATTAATTAGCCACTCTAAATTTCTATACGCGCCTGGCGATTGACTGGCGACCAGTCCAGGGTGTACCCCGCCTCTTGCACAAGGGCAGCTGGGATAGGCTCCAGCATACCCCCAAGACCCTAGTGAGAATAGGTTGTCAGAGAGATTTAGACCTGTTTTCCTGGTGTTTAAAGTGGCAAAAATTGCAAATACATGGTCTCGGCCATGGCTTGTCCTCTGGCTGGTATTAATTCATCAGCTCTCGTCAGGTTGGATGCAGGCTGCAGTTTGCATGTGTAATCTAAATTCCCAGCAAGGTGCATGTTTGTGTTTGGTTGCTCCACTTTCCCGATTGGGAACGGAATGAGATGACCATCTGTTGTATGGGATTGAGGTGGGTGGGAGGGACACAGCTAGCGCTTCCAAATGATATCACTTCTGGGACAGAGGTGGAAGTGATGCCAGGGGACGGATGAAGCGATGATCAGGGGCGGTGGCAGTTGATGCCCAAGTGATGCATGCAGGCATTAGTTCCCAAGTCCTACCCACGCATTTTGGTGACCGTGTTTTTCAACCTATCTTGCTCAACTTTGACAGACAGCTTGTCAGTCTGCTGTAAGTGCGTACCAATTAAACACCCTCAAGTTAGAGCGTGTGTTTTGGTGAGCGTGTTGTTCCAGCTAAGTACAGGGGGGACATAGGGCACTACATTTTGAAGGATAGGGAGTAAGATGGCGTAAAGAAGGCAGTGCGCTAATAACATTCTATTAAAAAGGAGCAGTGATCGGATTAATAGGGTGAAAAATCTTCCGTCGCTTTCACTCTTCCAGACTTCTCGTGTCACATGGCAACAAGCAAAGCGGGGCATCTGGGCGAGCGGTTGCTTCTGCTCTCATTCCGACCAACACACACGCACACAAATTCACACCTCTCTTCAAGTGAAGAGCTGCTGATGAACAGGAGATGTCACAACAGCAGAGCGGAGGAAGGAGTAAACAAAGAGTCTTCAGAGGAAAGCGCGGCGGCGATAATGAAAGCAACCGGCACTAGAATTTACAGCACCTTATTAAATGTGATTGAAATGTCACTTAAATTAAGGTTTGGAATGACAAGGGATTTAAATAAGGTTATAAAAGGTCTGTAATATTCAAATGGTGTGCCGTCAGAACCAGCAAAGCCATTTCGGCTGGTCTAAACAGGAACACCACTGGAATATTACCCAACAGTCTATATCTTCATTTTTATGGCAACTATGGCCACTGCTTCCAGTAGTGGATGTAATTCCACCTTTCTTTTTTTTGTCCAATCAGATTTCACTTTCTAAACGTTACCATGTCATCTAATCTGCCCATGGCCTGCAGAATAAGTAGTGCTGGCCCATGTCACTTAAATGGCATTAGCAATGGGGCTGTTCCTTTCAGATTCATCTGGCAGCGCCTGGTTCAGCCAGCCGTGCGTTCCGCTCAAGCTCGAAACAAGCCCGATCAAAAGAGCTAGCCATTGAGCTAAAACAATTCAATGTCAACTCAATGTCCAGCGCGACTCTTAAGGTGTCAGGGAGTGGGGTTTACCAAAGTTCGTACAGCTGAACCAACTGTACGTAAACTTCACTCCCATCTTGGTCACAACATGTATATAACCTGCCTGGTTCAGCCGAATTTTGCACGGGTTCGAACCAGAATCAGCAGAATGACATTCAAGAGCGCTAGCCATCGAGGTAAAAACAACTCAATGTCCAGTGCATACCTCTGCAGAGTTGAACTAACTATCTGTCTATCATCTTTTACTCTCATCCCCCTAAACCTCATTCCCATCCGGGTCACGTCACTAATGTAGCCTGCCTGGTTCAGCCCGCCTCACGTTACAACCGGGTTTGAACCAGTGACCGCAGAATGAGAATCATGAGCACTAGCCATCAAGCTAAAACAATTGAAGGTGTCAGGGATTGGGGTTTACCATTGTACTGCCATCTGTTACACTCGCCCCCAGCTGGGTCACAACACCAATCTAACCAGTCAGGTTCAGCCAGTCCTGCGTTCTTTCCCGGGCTCGAATCAGGGCCCAATAAATGAGAGTGGACAGCCACTGAACGTACTTTGATTGCATCCATTAAACATAAATCGTCCAGGCAGATGTTCCAGCATTCCTCCCCAGTATGCAAAATGCACTCATGTGCTAGTGCAGGGGTGGGCAAACGTTTTGACTCTCATTGGGTTAAAGTATTTGTCTGTATGTAGGTGGCATCAAACAAAACGACACAAGGCGCAACGAAACAAACACATCCACAGCAAGTAAATGCACCACATAAATTATCTACTACTATTACATGGGTAATAACCAATGAAGTACAAAGCATAACACGTAACTTTAAACTGTTATTTCCAAATGCCCACAAGGCATGCTGGGTAGACCGGCAGCAGCAACAATTTGAACTATGAACATTGGACATCAAGAGTATGTGAACGTCTCCACATATTTTGCAATTGAGCAAAAATGCAACAAACACAGCAAAATATTGTAAGAAACTACCCAGCATGCCTTGTGGCGGGAACATAAGGGTGGGGTTTTTTGGCATGGGTATTGCGCATAAATATGCCATCGTCATCAGTGTTTGTGATTGATTCTGTTCTTGTTTGTCTCTCCTTTGAAGCCATTTGGGCACTCAACTTCAAACTCATCAGATGCGGATCCGCTTTGACGCCACTATCTCCTCCGCACAAGATCCACGAGCTAACCTGGACTTAGGGGAGTCTTGTGGGACCGAGTGAGGCACATACATCTGCTCTTTGATCTGATTACTGAAACAGACACCTAAATTACATCACCTCGACTTAACACTCTGTATTCTCACGACGGTATAAATGGGCCTTACCCGGCTTTAAGAGTCGAGACGGGTACTTGGACTGTTATGAAGGATGAATGGTATCAACCTAAATATAACACAGTACCAGTTCTACCAGTGCCACCATTATAGCGGCTTACAGTGGTGTACAACTGCAAGTTTTCATGCTGAGATGTGTTTGTGTGGCGTACCTTCAAGAGGGTTAAAAAGTACGAGAGTCAGACATGATGGTCGAGTCTTAGCTTGTTCTGAACTGGAAACAAACTTTGACCTTTACCAGCACAAGTATCCTCTCTCGCCACACACTCCGTTGTTCAACGAGTCCATTCTTGTGTCCCACGCCTGTAGAGTGAATATATTATTGCTAATTACACCCGTTTGTGTGCATATTTGCTCTGCACTTGCCCAAGGCTAGAAGGAAAATCTTCCGTTCCAGCAGCCTCCCACTTTTCCACTTCCGGGCACTTGTGCTCCCTGCATGGCCCGAGGTCGGCTCTGTCTGACATTACAAGGTCGTAGCAGTCAGAATGCGGAGAGTGGTGCACATTTCACTAGCCAAACAAAGGGGGGGGGGCTGAAAAACACCCTCATGAATATTGAATCATGTGTAACAGACCTGACGGGAGGAGGATGCGATGGCTGATGTCATCCAGCGGATTAGCAAAAGTCAAGGTTTAGATCAGGGGTGCCCAAACCTTTTCCGAGGGCCATATTCTGAAAATTGAAAGGATGCTTCCACTTTGATATTTTGTGAACCAACCCATGTAGATATGCTAAGAGGCGATATACAAAGTGGGCCAAAAGTAGCATTAAATTACATTTTTTACATTTATTAGACATTACTTGACAGATTACTTGTCACGCTGTCATTAGATGAAATACTCAATTTCAAATATATAATATTTAAATAGAATGTATGTAAATAAATGTCTATTCTATTGCACATGTATTAAGACAAATCTGCATCTCAGCGATACAAGTATGCATTTTATCAGTATCAACTATTTTTGCATTTTTATATTTCAAATGTTTCAACTTTATTTTTAATTTAGCTTCATAAATTGTCTTGTCTTGTCTTGTCTTTCCCATTCCCAATACTATAACTTTCCCCGAAACTTTATTTTGTTTTCACCTCATAATTCTGCCACTTTTAAATAAACATTTGTTTCAAAATGATTTCAATGCTATGTTACTAAAATTAATTTTTTACTCATAGGATTACCAGATTATTCTTAAAAAATTACAACTTATTTTCTAGAATATTCTGACTTTTTTCTCAAAAAATCACAGCTGTTTTTTTTCCATTTTTGAGGGTTAATTTTATTTTTAACTATTATATATATATATATATATACACGTTTTTTTATAGTGTGACTTTAATCCTTTAATACAACTTTTTCCCCAACCTAATTTTCTAAAAATTGCAACTTTATATTGTTTTGTTTCTCATAATATTACGACTTCTAAAAAATAACATCTTTTTCTTTAAGATTTCAACTCTACACTACTATAATGACATTTTTCCTCATAATATTACAAGTTTGTTCAGACTTAAATTCAGACTTTTTTCTGTTAAAATAAAATATATATATATATTTTTTTACTTTTTTCTAGTAAAATTACAGCATTATTTTTAATATTTCAACTTTTTTCTTGATAATTATTACTTTATTTTTACTGTGATATTACAACTACATTACAACACTGGAAACAAATCTTGAATAGTTAAGCTTAGTACCACTGAAGTATTTTCCTCATAATATTACGACAATATTCTCATATTAAGACTTTTTCTCGTTCAATTACGACTTTTTTTTCGCGTAAAACTAAAAACTGTTTTTTTCCATTTCTGCTTTCCATTTTTTTAATTTCACTTGAAAGGATATGATTTTCTCAGTGAACTTCGCAGTTTTAACAACCAAAAGCACTGCGAGTTTACTGTCAGAGTTTACTGCTCTGGCAGAACGCACACCAACAGGAAGACAGGAGACAAAGGACACAAACCTGGAGTCAGAAATTGTCTTTTGCAAAAGGGAAAATAGTCGTTAGTCGGCGCACCAAACCCTTCCAAAGAGCTACTTCTCTTCTTTGCCTTTTTATTGACTCAGACAGGGTGAATACAAGTCACAGTCAGTTGGTCGATTGGTGTCTGTAAACCATCTGGGTTAAGGAATGTGTGGTGCTGATAACGATCTAGCAGTACACCCCCACTTAGATTTGTGTGCACTATTTCAGCTGTCCTTCTCCTAATTTTTTCTTCTAAAGATTATGAGTTCATTCCCATAATTATTTGACTCCTTTTTTATTATAACAAAATAATAAAATAATTCATTATAACGTTTTCTGCAACCTCATTTTGAAAAAAACAAACCTTGATTTGTTAGCATTTCCCGTATTAGGATATTTGTTTAATATTTCAACTTTGTGCTACTAAATAATAATACAACATTATTATTGTAGTATGACTTTTTCTCATTAGAGTTTTTTTCTCTTAATATTTTCATTTCATTCTTATAAAATTACTGTTGCCTTTCCCGTTATTCCAAGTATTTTAGTATTAAGATTATGTTTTCTTGCCCTCAAATATTCATTTACATTCCTTCCTGATGTCAATAATGTGCGTGTTTTAAAGGCCATTCCAGACATATTTATTGCTGGAAATATGAATCCTATATATGAGTACAAACGGAACCCAATTTGTGACATTTAGCAAAAGGTCTTTTATTACCGCCCATTGATTTTAATGATATTTGTATGCCAGTGCGAGTGTGCACGTATGGCAAGAGAGCAAGTGTGTGTGTGTGCGTGTGCATGCTAATGTAAACAATCTAGCTATCCACCCACTTTTAAACTTCTCCATTATGGCTCCTCAAGGCTTTTTTAAAATATTGATTAACCTGATCAATATTGTCGCAGTTGGGATCAAAATCCCTAACAGAGCAGCGCCAATTAAATGGGAATACAGCCGTGGCACTTCAGCGGTTTACGACAGAGACGATTATGTGATAATGTATATGTCAATTTTCAATTTAACCTCCAAACTTCAGACTGAATTGAATTGCATGCTGCAACTTTTGAGTCACGTGTCCCCCCGCCCCACGTTTTCCATTTTGTTCCTGCACTGTCCCGACTCAGCTCCTCTTGGATGGTATACTGTAAGATGAATGCATCCGGCGCAGCCTTTGACCTCATCGATTGCCGCGAACTCTTAAGATGCACTGCAAAATCCCCCACAGTGTTTCTGACCTCGCTGGAAGAGATTACACCTGGTCCGACAGCGCTTATGTGTGATGGACATACAGGCAGAAATAATGGGGTTGTGTGCAAATGTTCACTGTACGGGTGTCCAAACTGTATTATAAAGCAAAACATGTTAAAAAGTTATTTATGCAGTATATTCTTTAGGATATAAATTTGAAAAAAGCCTATTATGAGTACAAATTCATTCTTTGCTCTTTTTTTTCACCATTTTCGCTAGTTTTTTTTGTAATTTTCCAAATATTTCCACTTTTTAATATTATTATTATTATTATTATTTAATTATTATTTATTCCCATAATATTTTGACCTTATTTCCATAATTACAACTATATTTTGTTTTTCATAGTATTAGGACTTAACAAAAAAAGTAAGATTTCAATCCAATGATACAGAAATTATATATTTTTTTTCATATTACAATTTTCTTTTAGTACAAATTTGATTATTGTTTATGTTTTCTCTGATGGTCAAAGTGCATCAGAAATCCAGCCAATGACATGCCACGATGCTAAACTGCCAGAGATAAATATGCTCAGGTCAGGAAAACCGGAGGACACCACCGGAACAAACAAGGGAGCAACAGGTTAACGCCCTCCAGCTGTTGTGCAGTGAAAGCAAATGAAGCATCAAAAAGTTGACGCAAGCACTTCCAAGCGACACGTGTGAGCCATCTGTCTGCAATATACCATCACGTCACACAAGGTGCTGTGATTCATCGCAGCCGTTCATGGTCAGGAAGGGAAAGCAAAAGGAGACAGACGTGAAGACGTTTTGCAGAACAACAACACTCACTAATGGATACTACACTAATCCATTTTTATTTATACAGTATTTGAAGTGACTCAACAGAAGCCTAAGGATGAAATATTCACTTATTTAACCTAATAAATAAATAAAAAAAGGCAGCTCTGTGGGAGAGACTTCTAACTGCCGAGTCTTTTGCAAAGCAAACACAGAGAAGATTGATTGTGCAGTGTGAGTTTCCTAAATTAACAAGTTCAACCTCAAAAAGTAATTTTATGGTTCAAAAAGGCAAAGAAGAGACAGCCTCTGATTGTGCCACAGAGCATTATTATTATTAATAATAATGACTTATTCTGCTCATATAGCACTTATAGCACTTTTAAGTGTCGCGGCAGCGATAAGAAAATTGCAACCGAGACTTTGTGTTTTAATTTCACTGAAAAGGCTAAAATAACCTCGGTGAACTTGGGAGCTGTAATTAGCCAAAAGCACCGCGAGTTCACTGTCAGAGTCACCGCTCTGGCAGGACTCACAACAACAGGAAGACAGGAGACAAAGGACACATACCTAGAGTGAGAAATTGTCTTTTGCAAAAGAGGAAAGAGTCATTGGTCGGCTCACTAAACCCTTACAAAGAGCTACTTCTCCTCTTTGCCTTTTTATTGACTCAAACAGGGTGAATTTTGAATGTTGGAACTATGACAGGAAAAGGTAGAGAATTAGTTGACATGATGCAGAGGAGGAAGGTAAACATACGCACAATAGACATATTGTGTGTCCAGGAGACCAGGTGGAAAGGTAGCAAGGCGAGAAGCTTAGGAGCAGGGTTCAAGCTGTTCTATCATGGTGTAGATAGGAAGAGAAATGGAGTACAAGTGATTTTGAAGGAGGAGTTTGCTAGCAACGTCCTGGAGGTAAAAAGAGTGTCAGATAGAGTGATGAGCCTGAAGCTAGAAATCGAAGGTGTGATGTTCAATGTTGTTAGTGGGTATGCTCCACAGGTAGGTGTGTGAGATGGAGGAGAAAGAGAAATTCTGGTCAGACCTGAATGAAGTGATGCAGAACATCCCCAGAAGTAAGAGAGTTGTCATTGGTGCGAACTTCAATGGACATGTTGGTGCAGGAAACAGAGATGATGAGCAGGTGATGGGCAAGTTTGGTATCCATGAGAGGAACGCAGAAGTACAGATGGTGGTCGACTTTGCAAAAAGGATGGAAATGGCTGTAGTGAATACTTTCTTTCAGAAGAGACAGGAACATAGGGTGACCTACAAGTGTGGAGGTAGGAGCACACAGGTAGACTACATCTTGTGTAGAAGGTGTAACCTGAAGGAGATCATTGACTGCAAAGCAGTGGTAGGTGAGAGTGTAGCCAGACAGCATAGGATGGTGGTGTGTAGTATGACTCTAGTGGTGAGAAGGATGAAGAGGGTAGAGGCAGAGCAGAGGATGAAATGGTGGAAGCTGAGTGTTGCATGAGGTTTAGGAAGTAGTTGAAAAAGTCTATGGGTGGCCAGGAAGTCCTTCCAGATGACTGGACATCTACAGCTACTGTGATCAGGGAGACAGGTAGGAGAGTACTTGGTGTGTCATCTGGAAGGAAAGTAGATAATGAGACTTGGTGGTGGAATGAGGAGGTGCAGGAGTGTATACAGAGTAAGAGGTTAGCTAAGAAGAAGTGGGACACTGAGAGGACTGAAGAGAGTAGACAGGAGTACAGAGAGATGCAGCGTAAGGTGAAAGTAAAGGTGGCAAAGGCCAAACAAGGGGCTTATGATGACTTGTATGCTAGGTTGGACAGCAAGGAGGGAGAGAAAGATCTATACAGGTTGGCAAGGCAGAGGGACAGAGATGGGAAGGACGTGCAGCAGGTTAGGGTGATGAAGGATAAGGATGGAAGGGTATTGACAGGTGCCAGTAGTGTCATGGGAAGATGGAAAGAGTACTTTGAAGAGTTGATGAATGAGGAAAATGAAAGAGAACAAAGAGTAGAAGAGGTGACTGTTGTGGACCAGGAAGTAGCAAAGATTAGTAAGGAAGAAGTGAGGAGGGCATTGAAGAGGATGAAGAATGGAAAGGCACTCGGTCCTGATGATATACCTGTGGAGGTATGGAAGTGTCTAGGAGAGGTGGCAGTAGAGTTCCTGACCGGGTTGTTTAACAAGATCTTAGATAATGAGAAGATGCCTGAGGAATGGAGGAGAAGTGTGCTGGTGCCCATTTTTAAGAACAAGGGAGATGTGCAGAGTTGTGGCAACTACAGAGGAATAAAGCTGATGAGCCATACAATGAAGTTATGGGAAAGAGTAGTTGAAGCTAGACTAAGGGCAAACGTGAGCATTTGTGAGCAGCAGTACGGTTTTATGCAAAAAAAGAGTACAACAGATGCAGTATTTGCTTTGAGGATGTTGATGGAGAAGTACAGGGAAGGTCAGAGGGAGCTGCATTGTGTTTTTGTAGATCTGGAGAAAGCTTATGACAGGGTGCCCAGAGAGGAACTGTGGTATTGTATGAGGAAGTCTGGAGTGGCAGAGAAGTATGTTAGAGCGGTGCAGGACATGTACCAGGACTGTAAGACAGTAGTGAGGTGTGCTGCAGGTGTGACAGAAGAGTTCCGAGTGAAGGTGGGACTCCATCAGGGATCAGCTCTGAGCCCCTTCTTGTTTGCTATGGTGATGGACAGGCTGACGGACGAGGTTAGACAGAAATCTCCATGGGCTAAGATGATTGCAGATGACATTGTGATATGTAGTGAGACCAGTCCAGAGCAATGGAGAGTGTGGAAAAGAGGTGAAAAAGCGAGTGCAGGCAGGCTGGAATGGGTGGAGAAAAGTGTCGGGTGTGATGTGTGATAGAAGAGTTTCAGCTAAAATGAAAGGAAAGGTCTACAAAACTGTGGGGTGACCAGCAATGTTGTTTGGTTTAGAGACAGTGCCGCTGAGGAAAAGACAGGAGGCAGAGCTGGGGGTAGCAGAGATGAAGATGCTGAGGTTCTCTTTGGGTGTGACCAGGATGGACAGGATCAGGAATGAGCACATTAGAGGGACAGCACATGTTAGAGATTTTGATAATAAAGTCAGAGAGGCCAGACTGAGATGGTTCGGACATGTCAAGAAGAGAGATAGTGAGTATACTGTATTGGTAGAAGGATGCTGAGTTTTGAATTGCCAGGCAGGAGGCCTAGAGGAAGACCAAAGAGGAGGTTTATGGATGTAGTGAAAAATGACATGAAGGTAGTTGGGGCAAGAGAAGAGGATACAGAAGACAGAGTTAGATGGAGGCAAATGGTTCGCTGTGGCGACCCCTGAAGGGATAAGCCGAAAGGAAAAGAAAAAACAGGGTAAATACAAGTCACAGTCAGTTGGTCGGTTGGTGCCTGTAAACCATCAGGGTTAAGGAATAGGTGGTGCTGATAATGATCTAGAAGTACCCTCCACTTTCATTTGTATGCACTAGTGTAGCTAATACATTTCTAATCATAAATGTGCTTTCATGTAATAATTGACATACCTTTTTCTATTATTCACAAATCATCACACCGTGGATTTAACAAGGACATCACTTCTGGGGTGTTAAAGATAATTTAAGAAGAAAGGGAAAAAAATCTGTAAAAGTAAGTAATAAGAGAAAAATATTTTAGTAGCATAAAGTTGAAATATTAAAGAAGATGTCATATTTTTTAAGCCGTAATATTATGACAAACAAAATCGTTTTTTGAAAATTAGGTTGCAGAAAAAGTCAATGTTAAAAGACTCAAGTCTTAATATTATTGAAATAAAGTCTTAATGTACAAAAAAGTGTACAAAAACAAAGATGAAATAGTTGGAAAAATTACAAGAATTGAATGATGAGGGAGATTTTACAAGAAAAAATCATGTCATAGGGTTGAAATATTGAAGACAATGTTATTTTGTCGCAATAATATCAGAAAGAAAAAAGAAGTCAGTTGGTTGGGGGAAAAACTATAAAAAATAAAGTCAAAACATTCTTGGACTGAAGTCGTATTACAAGAAGAACATTTGTGAAGATCATTTAAGAAGACATATTTGGGGTGGGAAAAACAGCAAAGAGTGAAATTCATACTACTAATAGGCTTTTTGACCAATATGACAAAGCTGGGATGCAGTTTTTTCTTGAAAAAAATAATATATATCCATCAATTTTCTATGGTGCTTATCCTCATATACAGTATGCATATACAAAATATCAAAGTGGCAAAGTTGCATACCTTCACTTGTGGAATACAAACGTTTGCCTTAACCATAACCTCGAACTCCTTTTCTCTTTTTACTCTCCTAATCCTCTTCCAAGAGAAAATAATGGTTAATACATTTGCAGGAGAGGCGTCAATTATGTGCACATTGTAATTTTTACTTTGAGGAACAACTTTCACCTTTCTCCAATCCAGAAATCGACTCTTTCTAATTTGGTCCATTTCCAGGTATCGCTTTTACTTCTCACTCTCACTCAAAACAGTACAAATGACCATTGAACTGTGAATCTAGTCCGAGCTAACATTGGGTAGGGTCGTGGCATCAGGATCAATTAAGATTTGCAGAGTGTAATTGTAGGGCTTAGTGTTCAGAGGAGTTGCAGACTGAAATGGAAAATGCATTGCTGACATCCACTAATAGCATTGCACAACATAACATAAAATGGCTATTAGCAAACCCAAACAGGATACATCCTGCACTGCGACGGACTGGGGCCTCTGCCTGCCAACAATGGTCGTTTGGGTGGTAACACCTTAATTAGCATCACATTCAGATGCAATAATGGTCATGGACCCTTTCAACGATGGTCGTTTGGGTGGTATGACCTCAATTAGCATTACATTCAGATATAACAATGGTCATGGACCCCTCCAACGACGGTCATTTATGTCTTATCACCTTTGTTAGCATCCCATTCAGATATAATGATGGTCAGGGACCCCAACAACAATGGTGGTATGGGTGTTATCACCTTCAGTGTTATCCCTTTCAGTTGTAATGATGGTCATGGACCCAGCCAACAATGGTCGTTTGGGTGGCATCATTAACACCCTATTCAGATGTAATGATGGTCATGGACCTCGCTATCGATAGTTGTTTGGGTGGTATTACCTCCGCCTGCATGCCTTTTAGATGTAACAATGGTCACGGTCCCAGCCAACGATTGTCGTTTGGTTGGTATCACCTTTGTTAGCATCCCATTCAAAAGTAATGATGATCATAGACCCATCTGAAACCAAGGTGGTTGTGCAATGTTTATTTCTTAGAGGCTAAATGATGAATCTTTTGGGAAGGGATGAAAGGCTGGCGATGTATGTGGGAGAAACATGGTGTCGTAGCCACCCATGTACTTAACATGATTTTGAGGCAACGGATGCAACGCACCATATAAGGATCTGTTTTTCCCATCCTGGTGGGCAGTCAAATCACCGTCCATTTTTCTGCAGTACTCTTGTCTCTACATGTCTATAATTTCTCTCATCTATAATTTAAAAGGGGTCCTCCTTCAGGGTTGAAATGGCAGTGCTGCAGAAGTAAAACAAGCTTGTAAAACGTGCACTACTATTTTCCCCACTTTATGATAAAGGAGGTAGCAGGTGTGCAAATCGATGAGTAAATTCATCTTAAAAGCAGATTTTATGTCCCATCTGCAGCAGATTACAGAAAGTAAGTGTGACTGGCTGAATTGTCTTGATTAGCATTCTGGCTTGCAAAGTGGAACATGAGGTCGCCAACTGCAGCGCACAGTTGGACGGCGCCATTGCCACCTGTGCTCTCAACAGGGCACCTCGATGCATCGTTTCCACACAAGCTGCATTCGGGGCTGCATCGCCGCTGTGTCACACACAAAGTAAAAAAGGACGGCAGAGATGGGGAAATACGCACGTGGTTGGCTCCAAGCTCACGTGAAACACGATAAGTCCGGGCTGCTTATTGCTCGGCGGCACTCACTTCCTGTAGTCGATCCGAGTGCATCCAAGAGGAAAGACTGCTGAGTAAGGTCGTGTGATTTCACTCAAAAGATGGATGGCATAAGAAGGTGGGCTGCTGTTAATGCGGATGGAGAGATTGATTGGGCCCAAACATTAGTTTGTCATTCTTGTTTTAAGTTGTACACTGTAGAATTCAACTGAAACAAAGCAAAACCTTTCCCTTTAAGATGTTTTCAGAGCAGTACCATTTTTAAGTATATTTTGTTAAAATATTGCATTTGGTCTTTTCTATGAGGGTCCATAGCTGCTTCCAAACACTAAAAGCAAAAACTCACATTTGAAGATGTTTGCAGATTAATACTACTTGGGTATTAAGGTATGGGTATTAATATAACAATTAGTAGTCCTATTTTTTGTATATATATTAATATAAGTATTAGTATTCCTAATTTTTATATTAATATATATACCCAACTACAGAAAATTAACATTACATAAACAATTTGTATTTAGTACTTTTTATGTTGGTATATATACCATATACCACTGTATAACACAAATAAATAAAACTAAAACAAAGCAAAGGCTCACCCTTGAAGATGGTTGCAAAATAATATTATTTTTGCTGAATTGATATTTAATTATTGCTCATAGAGCATTTAGTATTTCCCAATCAGTCAGTCCGTGCTTGGTTCCATATACCACCGTATAATAAAACTAAAAGAAAGCAAAACTCACCCTTAAAGATGGTTGTGGAGGAATACTAATTGTTATTTTTATTAATTCATATTTAGCTACATAATATTACCATTACATTACATATTGTATTTATTGTTGGTCCATATATGGTTCCATATACCACCGTAAAATAAAAATAACACTAAAATAAAGTAAGGCCTCACCCTTGAAGATGGTTGTGGAGGAATACTAATTGTTAAATAATTGATATTTAATTATTGCTCATACTCTACTCTGTCTTTTCTATGGTTGTCCATGTCTGGTTCGATATGGCGTTGTATAATAAAACTAAATAAAATTAAATACATAATAATAATAAAAAAATCACCCTTGATGACGGATGCAAAAAATTGTTATTTTGACGTAGTGATATTTAATTATTGCTTGTTTGGTATTTAGTATTTTCCTATGTCAGTCCATGTTTGGTTCGATAAACCACTGTATAATAAAACTAAATAAAATTAAAATGAGGCAAATATGCATCCTTGGAGATGGTTGGAAAAAAATACAATTCCTTTGTATTGATATTTAATTATTGCTCTTATTGTATTTTGTCTTTTCAATGTCGTTCCATGTATTGTTCAGTATATTGGCATATATTTGAAATCTGCTTTACTTATTCTCAAATTCCATTTTATTCATTTATTTTACTGAATTCTGTTTTTTCTGTGTCAATTTTACGTGTCATTGTGTCATACGTGTCCGAGGGAAACTATATATAATGAGAGAGCAAAACAGAGCAGTTGGTCACAACCACTTTAGTATGAGCTAGCATCACTGCCACGCCCCCTCCACATACGGTTCCCGGGTTCATAGCGGTCTCAGGCAATGCTTATAATATTACCTCTTGTGATATGACAATCTTTTTCTCATAAATATACAACATTATTGTCGTCAATCTACGACTTCGTTCTCAAAATCTTGATGATTTTTATGCTTCATCTAACAGGCATTGCCCGAGACAGCTACACAGCTACACAGGGGGCTTGCGTGACCTGCGTCGAAAGTTAAATTACCAGCTTTTAGTCTCGTAAAATTATGACTTTGAATCTCGTAAATATTGAGCTTTAAATCTCATAATGTTACGACTTTTAGTCTAAAAATATTACCTTTTTTTTTGTTTTTTAATGTGGCCCAAAATACGCCGTCATAGTTTTACTTGTGTCAGTGAAGAAAATAGATGCAAAAATCCTTACATTTATTGATACAACACACATGCTTCATAGCCTCACCGAACTCCTCCCACACGCGAGTTTTTGCCTCGACCACCGCTGAAGCCGCTTGGCCTGCCGGCACCTGTCAGCTGCTTCGGGAGTCCCGCAAGCCATCCATGCTCGATAGGACTCCTTCTTCAGCTTGACAGCAGCCCTAACCCCCAGGGTCCACCATCGGGTTCGGGGTTTGCCACCACGACTGGCACCGACCACCTTGCGGCCGCAACTACAACTGGCTGCCTCAGCAATGGAGGCACGGAATACGGCCCATTCGGACTCAATATCCCGGTCCTCCCTCGAGATGCAGGCGAAGCTCTGCAGGAGATGAGAGTTGAAGACTCGACGAACGGGAGACTCAGCCAGACGTTCCCAGCACACCCTCACTACGCGTTTGGGTCTGCCAGGTCTGTCTGGCATCCTTCCCCGCCATCTAATCCAACTGATCACCAGGTGGTGGTCAGTTGACAGCTCACCCCCTTTCTTC